>OZ020282.1:11137029-11456716 GCA_963971205.1 Aethes cnicana
GGGCGGGCTGTTTGGGGGGCCAGAAAGTTATCCGATAGATATGACTGGCCTATGTCCGGGCAATTGACGTCTTTTTACTGAATATGATGATGATGATGATGATGATGATGATGATGATGATGATGATGGTGATGATGATGATGATGAATGTGATGATGATGATGATGATGATGACGACGACGACGACGACGATAATAATGACTTATTGACAGATTCATTACAGAATTCTGGCACAATGCTGGGAGTTCTTTCTGTATTTAGAAGAGCCCTGTTAGTAGAATTGAACGAGCTGAATTAATTTGACTCTCAACGCATTTCAGGGGTGTGTACCTGGCCTGTATCCTGTATCATGAAGATAAGGTGCTGGTTACGAGTGAGGAATTCCTACCTGTCATTGAAGTAGACGAAACCTATCCTACCTGCATCTACAACGACTTCCATTGGCTCATGAAGGTACGTAAATACAAAACTTACTACCACATGGTGTTTTTTTTTTTTTTTGGAAATCGGCTGGAGAAGTCTTGAGAAGAAGATTGCACTTAAACCTATGTGACTGTGACTGACGATGGTCGTTTTTACTTAAATATACTTAGTTTCATAAAAAAGTAAGGTGTCATTAGAACGAAAAACATGTTAGTAGTTTGACAGTCTGTTAAGCTACTCATTAGCAGTGAAATCACTGGATATTCACCACCACCACCGCAACAAAAACCTATTTATATCCCACCAGACAGGCCTCCTCGCATCACGAGAGGAATTACGACTATAGTACCAGTGCGGGGACTTTACACGCATCCATACCACGGCTTCTCATATGTATGTCATTAATCCCCAGGTGTCGTGCGCATGGGATGACGTGAAGGCGCTGCGGTCGGATATGGAGAAACACACGTCTTCGTCCATCCACTTCCGGCTCAAACTGCTCACGGCGGCTGCGCAGATGCAGTCCGCGCTCTGCATACAAGACCTAGGTATAACAAGACTTTAGTGTATAGTCGTCGCGTCGCAAAGCAAAGTGACTACCGCCAACATAGAAATATTGTATGGCACCGGACGTCACTTTGGTTTTCGGCTAGTATAGTCCATAATAGTCCATATACTAGGCTGCTAAACAAAGAAACAGTAGGATCAAAAACATACTTAGATACTCTGGGGCGCTTTACTGGGATATACCTATACTTACCTAATTCGATTTTTTTTTACTCTGGCTGGTCCGCATGTACCTACCGCGCAATTGAAAGTGTTATATTGTTATGGTATACCTATCTGTCTATTACCTCACGCTTAAACCACAAGACATTTAGATGAAATTTAATATGCAGATAGTTCGAATCACGGAAAAGGACATATGCTACTTTTCACCCCGGAAAAAATTATTACATGCGGGTGAAGTCGCGGGCAGAAGCCAGTGCTCTATAATTCCTCGAAACTTTGTTACTTCAACACTGTACACCGGTTTCTATGCTATTTCCAGGTCAGCTCTACCACAAGCCGCTGCGGGATTCCCACGGGACCGTAGTACTGTCTTGCGTTAACAGCGTACGAAGCGCCAAGGCCGTGTCTGCATTAAATTCCCGCTGGGCCGCCGTCAACCGGCTGCGGCGCCGCGTCCTTAGTGATGATAACACCATTGGAGAGTTACTCATGGCCTCAGTGCACGACCAGATTGCCTACCACCAAGTAAGTTTCTTAAATAGTTAACTAACTCACAAGAGCATTAGATAAACAGCAAGCCTCCACTCAATGACTGAAGTAAGTATATTATAGATTAGGTATCTTACAGGCGCTTGAACATGCTTTATCTCCTTGATCAGACTACATGCCGAAGTTGTTCAATATTAAATTGAACCTCTTTATTATTATAAGTTACGTCCCAAAATGTATTTAAAGTCAGAGCTATATTGATCGAAGACTACTGCATCTCTTTAAGAGCCCTATCACATTTTTCGCGTCTGTCTCGCTCGCTCTAGTACCTACTGCGTGTAAGCAAAAGCGATATAATCACCACTGAAAAATATGATAGTTTAAACCTTTCGTATAAAAAAAGTGCAACTATAAAAAAGTGGAAAATTACGTCCGAATTGCTTAATTAATGGAGATTCTTTGCGTATGAAAATGAAGTTCAATTGATACAGAACTTTATTACTTAATAGGTAAGTAAAAATGATATCAAAAAACCGTCTAATTTAGTTTCAATCACTGAAAATGAACTAACTTTATCAAGCATCCTGTTACGTATAATATTGGAATCTAAAGATTGCTTGGAACAGTGGAATAAATTTTACGTTTACGCGTTAATTTTGTGAATGGGCCATTAATGAACAACTTCGGATACAAACTGAAAAGACGAAACTTATCCATAAGTAATTAAGTTCTTTGATTTTGAAACTTCATTGGTTGGACTCAAGAGTCTTTACATTTTACCCGCAGGTATCGCGCGTGCAGTTGCCACGAGGGCTGTACCTGGGTTACCTGAAGCTGCAGTCATCGGTCGAGGTGGTCCGGATCGTCGCGCCCGCGCGTACCCCCAACGTGCCCCCACACACGAGGGTGCGGGATAACCCTCACGTCTCTGCGTAAGTTTCTAACCCTTCATACTTAATTCCTATATAATCCATGTAATTCTGGGTCTTTATTCGAGAATGCATAGGGATTTTATCAACCGACGAAAAAAAAAAGCAGGAGGTTCTCAATTCGACGCATATATATTTTTTTTTAAGTATGACCACGCATATATCCGTCAATTGTGAACCGATTTCGATGATTCTTTTTTTAATTGAAAGGTGTACCTCCAACTTGAACCCTTTTAATAATTTGGTTTAGTTCTGATGATGGGATCCATGACAAAACGAGGGAACTCCTCGAAATTTGTTAGCATGTGTATGATTTTGGCATCAATTTCAAAGACTACAGTGAGACTTACGTCCCATCGTACACATGTTTGTAAACTATAGCCAAAAAAAAATTTTTAATAAAAAAAAATAACCTACTTCAAACTCCGACAGCGTGTGAAGTCGGTGTATAGTGAACTTGACACCAACTTCACAGGCTATCGGAGTTTGAAGTCTGTTCTATTTTTTTATTTAAAAATTTTAACTGACGAGAAGCGAAAAGTCATATATGTTTTGAGCTTAAACTAGTATTCGGAATGCCAAGGCTCAATGAGATAGCCAATCACAAAGCTTAAAATTTGTTTTATAATTGCAGTGAGGAGTGGGACTTCCTAAAAACACAAGCGGGCCACGCGTCAGCAGAAGACCCTCAAGCCATCAGCACCCTAGTAGCCAACAGTCAGGATAAACCATCTGAATCTCAAGAGATGTTCCTGAGCCAGATAGCGTCCGCTTGTCGCCGCCTTTTCAAGGAGATGGATATTTCCCTCGAAACTGCGATCACCCACCGAATCTACGACCTCGAGGTCATCGAGCTCAACAACGACGTCAGTTTCGTCATGCTATGTCCACCGGCCGAACAAGCCTGCTCCGTGCCCGGACAGAAAGAGATACTACTTCAAAAAGGAGACTTGCTCAGTCTTCCTATACAAGCGTTCGAGATGATACACCTCCAAACGTATCACACGAACATTCTCAACAAATACTCCAAACTCAGTTGCGTGCTAGAACTTGACGTAGCTCTCGCTGCGCATTCCCACAGAGAAGCCTTCTCTTGCACCGAACTACAAACTGCCAAAGAGCGACTTTCCAAGCTAGAAGAACTCCAGAGTAACCTAAACGCCGTATGGAAAGCAGAACGTTGGCTTATGGATCTGATAGGCTTTGCGAGAGACAAGGACAAAGCGGCACCCAGCTCCGGTATATTGCTCAAGTATGTCATAGATAGGATGCCATCACAGACTAGCGTGGACAGTGCGGACCCTGATAATACAGAGAAAGACAGCAATTTGAAGGTAGACTTTCTTCAGATACCGTCACGCGACGGTAAGATTACAAAGACTTCTCCTGGTAGAGGATCTTGGCCCGGACCAGCTGGAAACGGGAATCACACTAGTTTGCACCCAGAATTTAGCAAGTCTGAACAGCAGTTAAGCTTAGCTCCACGACAGACATCCGTATCGACTTTGAATTTAAGTAGTTCACAATACTTAAATACGCAGCCGAATTATTCAAGGAAAGGCAGTGCCGATTCACAGTTTACTCAATCGAGTGCGATGAGTAACAACTACATGAGCAGCAACTCTCAGTTCGACATGAAGTCACCAGGGTCACACTCGCAAGGCAGTAACCGCTTGCCCCCGTCACGGAGCGAAGACACGTTGGTCCTTCAAAATGAGAACATAGATCCTAAGTCGAGGCCTAATAGTATCAACGCCAGCATGTCCACGACCTCGAGTCCCCTGCTCACCGTGAAAGGTTACTACCCTGGGAGTATGATCAGCGTGCGGACAGCTAAAGGAATAGCATCCGAATCCGCCCAGAGCTTGTCTAGTGATTCCGAGAGTCAAAGCTGTCCGATAACGGCTACAGCGGTTCCTTTGAAAGTCCGTCCTCAAGTGAAGCATAGGGCTCCTAGTGTGATCGCTTCGAAGAGCATGACCAATGTGAAGTGTGCTGATGTTGAGTTTACTGACACAGGCCAGGAGTTGTTTCCGAAGGCGAGCGCGTGCGTGAAACGTCAGACTTTGTTGGAAGCTCAGGAGGAGGAGTTCCATAAGAAAGTTCCGAAGACTGATGAGCGGAGGAGTGATAGCGAGGACAGCAGCGTCAAGACTGAGCGGCCCCCCGACCAGCCTGGAATACTACAGGTAACTTGAACACTGAGATAGGTTACATTATGTAGGGACAATTATTTCCAGCCCTCCATAATTCGTCCATAATGAGTCCATCTATTACTTGCAAATATCTCCTACTACAGTTGTTGCCTCTTTGTCCAGGTATTCGCCGCCTACGAGACTGGCCTAGCGGTCGGCACGTCGCTCAAGCTCCACGTGACGCCGCGCACTTCAGCCCGAGAGGTCATCGACCTCGTAGTCAAACAGCTCAACATGGCCGCCGTGCTCAAAGGGAAATCCGGCCCCGTTTACGGCCCGGAGAAATTACAGGAGTTCTGTCTCGTAGCCGTCATCGGCGCCAGAGAAAGATGCCTCCGAGACGACTTCAGACCACTACAGCTGCAAAACCCATGGAGAAAGGGACGACTTTACGTGAGGCTCAAACACGATGTGCTGGCAGCCCTGCAGCATTCTGCAAAACAACCAGCTTACATTTGAACATTTTTTTAAATCGCAAAGACGTTCGTGTCTCCATGGAATTTTATATTCGATAGAGTTTTAAGTTGATTTCTGGTGCCAATTATTTTGTTGATGCTTTAAATAGGTACGTTAGATAAGTATAAGTTGTGACTTCAGTGTGTTTAACAGAATTTATGGTGCTTCTCACTGTATGGAATATCGCTCTTTCTATCCAATTCTCGGATCTAGCACTAGACTGGCGTAGATTGTAAAGCTTTTCAAATAGCTTACTGATTTAGATCAATTTCAATCTCTTGTCGTTCTCTATTTAACAAATTTAATTATTTAGGTCATAAGTAGGTACAATTGCATGCATTGCCATATAAGGAAAGAATGGGACACCAAAAATAGTTCGACAGATTTTATTTTTCATTGACACATCTATAAATATTTCAAGTGCATAAAAACTACTTACATAAGTACTGGGTCTCTTAGTTACAGATCTGATACTGATGCGTATGATCCATTTTAAATAATAAATTTTTATTAATTCGAAATTACTTATCAACGGCACCCTTGGACTCCTTTTGCTGCGAGATCATAATTTCATCTGAAAACGAAATCATGAAATGAATGAAATTTTGCAAAATAAATAAGATTAATATTAAGCTACTTTAACGTGCCCGATTCAAATTATAACACCGTAAAACTTCATATCACGAAGGAAAACAGGGTTAAGAATGTATATTTTTATTACACATTGCTAATTCTTTATAAAACGGCACGTTTTATCGAAAAATCGTGAAAATACCATTTAGTCGAAAATAAAATTACTATTACGAACACGGCAAGATTTTTTTTAAATAATTATATTGACATTTTAATTATTTATTAATATTTTAGTAATACGTATGTAACATAACTTAGTAAGCCCAATACTTTTTGGTACTTTTTACCTATCAAAATCCTAAAAGATTTATTTTTTATTTTTTTATTTTGAGCCACTATTAACAACACTACACTATTAACAATATGTATAAATGATCATGATAGCGATGAAATTTAAAAAATATCTCTGAACACTTACAAAGAATATATTTTATCAGAAATCATGTGAATGCTTTGGTGTATGTACTCTGAAATCGCCATGAAAAAAGTTTTTTATTCCCATAGTACCTACACTTTTGTTATTCCAACGTACAAATTGACAACATTTCTTTTCTTTAAGAAGTCTAGTTTATTAGCTAGTTAAAACTTGGAACATTTTTAAAGGACACGTATTTTTTCTTTTTTCCGTTAGTCGTAAATAAACTCGTCATTCTAATAGGGCGTAAGTCAAAAATTACATACCTATGGTTATGGGTGTGGTCTCTATTTCCCGCACTTGGCTCGTTAATGCTGGGGCTCTATTCGAAGTTTTTAATTTAGATACCACTAAAAATCAAAACGTTTTGCGAATTACGCCTTGTAAAAAAATAAAATGTTGTCAATAACGTACTCCGCGTCAAAGTTCAAAGTTCTCGATTATCGGCGTTTATAGTGTGCTTCGACCGATCCGTGTCCAATGTCCAGAATTACGCCTTGTAAAAAAAAAATGATGTTAATAACCTACTTCGCGTCAACGTTCAAAGTTCACGGCTATCGGCGTTTAAAGTGTACTTCGACCGTTCCGTGTCCAATGTCCAATTTGATTATCAAAGCCCATAAGTAACTTGAGAATGCTCAACGTTGATAACGTACCTATCATTTTTTATCGCGATCATATACTTCATTTTGCTTTCGTATACTTTGGATACAGTGAAAATTGTATTGTTTATAGTACTACTAGATATATTTTGGGAGGTTTAGGCTTATACACCCATAGATCTCTAATGAAGTATTCTTTTAACCGTATTAAATAATTTTAAATAGCCATAAATGTTTTTGGTTAACATTAAAATTGTAGTAATATAATGAAATAAATACTCAAATAAATTGGTACCTTTGTAGGTACGTTTTTTTTAATGGTAAATGTATATTTTTGTAGTTAGCCATTATGTACAATATATTATGTGTAATGGAAGATTGTGAAATAGATATAATATAAATGAATTAATATTATCAATGATTCGAGCCATACTTAGAGAAGGATTGCGATTGTTATATGAAGCCTAACTTAAATGTCTTATGAAAAATATATAGATTAATTTTAGATTATTATTATTATATTCACATGTCTGCGGTGTACTGTACACTTCAGATCGAAAGTCCTTTACCAGCTAAATTAATTAATATGGTGGAAAAATTATACGCGTAACCCTTTTTAGGTGCAATGGGTTTATTTCTGTGCTTAACTACTTGAAATGTAAGGTTAGCATTAATTTGGTCTGACCATTGATTTTGAACTGAATTAGTAAAGTTATGAAAGTGCTTTGCTATTAATAAGAATCATTGGTAGAATATACAGACATGTTCAATGAAAACTTTATTGTTGGCCTAGTCCCAGTAGTCCGCTCCCCGTTATTGCAAATTACCGGTTTTTTTTTCAGTTTTCCGCAGTGCGAACTATTCTCATTTCTTTGCACTGCGGATAATTGGCTATGGGTGAAAAATGACAATGTGTTCGATTATTTTTTTTATGGATAGGAATTATCTTCCGTATCAAGAGAAAAAAATCTCAGAATTTTCCGTGCCGTAGATTTCGCGTAAAAAAAAGAAATTGATTTTGTGTTATGACGATTGAAATAAAGCCGTTTCCTAGGTTCAAGTATGCAGCACTACTTCTTAAAAAAAAGCGTTGACACTATCGACGGTGACAGTTCTTGCTTCATTCGTAATAACGTGTTTAAAGCATATGTCGTCGTCCAGCCGAAAGTCCAGTAAGCAAAAGCTATCAATAAGCTATTTTTCCAATAAAATTGTTAAAACACGTAAAGTTATGTTCGTACGAAGGAAGCGAGAACTGTCAACGTCAAATGTCAACACTATTTTTTTTCAAAGACATGTGCTGTGCTTTCTTGGACCAAGGAAAACCCGAATCTTTTAATCGTTATAACGCAAAACCAATTTTATTTTTGCGCAAAATCTACGCCACGGAAAATTCTCGGATTTTTTTCTCTTATTACGGAAGGTTATTCCTATCCATAAAAAAAGAATCAAGCACTTTGACATTTTTAACCCATAGCCAATTGGGAATAGGCCGATTATTTCTTTATGAAATAATGATCAATATAATGTAACAAAAACTGGTAACAACAAATTCGTCATTATTTATTTTTGTTATCGTTTCGTGAGACTAAACTTTATCAAAGGTATAATATCTTCAAGTGGATGGAATCCATGTAAGATAACAAATAATAATTGTGGTTAAACTACGTAGCAAATACTGATAAAGAACTTTTTAACCTGAGTGTACTTTAGAACTTAGAAAAGTTGGAGTATTACGTGATGCACAAAAATAAATGTAATTCAAATCTTCATGTGTTCTCTTATTTCACAGTCCTTTATTTTTACTTTTCGTTTATGATGGTTGCGGGGGGGGGGGGGATCCAGTAGATGGGCTTATTTGCTTGGAAACCCAAATAGATTATGAAATATGAAAATTCAATACCATATAATAACTTACTGAATTGAATTGAGAACCTCCTTTTTAAACTTTTTTGTTCGGTTAACGCATTCGCTATCACTGCCACTTCTTTTTACGAACTTTCGCCAGGTGCCACATCTATCATTAAGGGAACATTGCAACGCACATGTGCGTTCGAGGCACTGCGGGAAAGTCAGCAAAACGCATATATGCGTTCGTGGCAGTGAATGCCTTGAAAAATTTAAATATACCGTAACCCTCACTGCGCCACCTGTCGTGCTAATGAGGCAATTTTATAGCAATGTGGTTTTTTTATTCTGATGCCAAAAATACCTCGCTTATCTGACAGCTAAGTATCTTTCGTCTGACATTTCTGAGTTTTCTGACAGACCACTTGCTGCTCTGTTCACTCACTGCGTATCAGGTTCAGGTGTCACGTCACGTCACGCACGTCAGTAAACGAATCAGTCGGGCGAAGTCGAAGTATTTTGGCCCCCTCTATTCATATTCATTATCAAATAAGTCATTCAAATATCATTACCGTTTCAAAGTAGCTTCAGTTGTAAAAAGTAGAGGGGACTATAAAGATGAGTTTGGTAGCAAATACTGGGTGAGAACATGTTTGAATTATAGAATCATTTATATTGACGTTGGCGTTCCACTTTCTTTCTGAGTTGTTTGAATTTCTAGTAAACTTGCGGGTCGGACGCTGTTTATAACGGGTGCCTCTCGTGGTATTGGGAAGGCCATAGCCCTAAAAGCCGCCAAGGATGGTGCTAATGTGGTAGTAGCAGCGAAGACGGCCGATCCTCATCCCAAACTACCTGGCACTATTTACTCCGCTGCAGAAGAAAGTAAGCTCTTGATTATACGTTATTACCATTTTACTTGTGAAATCAACCACCCTTTTTCACTCTTGAGTTAAAAAAGGTCTTGGGTATATTTATTTTTCTTACCTTGGACTTTGAACCGCTACAGTAGAATTGATACGCGCATTGATACTAAGCCAAATAATAATTTCGAGCTTGTTTGTTTATTACAACTGTATTATTGCAAGTATCCAAATATTAAGATTATTTATTTTCCACATTAAATATTCCATTTTGCAGGTCTATTAATTTAAAAAGTTTGTATTTTTAATTAGAAATTCTGCAACTAAAGCATGGGTGATGGTATGATAAAATTTGAAACAAATAAATTCCGACATTTATTCCATTGCTAGCTTTTACCCACGACTTATTCAGTAAGGGATTTCATAATAAACTTGCATCCACTTTTACCGCCTAAAGGGATGAAAACTGGGATAAGAAGTATTCTATGTTTAAGTTTATTCTTGTTCTAAGATACTAATAAAATATGATATGCTTATTTTTCCTTTTTGATTTTCAATTTAGCTAACAAGGTAGGAACATGAGAAATGTAAATGAATGCACAAAGCTCTGTTTCAGGATTATGTGTAAAATTACCATAATTTAATTTGGCATACAACTTTGTTAAAGGATATTTACTAGTCTAGTATTTCACCAAGATGTTTTTTTTTTCAGTCGAAGCCATTGGCGGCAAGGCGCTGCCCTGCATTGTGGATGTACGAGACGAGAAGCAAGTTCAGAAGGCCATTGATGAAGCTGTTAAGAAGGTGAACAAGCAAATTCCTACTATACCTGCACCTTTATCATGACTTGATAGTTTAAAAAAAAACACAACGATTCTTTTTAAGTACAAGTTACCTTCATGGTAAGAGTGAAATGGACCGCTCGCGTTATTTTAAATGGCGGACAATTTTTTCTAAATAATTGTGTTAATCCCTAATTTGGACTACAGTCGTCACTACAGTGTGAAATTTGACCTTTCAAAGTGAAAACTTTCAAGATCACCACAGGAAATTTAGTCTTTTAACAATCGAGGAAATCTAATTCTATGGACACCCCACTGGTACTTAGTAAAATAACTGACTTGGTTTATAACATTTGGTACGACTCTAAACTTTTTTTTTAGAAAAACTGTGCATTGCCAGACTTGCATCTTTTTACATGTAATGTTTTTAATGGGAAAAGAATTTATAACATTATCTTAAGGGGAATTGGGCAAAATAGTCCCAAATAGTGGACTGATGAATACCCGACTGTGCCGGGAAGTCGTCCCCATTGCAAATATTATTACCATGCTTATTTCAGTTTAACGGCATTGACATCCTCGTGAACAATGCGTCTGCCATCTCGCTTACGGGGACCGCCGACACCGATATGAAGCGATATGACCTCATGCACAGCATCAACACCAGAGGCACCTTCCTTGCGTAAGTACGGAGCGATATGGCCTTGAGAGTTTGGATTGATGTGTGTGAATAAAGGCCGGGCCAAGTCAGTACTGCAAAATAGATGTATGACCAGGCATCGGCACGAAACTTGAGCGGTGGCGTTCGATGCACAGAAGTCGATAATAAGGTCTCATCGGCAGAAGGGCGCGGGACACAGCGGGCGCTTAGTCGTGCCCTTCAGTCGTAAACATGCTCAGAAATCCACTCTACTTTCGCTCACCGCTCAAGACCTGTGCCGGGGCCGGGGAATGAAAGTTAAAGGTAGGTTAGTATCACAGTGGTATAACCAGTAGTAGGCGGAGACTGCCCCTATTGGATAGAAGGGTGAGTTTGTTCATATATGAACCTTCAGGGTTTTGTGTCTGAAGCTTTTCCAAAGTCTATTTACGTCCCACTGTTGGGCACTTTATTGATCATCCAAGAAAAACAGTAATTGCCTAAGTATTTAATAATGTAACACAGTTCTTTTAATAATTTTCATTACTGCAAATGGCGTGAGATAACAATTGCATAATTACTCACGATAACCCATTACGTTTTGCCCTTTAGTGCTGCTATTTAAAGATATGTTATGTTCGAAATATAACACGGATTTCTATACTTAGTAAATTGATTCAAATTATTATTTTCTATTTGATTCTATTCTGTTATGACAGAGTATGTCTTATCAACAGGTCGAAGCTGTGCCTGCCTCATCTCAAAAACAGCAGCCATGCCCACATCTTGAACCTGTCTCCTCCGCTGAATTTGAACCCTTTCTGGTAGGATATTTTTAATCTGTACCCTTTATGTTTGTGACGTATTCTCTGCTTGCTTTTTTTAATTTTTGGAAACTTTAGGAACCAGTCTCTGATAATTGGTTAACAATATTTAAGTTAAAGTTTTTGGGGCTTTTAATAGGAGAACGAATTACACACAATCAGAGAACTATGTGTTCAATGTTTCATTTGCATGTATTTTAGTATCTATTTGTGATACAATGAAAAAAATGCTTAGAAATTAATTATATAATTAATCAAGTTTTTGAAATTATTTGGCTTTAAAAATTTGGTTGAGTATTTTAAAAACTAATAACATTTTTCAATGTAAGACTTTAAACGCGGAATTCAAGAATTTCCCATTAAAGTAAATGCAAATATTTCTATTCTTTGTAACATACATGTCATGGTAAAAACAAGTGCCCCAGGGTCAAACATGCAATCAACATTTAAAAATGTCCACAGTATACAATGTTGTCAGTGCCACATTCTGCACAATTTTGAATGTTTTTGTAGGTATTTTAACTATACATTAGCTCGCGCGATAATCTTTGACTTGAATAATCGAAATAATCTTTTTTTGGAATAAAATGAATTCTATTTATAGTCGCTTGCACATTCCGATATAATTTACCGCGAGCTTTTACCAGCAACTTCGTCTGCAGGGAAATTCATAAGTACTAAATTTCCACACACCTTTTTCCGGGGCTCTGTATAACCTATTTCCGGTAATTTTCGGGATTTCCGAAGAGTTCCGGAAATCCCAGGATATGTTATCCAAAGCCATTTTCCGGGGTCCCTTTTATAACTGTCCGAGATTTTTATGGGTTATTTTCCGCGACTTCGGGGGTATTAAGTAGCCTATATTTCAATACAGATTATAAACTACTGTACGCCAAATTTCAAGCAAATCGGTCGAGCCGTTTTAGCGTGTTTGCGTAATGAACATTCAGATCCAGACACAAAAACTTTCAACTTTCATAATATGTTAAGATTAAGTAAGATCTTGCCCATGTTGGCAGGTTTTCGACGCACGTGGCTTACACGATGGCCAAATACGGCATGTCGATGTGTGTGCTGGGCATGAGTGACGAGTTCAAGCCTTACAACATCGGCGTCAATGCGCTCTGGCCCATGACCGGTACGTCTATCACATGATCTTACAATATACTTCGCCGGGTATGCCACTCCGGTATTCTGTAGTAGTTTGCGTGACACCCGAACGTCATTCGCACTGCTGTGTGTTGCAAGTGGTGTTTTAGAATAATCCCCGACCCCCATGTATCCTGTGAGGGCTTCATTAAATTATAACGTTCATTTGTTTTTAACTTGTCCCATTTTGTTTGCTTAAACAAGTAAATGACAATTTTTATGCGCTTTGTATTATAACGGCAGAAAATATTTCCTTCATTTTTGTCTTATTGCAATAAAGTGGCAACTCGACTTTGACGTACGGGTGTCACGCGACCCGGATCGGCTGACCTTGTTTTCTTGGACCGTGGTTTATCACGGCCCAGCGCTGAGCACAGACACGGCACAGTCTTAACTTATTACAATGTGTTTGGTCATCAGTGTCGGAGGATTTTGAGGAAGTGTAGTGCGATAAATTTTATCGACAAATCAACCTGTAAAAATCTGTACTCCAGTGAGTCTTGCAGATATGCAGGGTCTTCAATAAAATAGTGGATTGTATTTTAACTGGTGTAATTCGGAAAAAGATAATTTTATGAAAATCGTTACAGCCGTTAGGGAACGAAAGGAAATATGAATGATTTGAAAGATGAATGAATGTTGCCATACAAAAGAAAAAGTACGTTTCGATTTAAGCATACATTCTAAATTATACATTTTGAATAATGATATTGAATTAATTTAAACATTGTTAATATTTTCGCAAATATACAAGTTTATTTTATTATTTAATAAATTAATTAATGGATTATTTATAGTTGCATTAGAATTTGAGAATTGTGATTTATAAATTGATTTTGCATGGAAAAAAATTATTAAAAAATAAATAAGAATTTAGAATTAAAAATATGAATTATTTTTAAGCTGTTCTGAACACAACCATACACCTATTTGTTTTCAACCAGTATCGAATGGCGGCCACTTTTTTTTTAAGTTAGCTAAGCACGGTTTCACGTCGTAATTACGTCATATCTGACCAGAAAACTATCTAACTGGATCTCGTTTGGTAGCTAGAAAAGTGGGCAATAATTCTACGAAAGTAATTTAAATAATCGTACAGAAAAGTGGAAAAAGTTGGTATTTTTTTTTATGAAAACAAGAAAAGTGAAAGAAGATCCGTTAATTATTAGTATTTGTTATTTTTTTGAGAAATCTAGATCGTTAACTTGCTTGTTTCAATGACCTCATTCAATTGCTCAGGTATTGCAACAGCCGCCATTGAGATGCTCGCCGGAGACGTGTCAACCAGCCGCAAGCCTGAAATAGTGTCCGACGCAGCCTATTTCATGCTGAGCCAGTGAGTGTATTACATTAAATAGATCATTAAACAACTAATGAAAGGCATCAGAATGTATTGGTGTTAGAAGGGAGAGAGCTAATAGTTCAAGGGTGTAATATGTTCATCTTATCCGAGTTAAGCACTCTACTTTTCATTTTCAATATGTGATAAAAAAACATTCTACGCCTAATGGGTGTGAATTTGCCACTAGAGGCGCTAGTGTCGCGTGAGGTCCAATAATATTCACTTTTCACTGGTTTTGGCGGGCTTCGTGACATAAATGATAATTTCTTTAATTTACCTGTTGAAAAGATAGATCTCCTTCGTGAAATTATCGCAAATGTGGATTATTTGGCGATCAATGTGAACGGTTTGAATTTTTTTTTTAAAAATCCGAACTAAACGGAACTGCACAACATTGCGGCATAGCTACTCGATATGATGATAGTTATTTATAATTAATAAACTGAATGAGATTCAAGATTTAAAACTTTGTTTCGGCGCCGATCTTATAAAGTCGCCTTTGACAGCTATGCCTCTGGACCTTAGTCAACAGTGGCGCCAACTGGTGACCAAAGAAACGATAGTCCCTATTGAGCTGTCTCTTGAAGTTTATTGAAATCGGTGTCGTTCTTGATAATGTGACTGAAATCCGGTATTTAATAGCAGAACACAGCAAGGCTTCTTTCTGATGAATTTGATGAAAACTTAGTCCGTTAATTTCCAATGTATTTTACTATGTCAATATCTATTACAGGGACCCCAAATCGTACACGGGTAACTTCGCCATCGACGAAGATGTAGTAAGGCAAGCCGGTGTCAAAGACCTCACACCTTATGCTTGTGACCCGAGTAAGTTCCATCCCTTTCTACCACCGGTAGTACCTACTTGTATCTATTTGTTTCTTTCTAACCCTTTCGCCGCTACGAATGACATTAGAGTCCATAAAGTTACGAACTTTATTAAGAGGCTAGAGTATAATGCGTTGAGTTTCTTATGGTGCTTTATTCGGGTGGCGACAAAATGGTTAAATGTTTACATAGTATATGTTATATTAATTTTATATTTTTAATTATATCTATCCAGGCTTCCAATAATCTTCATTACTTCATAGCATGCTTTTTGAAAGTCTTGGGTATTACATCATTAGTAGAGGAACTCCAGTGGGGCTTTTCACGATCGCCATTTTCCTACTCTGTGCCATTTTTCCTTCTTACCCTCTCATAGCAATAGCAAGCAGATGAAATAAACTCAACTGCAAAGAAATCGGGTCAGTTTTTATGGAAAATCCTATACAAAGTAACCCGATTTAATTGCGGTTGAGTGTAGTTACCTGATCGGAGCCACGTCGTCACAGGGCATACTTATAAAACAATATTTGATGCCTTTTGAGTCCATTTTCAAAGATTGTGGACGCTCCCTCCCACCACCAACTGTTTCCCACGACGCTCAAATATTTAATTCCACATTTAGCATCGTGGGCTCGTCTAATAAATTCACATAGTTCGGGAATAAAAAATATCAGTAACATTATTTTACTGTTGAGAAAGTCATTTATCCGATATACATATACTTCCATTCTTATCAATATGTCATTCTTCTTCTTCTCTCTCAATGCACTCTTTAGAGAGTGGTCGTGGTCAACTGCTAGAGCGGCGCAGATGTCAGTCACCGTATGATATCACGCCATCTCTGTCGATTGGCAGACATTCCGCAAATGGTCCGCCAACAGCAGACTTGATCTGGTCGGTCCATCGCATGGGTGACCTCCCACGCGGTCTGCTCCCATCTACTCTGCCATATATCATTAGACCTTTTCATATTACGGCTTTCGACCCGATCATCCATAATGTAACTTTGGCCTCAGAGAACGCAAACAATCTCCTCGTGGACGGCTTCATCGACGACCCCCGCGCGATCGAGGGCCACAAGCTCATGAAGGCCAAAACTTCCGTGCGCCATTACCATACCTCCGCCGTGCGGTACGAGAAGGTCGGTAACGGACAGACTAACATGATGATGGCCCAACTGGCACAATGCACTCAAAACTGAGATTACAAGTTAACTACTCTTATCGATACTAATAAAATGCCGTAGAAAAAACGCGTCTAACTTGAAAATAAACATTAAAAAATCAAGGTGAGATAACTACGAGTGTTTATTTAGGCCCAGTTCCTTTAACCAGGAAACGGTTAACATTTAACAGATTGTCTATGTAGCATATGTCGATTTTTTACCTTCGCGAAATGAAGAAACCCCTTTTTTCCAAATTACATCGAAAACGCCTCCGTTAGAGCCGTTTTCGAGAACAAGAGTACAAATACAAAAGAACAGTATACATACACACTTATATAGCTCATTCTATAATACAGGATTGACTTGAAAAACCGCGGTCACCCCAAAGTCGCGTATTAAGTACTAAATAGGCTCCAGTCTTCTCAACTATACATATGTATAGCTTCGTTGGGCCGTCATATTAATTTAGTAATTCACTACATACGCTCTGGTGTAGGACAAAAAACTCACAAGATACCCGAAAATATGTAATTAGCATTCGGGAAGGATTTTCGTCGGTACAACTTAGATCAGGCTTAATGTAGGTAACCTTGTGAAGCGGTACGCATTTTGAACACTTTATTTTATTATAATGCTTCTATTATACGTAAGGCCGTATGCCATTACCACTTCACCTTCCTTTCATCATTTAATGGGGGCTATCGCGTGTGAATTTGCCACTAGAGGCGCTAGTGTCGCGTGAGGTCCAATAACATTCAGTTTTCACTGGTTCTGGCGGGATTCGTGATATAAATCATAATTTCTTTAATTTACCTGTTTAAAAGTGATCTCCTTCGTGAAATTATCGCAAATATGGATTATTTGGCTATGAATGTAAACGCTTTGAAAAAATAATCTTTTTTCCAAACAAAACGGAACTGCACAACATTGCGGCATAGCTGCTCGATATGATGATAGTTATTTATAATTAATAAACCTAATGAGATTCAAGATTGAAAATTTTTTTTCGGCGTCGATCTTATAAAGTCGCCTTTGACAGCTATACCTCTGGACCTTAGTCTACAGTGGCGCCAACTGGTGAGCAAAGAAACGATAGTCCCCATTGTATCGTTTTCTTGATTGACCATGCCGTGTCATGCTTCTTTCAGAAAACCTCATAATTCCTTCCTAATTATAATCTCCATGGATAGAACCATATTCATTCTCCTAAAGCCCTCTTCCTCTTCATTGATCTCAAAAAAAAGCCACTAAAAAACACCACTTATCGCCACTTATTGGGAACATAAATTATTATATTCTATAAACTGTGCCCGTATCCGTATTTACTTGACAAAAATTTGAAAATATAAATAAATTGTGTAGGTATGTATTTGTATCGTCTTGTTTTGTCCAAAATTATTTAAATAAAAAAAACGATTATGAAATTGGAAAAATCTATTTGTTTGCAGGTAACATAGATAATCTATTACCCGATTTCTTTTTGGACATCCCCGGCTCAACTTCCGCCCAGGCGCCGAAAAAGGTGTGAATATGTTCCAAATTTAAAATAAATAAAAACCTAAATGCATGCTCTCATTTTTTCCTGAACGTCTGTTTTATACCTACCACATTACGGCCTTACGTATTTGAAGAAAGATATTGAAGTGTTTTCTGGTCATATTTATAAGTAAGATTTAGATAAATAAATACCTAACTGTTTTCACACCGAGGCGGGTCACTATTTTCTTGATAAATAAAAGATAATACCTGGCTTAATATTATCTCGCATTTGATACGCTGCGATATCTATTCGTTTGTGCGGTAGGAATGTCCATAAACAAAATAGAAACAGAGCGGCACCATGTGAAACTGCCTTTATTGTCTATGGTTGTGTTTTGTTCTTAAATAATTGTGATTTAAATTCTAGAAAGCTGAAACCGAGGGTCAGATTCCCACTCTGTTCGCCGCCATCAGCAAAAGCCTATCGACCGACCTGGTACAGAAGACGCAAGCGGTTTATCAGTTCAATGTTAAAGGTAAGTAAATACTAGCAGTAGCTTGTACAACAACGGCTTATAATTTTCCATTGACTGGGACAAGCCTTATTTCATCGCGAAATTCTGGGTTGGTGAAATTCACCCTACGTTGGTGCACCCCGTAGAGCTCTGTGGGTCAAATTAAATATTGTATTTGAATTCGCCGCTCGCTAGAGACGCTTGTGTCGCGTGAGATTCTATTTCCGTGATATTATACGCCGTAACATGACAGTGACATTGACACCATTGGTAATTGACAAACTTTGACCCTCATTACGCACAATGCACTACTACTACAGCCTATTTGCGTCCCAATGCTGGGCACAGGCCACGTCTCACTCATCACGAGCGGGCCCAGTGCGGATTAGGGACTTCACATACATCCTTGAATTATTTCGCAGATGCGTGCAGGTTTCCTCGCGATGTTTTCCTTCACCGAAAAGCGCAGTGGTAAATTCAAATGGAATTTCGCACAAATAATTTCAGAGATGCGAGCCGGTTTCGAACCTCCGACCCTCTGCATGAGAGGCGGTAAGCCGAACCACTAGGCTACCACTAGGCTTCAAATCGTGTCACCAATGCGTGTTATTTGCCGATTGCAGGTAAAGAGGAGGGCGTATGGCACATCGACCTCAAGAACGGCGAGGGCGCTTGTGGGCAGGGCGAGCCCAAGAGCGCGCCCGATGCCACACTCACTATGGACAGCAAAAACTTCTCCGATATGTTCGCCGGTAACCACAACCCACCATAACAGCCTATTTACGGCCCACTGCTGGGCACAGGTCTCCTCTCATCACGAGAGGGCTTGGGCTAAACTCCCCACCCGGGCCCAGTGCGGATTGGGGACTTCACACACATCCTTGAATTACTCCGCCGGTACAGGTGAGCACAACTTAAAAGGCTTACCGATGTACCTGCGCAGAAGTCGAATTTTAAAAGCGCGGGAAATACCGATACTTGCTGATTGGTCGATACCGCGGGGATTAACCAATCAGCAAGTGACTCATCCCACTTCTTAGACACTGTAAATATTATATGATGATTTAAAGTGAAACAGTAAAGGCGCCATCTTGTAAATGTTACGTAAACTATTTGTTGCACTGATTGTTTTTAGGTGTCAATCAATGATATTTTTTTTACAAATAGCTATATTTCGTAAAATACAAACTTAGAATAACTAATTAGTGTAAAATAATTACGAATATCCAACGGATATAATTACGGGTATAGATCACACCACAAATCCCATACTGGGCCTTACAAAAAAATATATTTTTCTCAAACATGCTCGGAAATGTTCGTGTTACTTTCAAAAAAAGAAGACGCGAGGCTGTCCATTGCCGGCCTTGGCCAGCAAAAACATTATTGTCGTGTGTGTTTTTTTTTAATTCGCTTGCTATTTGAGACACCTCTAGAAACTGGCAAATCCATGGAGGTAATAAGTACAACTTCCATGGCCAAATCATCCACGATCATGGAAGTAGTAAATACTGATGTGGGGTAAGTGCGCCTAAATTTATTTCGCCCCCATGCCTTGTAAACAGCCAACTACTAGTTGAGTAATATTTATAGGTTTCGATATATTTATGTTAGGCGCACTTACCCCATCCTGGCGCACTTGCCCCGAAACTGACAAATCCATGGAGGTAATAAGTACAACTTCCATGGCCAAATCATCCACGATCATGGAAGTAGTCAATACTGATGTGGGGTAAGTGCGCCTAAATTTATTTCGCCCCTATACCTTGTAACTAGCCAACTACTAAGTTGAGTAATATTTATAGGTTTCGATATATTTATGTTAGGCGCACTTACCCCATCCTGGCGCACTTGCCCCAACTGACATTACGTATATCCTCGCTGTTTGAGAAAAGCATTATATATACCTCGGCCGCAATTGCGATTGCCGGACTCGTACTAATAGAAGGCTTCGCTTCGCTCAGCCTTCTAACTGACTCGTCCGGCAATGCGCTACTTGGCGGCCTCTGCAATAATGTACTATTACCAACTCGAAAAAAATTAAAAACCATAAAAACATGCTTAGAATCGATAACTGATACTGTGGTTAAAATATCGTTACAACGTTTTGCTTGAGCATGTATAAGTAGGTACAGTATTTGTGTGAAATATCGAAATATCCCATCGACATCCCACTCATACTTTAGTAATATTCCCAAATAATAATGTCCCGAGGTGTAATCCTGTCAGTGTGTGTAGTGGGCGTGACTTGTACGAATGAGACATTAACTGACGACAAAATAATTATGAATACTATAACGATCGCATAAGGTCGATATTAGGTATACGCTTTCTTTCGTGTATTATCGGAGTATTCTTTCCTTGTCTGCGCGATCGAAGATTCACGACGCGCCTAATAAAGTATTTAATAATGTTATGATGAGGAGCTTTCACACGCGACGCGGATTTCTGGTATTCATAGGATTTTTATCCGGAAAGTGCCTTTTCGGGGTCTCTAATAACTTTCCGGGATTATAATTTTTAGTGCAAAATGTTAAGTTAAAAGCTATAAAAATTATCAAGCTCATTTAGCGTGATTAACACACACCCAAACATGCCCAAACGCACTAAATTTCACTATAAAGGAAGCCAAGAAAATTCGGGCTTTTTCATTTGATAAAATTGAGTCAGCATTTTATACAGCTTTAGACCTGGTCTGACCCTTACTAAATAAAGCAAATCGTTCCTATGAGAAACCTTCAGCTTTTATGAAATTACAAAGGTCTTGCCCTCAACAGTCTCTCACTCTTACTCGAAAATTTGTATTATTTAGTCCTTTGTATGTTGGTGTGTGAAAAACATTAACTCATGATTAAATCAAATATTTCGTGTTTTAGGCAAGTTGAAGCCAGCCACAGCATTCATGATGGGCAAACTGAAAATCAAGGGTGACCTCCAGAAGGCAATGAAGCTAGAAAAAATGATGAAGTCCCTCCAAAAGAAGTAATTTATTAGAATTAAGAGTATTATCAGAATCCTACTGCAATAGGCCATGCTTTGTGAAATCAGATTATTGGATATTTTTATACGATCATTGTTATTTAAGATTAATTGATCACTCGAAACAATACCAAGTACCTATCAAATAATATGTCAAACACAAAACCTGTAACAATCATTGTAAAAATTCGAAGAAAAGACTGTATTATACATAATTATTATGAAGATTGTGTATTTTTGAGGGTTCTTTTTCATATGAAAAATGTGTACATACAAGAAAATCTTTTGTATAAAATATGATGAATATAGCGATGTGTGATTCTTGATCATTTTGTAAGTGTTTAATCATAGCACAAGATGTATTGGAATGTTTATATAAAACTATGAAATAATATAAATAAAGGTAATAAGTTTTTACTTTTGTGTTTCAACATATCCTTGCTTGTAATGGTAATTATGGAAAAATTTAGAATATATTTTAGATGGATGATCAAAAGTTAACGGTCTAACCAACCAGTCCAGTAGAACTTCTCTTTCTTAAAGGTCCATACAGTTTTCACATCAATGGTGATAAATTAACCTCCAAACAATCAAACCCTTCATATTAAACCAGATGGATAATCGGTTAAAGTTTTACAGCTGGGCAATAGGCCTTTCAAATTCCAAGAGGACACTAATATTTCCAGGCGGTGCTGGAGCAAGTAACAAGTATTCATTGAAGGTCATGGCGTGCCTAACAGGTGAATCTCAAATGCTGATACTTATCGTAAATTAAAACAAAACACTACCCTTTGCTTGAGAGGCAGTAAGAAATTTTACATCACCCTTGGCCATAAAGTGTGATTTTCTGCCCGCTACGCGGAGAGAAAATCTCACTTCTTGGCCAAGGCAAGACGTAAAACTTTTGACAAACCACGGGTGGTAATTCGTAAAGCCCCAGATCGCATATTTATGGCCCTCACCTTCGGTTCGGGCCACAGAAACCTGCGATCTGGGACATTTACGAATTCACCACCCTAGGTCTGTAATGTACTATTATTATCATCAGAGTAGATACAACTTATCTGTTGTTTTGCGTGAGTGGGGTCTCGTGTTTGATCTCCTTCAATGTTTCAACAATTGCATCAGTTATATTTTCATAAAATGCATAAGTTGATGAAAAGATGAGATTTAAAAATTAGAGATTGTCCTCTTCAATCAATCAATCCAGCTTAGTCGCAAATTATCCTCTTTCTTTTGACTTAGCTGGAGACAGACTTCATAAAGAAATAATAAGAGCCAAAGTAGTTGTGTGTTTTTGAGAAACTGGACAGTGAATTAGGTGTACCTATTTGATTAGGTTTTATACCTTGTACTTTAATTGCGATAAGTAATGAGATAAAACATACAATGGGGGCATTTCGTAAGCATTTATTGATTAAAATCTTACGTCAGACAACTCGAGCTGCGATAACCTTGTTATCAGAATTGAAATTCTCCCGCCATCTGACCGACCTTGGTTTAGGTTATGTCGATCGCTATTCAGTTAACTGACAGCTGCGGGAGCAAACGTATTAGTTCTAGTAAATATAACAAGAGTTAAGACTTCTACAAAATGTTCTCCATTGACGCTCCCGAAAGGCTACAGAATTCAGAATATTGCAACTACCGGTCCCCACTCAGCACAAGATATGCTTCGAAAGAAATGCAGTACAACTTCAGCGATCAAAAGAAGTTTTCAACTTGGCGTAAACTTTGGATTTACTTAGCTAAAGCTGAGAAGGTAAGTAAACAGTATTAATCATATTTTTAAGCCTCGTATTCCTCTCGTAGACTTATTATTATTGTTTACATATTTTTAGGTTATGATAAAATGACAAATAGTGACACTTCTTTTGTTGTCTATGGAAATTAGCAGCAATTTGACATGTCGTTCGTTATGTTGGTGTGACTGAAACTTGTACTATTTTTGAACTCATGGGGATACCTGCCTACTACGAAACAGACTGCCAACTCAGTAACATCAAATTTGAACATGACGTTCAGTTTGTTTCTTCTAATCGAATGTGGATGAAGGCAAAGGAAACAAAATATGTACAGCCGGGGTAGACTACTACTTTGCTTATTTTATTTAAATAACAAAAACTTAAAATGAACATGAATTTACACATTTAAAATTTTTGTCAATAACATAATTTTATTAATTAATGAAACTGGATTTAATACTTCTTCTCAATTCTTAATGTTTTTTTTTTATCGGCCCTGCTAAAAATTGAAAGAAACGCCATTTTTTTTTATAATCCCCTTCGCCGATAATAGCCAATCACAGCAAAGATGTAAACGTCACCGTCAATTCTGATTAGGCGTAGCATTTATTTACCCATGACTCGTTAGGGGATGCAATGGAACATTGGATCGAGTAGAAAGATCTGTTTTTGTGTAAGTATTTAATATTTAATAAACAATTACAACGGATACAAGTTTTACTTATATACAATAAATACTTTACAATTAAGTTGTGCGTGTCGCGGGTACCTCTTGTCTGAATGCGGTTTTGGGATAAATAAGGTAACATTAGCGCCGGATATACTGTTTAACATGCAACTAAATAAACTTAAATTAAATACAAAATACTTAACTAACTTTTTGATGATGAAAAATAATTCACCTTTAAATCAAGTAGAGAAGAAACACAGAATCAGGTATTTAAATAACAGGGAAGGTGTTAATTGAAAATGAAATTTAATTAATATAACTAAAACTACTGTTGGACGGATACTGATTACTGCTTTGGTTCTCCCTTCAATAAAAGTAATAATTATTTAACCTTAAAAACTTAAGTTTTAACTAAACAAAACCTTATATTTTACTTGGAAATTAAGTGTCTTTAGATACTTATATTTCCTATTAATTGAAAAGCGGTTTTATCGATGTAAGCAATAATTGAATTTCAAACAATTTTACTAAAGTTTTTTTACGATACATATTTGTGTCTTTTCTTTTTACGACACGCACCTAATTCACTACTTAATTTGGTTTTAGCGGAATGTTTCAGTATTAATAAATACACGAATTTTACATGTTACTTAGATATTTAATAATAATACGTCGTATTATTATTAGAAAGAAAGACACTACATTTACAATTTACCATTACTATAGTATACCTAAGCTGTTGTCTCTAATCTGTGACATGCAGGTAAGTGCGGCAAAATATTTATTGTTTCCAATTTTCCGTGAGTAAACTTGATTATAGTTTTAAATATGATTGATAATTGATAAAGATAATCTTCTTTTTCTTCCTCGATTCCTCAACGCTAAGGGCCTCGACCACGCAATGTCAACCTCCAGTTGCTCCGGTCGAATTGATGTAACAAAATCGAGACGCAAATTGCTTTTTTTTTAACAATACAATTTGGTCTAGAACTAAGGTATTTCATATTGTTTCTTTACAATGCCCCTAGAATAATTTTAACACATCACAACCCTTTAATAACATGAATGAGATAAGAAACGGTAATACCAATAAATAAACAGTCGCCATTAAAGTACCTACTATGCATTTTTGAATTTCATTGCATACGAATGACAAATGAATGCGCCAGAACACTATTAACACTACACTATTAACTAGAAACCGAATATTCCAATTTATAACCTCATTGTCATTCCTAATAGTGAGAACATGAAACTTTTAACCTTACCTACTAAACAAAGAATGCTCACTTATTCCTAACTTGCACTCCCTCGGCCATAATGCAGATACGTATTAATTATTGTTTCTAATTTATCTAAACAGGCTGCCATTGTGAATTTAAATTTCATTGAGCTGCTGCACGGGACAACTTGACATGATTACTTAAATAACTGAAAACTAACAATTAAATAAACTACGTATGTAGGTATGTATTGTGTATGTAATAATAACTCGATAGCGATAGCTACTCATTAAGGACAACTTTTAATTTCTTATACATAGTAAATTGTAAATTACACTGAAATATTATTGATTTTAAAAGTAATTTAATTCTACTTCTGATAACTAACACAAATAATTTATCATGTATAAAAAAATGTTGCAAGGAAGTTAAGAATAGTAACTTTAACATAAAGAGATTCAAAGTAACAAATAAACTAAAATTAAACACTCATCATATTATATCTACGATGTACGTTATAAATATTGAAAACAATTGGTAAACCATAGAGAATTACTAGAGTTCGCTACTCTGACTTAAAAGTTTTAAACTGGTTGAATCGAGCGCTAAAAGCCATTAGATTTAAAAGTACTTAATTGAATTTAAATTTCGTACATTCTTTTTTAATAAATTTTTCACAACGACAGTGTAGCACAGAGTAGATAGAGTTGGTTCAATAGTCCCCCTCCTTCCTGAAAGTGAAGAAGGCGTGAAATAGAAAGACCGCCGCGCCGCCGACGGCGAACACCCCGGAAGCTAGCAGCAGGTCGTACGCCTGCTTGTTGGGCCGGACCACCACGTAGTATGAGTTGTGCCAATCTAGAAATTTAAAAATCTTCGTAACTACAAAACATTGGTTCATGAGAATTAGCGTGTAAAAGTTTACTTCTATATTATCTATGTTATATGAATAAATAAAAACCGGCCAAGTGCGTGTCGGGCCACGCGCAAATTATAGGGTTCCGAAGTTGACGATGCCCACAGTACCTTTCTAAGACTTACTAGCATCTAGCTAGCCTGTGGTATGACGTGCCCGCCCGACGCGCCTGCCGCTCGAGAAAAATCATTGGTTTTTTAATCATTTCATAAGTTGGTCGACTATGACTCGTAAGTTTGTACAGCCTACTTAGCTGTGATAGTTTTCCTTTCAACTACGTTATATATGCCATAACCGTGATTTTTTTCAGCCATCCAAATACCACCATTAAGCTGGCAGGGGGGGGGGGACACGTGACTCTAACAAAAAATAGCACTGTAAAGCTTAATATTTCACAAACGCATCACTTAATCAAAAAATGGTTTTAACAAACCCACAATATTTTTTTAAGACCTATTCAACGATATGCCGCACCATGGGGTACGCAAGAAAAAAAAATTACATCCCCACTTTACGAGTAGGGGAGGTACCCTATAAAAAAATATATTTCAAAATTTTATTGTACCACTTTGTCAGCGTAACTAATATGTATATTCATGCCAAATTACAGCTTTCTAGAACTAAGCATCTGCGAGCAATAGTGCGGACAGACGGACGGACGGACGGACGGACGGACGGACGGACATGGCGAAACTATAAGGGTTCCTAGTGGACTTCGGAACCCTAAAAAGGAAGTAACTGACTAATCGGTCAAAGCTCAGCCGAACTGCTCGCGATAAACTCAAAAACTACTGAACGAATTTTCATGCGGTTTTCAGTAATAGATATAATGATTCACGTTCATGAACGTATGTTAATAATACAAATGTTGTTATTATCAATATTGACTACAACTCTCGTGTCAACGGCAGGAAATATGACAGTTTCGCTAATACATTAACAGCAAAGAGGCCGAATTAGAAAGGAACGGAAGTAAAGCCACGGTTCCCTAGAGCTTATAATAATTGCATTCCACCGTTGCTGGCTAAGATCGCGCTTGCATTGCATGAAAATGAAATCATATTCATATTTCATCCAGTTGCGTGTCGGCTAGTATAACTGCGAGACATCATCTGACGATTACTTTATTAGATGCGATACAGTACAGTAATAAATCTTGGTAACACAAAAACTTGTACAAAAAGCCACGTCCAATCTACATGCAATTACTGTTTAATATCCATTATCTATGCCCCATATACTCGTGTATAAATAAGCATAGGTTTTCTAGTCGTTTTTCATTAGATTTTTTGTGTAAATAGAATATTCCTCGTTTGGATCGTTAAATAAAACAATAGACAAATACTTAAGTTCGTCAGCTAACAACGAGGAGTCATAGCATAAATGTTTGCGAAAATCTTACCATAGAAGATGACAGCAGCCGCAGCCGTGAACATAACCACCCCCAGTACAGAGAAGCCGATGGAAGTCCGCCATCCAATCGTCTCGCCGAACAGCCTCGCGATGATCAGGATGCCGGTGATGATGATGAAGCCTGATAATCAATCATCATTACAAAAATATCTGATATACTTATATTGACGTTCCCTATTTCTGGTAGAGTTCATAAACACGCAAAAGTTCATAAACTTCCATACCGAAAGAATCTGAATTGATTACATAAAAAAATGCGATGATTGTCTATGAAAATTGTATCTGTGGTCAAGAATTCCACGTGTCAATGACAACTTGAAATTAAAAAAAAAAATATCACTTCAAACTCCGACAGCCTACAAAGTCTGTGTCAAGTTCACTATGAGATTGTCATCAGCTTTGGGTCGATTCACTTAAAATGTTCAGGTAAAATAAAAATAATAAAAAGACAGACGAATTGAGAACCTCCTCCTTTTTTCGAAGTTGGTTAATAAGCGCCTGCACCAACTTAGTAGAACAAATTGCGCGGGAAAGTCTAATCGTTGACACTCATGTCTTGACACTTGAAAATTTGTTGTTTACGCATATCGTATTATGCTTCAACTAATTGCTACTGAGGTGACTTATTGCGAAATACACGACTACCACTTTCATGCAGGTTCAATGTAACCGTTTTTCCAGTTGTCAGTGAAACTGATTATAAATGGAATAGCGTAAAAAGGCAATGACATGGATGTCGCGTTTTTGCGCCGATCATAGACATAAATAATACTTCGTATGGACCCGGCCTAACGTAGATACATGTCATGTTTCCCCACTTCATTGGTGTCCAATCTAAAGTTAAACTTGTATCGTGACACTAAAGCTGGGTCACATTTTTCCAAGAACGAGACGAGTTTTTAGATACTGAGAAACAGTTTCGAAAAAAGTTTTTTTTAAAACGCTTATTGTCACGCACGCTCTGTGACAGAACTTTGGATTGGACAC
The DNA here is from genome assembly GCA_963971205.1 of Aethes cnicana. Taxonomy (NCBI): domain Eukaryota; kingdom Metazoa; phylum Arthropoda; class Insecta; order Lepidoptera; family Tortricidae; genus Aethes; species Aethes cnicana. Next base: position 11,165,272 of record OZ020282.1, read on the forward strand.
CGTGGAAGTGGGGACATGTTACGTGTACGTTAGACCGGGTCTATATTATTTACGTCTATGGCGCCGATACAATACGAATAATTTACAATCGTGTTCATGATTAAACATTAAATAAGTAATAGGTAATAATATTTTCCTAAAATTTTACTGTACTTTCCTATCGTTATACAACTAGAGCAGACCCAGTACAGCCTTCTTTGGGCCTCAAACTAATCAACTGCTTGATCAACCAAGGGTATAGCTTAAAATGGTGTGACATTAACTTTACTTAGTATTGGCAGCCGCCTTCCGGTGTGTCGTCACCGCATCTGATGCCTCTTCACAAGTTTGATAAAAACGTAATTTAAAAAAAATCGCATAAAGACCGTCATTAACAAATTCTTTACTATAAATTACGTAATAGTTTATTGAAAGAGGTATTTTAGGCGCTTTTCGAGATTCGATCTTATTTTATTTATTGAAAATTAATAAATCATACAGAAATAAAAAACTTAAAACTAAATCATTTTCCCGCAAAACTACTTGTATGCAGTTTGACTTATTCACTTACTAGCAAAAAAACCCGCGACTTCGGCTGCGTGGAATTTGTAAGAGCGTTCCCGCCATGCGTTTTTACGGGATAAAAGGTAGCCTATATGTTGACCCGTGTTATAATCTAACCCTATCCCAAATTTTGTGGCAATCCATACATACATACACATAATTTTTCTAAAAATCGTTTTTTTGTTGTTGTCAGTATCCCAGTTAATATTATAAATGCGAAGTAACTCTGTCTGTCTGTTAAGTGCCCGTCACGCTTCAAACGATGGACTGATTTGGATGAAATTTAGTATGGAGACAGTTGAGGTCCCGTTAAGGACATAGGCTATTTTTATTCCGGAAACACGCATAGTTACTGTGGGGACGTGATAACCGAATTCCACGCGGGCGAAGTCGCAGACAGAAGCTAGTAGTAAATCAGCATAGAGCCGTCTTTTGTTTGAAACTCTTGTAAATATGTTTTGTTCCAAAATACGTTTTCTCGGTTTATTTTTCTCTAATTGTCGCGATTTCGGTTGCGACCGATGGACCATGGAAATCGCAATGGGTATCTGACAATTACCCGCAAATTGAATGATTACATTACAACAAACAATAAACACTATTGTGCCAATTAGGTCACGGCTTTACTTGGCTTGGGTTGAATGTAATTGATTCGCCAATTTTCTAGCCGATTTTTAATTAGTTAAAATTTGTTTTTTTCATACATGTGAAGTAATACTTGTCTTAACTTAAACATGTTTTGCTGTATGAAAAAAATCGAAAAAAAATCGCAGTATACAGTATTTATTGACTTATGAAATTCCATGATATTGATTACTATTGTTACTGTATAGAGGATTTATAGTAGTGATAATAATTAAATCTATATACCTTTTCAAAATTTGTTACCCACTATCCCCTCTATGACGCGTCGTTATACTCGTAATGATATACGTTAGAACGCACTATGGTTACATGTTGCGCTTCAGTGACCATAACATGCGACCCTCGACCTTGGTCTATGGATTATTTTGTTAGGGAATTTTATAAACTTCGTGCAGGCAACTGGCTGGCTTGTTCAACACGCGTAGTCGAGTTTAGTTGAAAATTATTCCAGACAGATAATAAAACTGCAGTTAGCTTTTTGTAAACTTACTCGAGAAAGCCGAGAAGATGACGGCAATATGAGACAACCGCGATTGGACGACATAGGGCGACGTCAGAGCTCCGGTGACTAAACCAATGGCGATGATCGTTATAACCTGAAAATAAAGTTAATTTTATTAGCTACTTCTTTCATTCATAGTCCATTATTACATCAAACCGATATCCGATAACCGGTATGCTAAAGCAAACCTTAGACAATTTATGTCAGTTTTCTCGCCATTACGACTTTCAGAGTGGCTTCCCGTGCACGTTTGTCAACCGCATGAAGCTAAGTTCCACAGATTAGTGAAAGCGCACGTAAAATACCAGTTTTCTCCGGTGCATATTTTGTGCACACCGCAAACGCATTTTCAATTCTTAGAGGTGTTTTCTTTAACGAATATTATTACGATTTTCACTTTCGTCTTTTGTGTGTAAATTACTTTGGTTAAGTTAAGTACATGCTTTCAATAGTAAAAGCGAAAATAAATTACCTTCGACTTGAGTTCAAACTGGGCGTTTCTACGTTTATACACACTTGCTTATGTTCCTTACTCTGATGCCATAACGAACAATAACTTCCCATGGATACGTTAATTACTAAACAATATGCTGTTCTCAAGGTGAATCGCGGTGCATTCATAAAGACTGTACCTATTCTGTAGGACGTGTTAGAGTACGTAGTAACTAAACACCGTACAGACACATGTTTCTTCCCATCGACGCGATGCTCAGCAACTTATAATTACAAAGCTTTATTGATTTGTTGCATTTTCTCGAGTAAGACCTTGAAAACTTAAATTGAATGTTTTTGTCTTCTGGAACGGATTAAGTATCTACCTAGTTGTAGTTTTTGTATGAGGTTTAGCATTGAATTTACTTATATGCAAAAATTGCAGATCAACTGAACACACATTTCCTTTGTGTAGCTAGAGCAGTCCGTTCTACTTCTGGCTGTCTCTTTAGGAAAGGCATATGACTAACAGTAGGTACACATCTGTCGGCTGAAATAATGACGTTGAATGTCGATCTTTTATACATACCAGGGGACAGCTCAGCAAATATACGCATGCGAACCTACGCACCAGTACTGCTTCTTCGCATACTCACGCTGTTGACTTCCAACAAGATGAAGCGATGACCTGGCGAAGATCGAGGGCATACGCCTACAGCCGATTGCCTTATCTGCGTGGCCTTAGACATAATTATGTCTAACAGACATCATGGCTGAAATTTAATGGCCTTTGATAGTTGAAAGTTTCGTCCGTTTACCTTTACACGCTGTAGACGCCACAACATGAAGCGATGACCTGGTGAAGAACGCCTACATCCGTCCGAGTGTCCGTCAGGGTGTCCATGGGAAAGACCTGTCTTCAGCAGTATTTACAAGTCTTTGGGTTGTAATAGTAATGATAGACGATCTTTTATATTACTCACCAGCTCAGCTATCCTTAGTCCCACGCACCAGTACTGCTTCAACGCGGCCGCGGCGCGGCTGTCGCGGTCGCCCCCCGCCCCCTCCTCGCCCTTCTTGGCCTGCGCCTCGGACTCCCTGTCCCCCGCCGACATCGCCCAGATCACGCGAGCGCCTACTCCGAACTCAGGGACCTGAGGACAAAGACAGGAATGTCAGAAAGGGTCTAGTTTTCCGTACTGAATCTGAAGCTGGGCTGGCACTAACAGCGATGTTGTAGAGTTACTTGCGTCGTCTAAATTTGAAAGAGGACTTTACGTGAAATATGGCTACTGAGCTGCTGTTCCATACAGAAACGGATCCTCTTTAAAGTGTATTTATATAGATAACGAAGCGTGGTACACGTTTTCATTTAGCTTATTTTGGACTATTGCTTTTGATTACCCATTGAAAATGTACCGCTCTCCAGATTGTCATAGGTACTCGTAGTTAGCATAACAGTTATGTTATTTCAAATGCAAGTATGAAGCCAGGTTCATAAAACAATAAATTCTTCTCAGCTATTATTAAATCAATGTCCACGGATAAGACACCGAGTAATCTGCAGTCAAATTGCTCATGAACCAGAAGATTACAGTCAGATCATAAGAACAATTATGCTAAGTGTTTAAAGTATTTAAACAAATTGGGATTATCTTTTATTTATTAATAAACTGCGAGAATTCTTGAGAAAACTTTTATTTCGAATTACACAAGGTAAATATGACACTTCCAACCACAGACAAAGACAGAGGCGCCAGGTGGCCAAAATAAGAACTAAAATATTCGTTCAAAAACTTAATCTATCTTTAATACTCCCACTTAAATTTTATAGTACTTAGTCTATAAATATTTACACAACTTAGACATTTTCTATCTTATTTAACATCCTATCTCTATTATTTTCAAACTTACTTGCAGGCAATGATTTTGTGAGAAAGTCAGCAAGTTGACATACACTTTTTACATATTTTATTTCAAATATTTTTTCTTCAACTTTCTCTCTTATGAAATTGTATCTTACATCAATATGTTTAGATCTTTTGTGATATACAGGATTGTGTATAAGTTTTATAGCACTTTGGTTATCTATGAACAAAGTAATCGAATTTTGTGGTTGTTCTATATCACACAAAAGTTGCCTCAGCCACAAAATTTCTTTGGCAGCTTCACCGGCTGCCATGTATTCTGATTCCGTAGTAGATAATGCTACAGTATTTTGTTTACGACTGGCCCAAGTAACAGGCCCACCATTCAACATGAACACATACCCTGTATTTGACCTTCTCGAGTCCAAATCCGCTGCGAAATCAGAATCGCAAAAACCAATCAGTTCAGTACTACAATTATAAGTTATACATATATCTTTACTTTTGATCAGGTAACGAATTATTCTTTTTACAGCATTTACATGGTCTTTACCGGGATTATTTATATACCTACTCACTAAATTCACAGCATAAGCTATATCTGGTCTACTGACAGATGACAAAAACAACAATGCTCCCACTGCCTCTCTATAAGGGAAATCTGGGACAAAGTCATTATTTTCATTTTTAGTGAGTATAACATTATTGTCAGTAGGAGTGCTACATGGATTTGCCTGCAACATACCAAATCTTTCTATTATTTGCTCTGTATACTGTTTCTGATGAATACTGATGGAATCAGGCAATCTATTTATTTCCATGCCAACAAATGAATACAATTTCAACACTTTTATATTAAACACATTTTTCAGATCATCTATTATGGCAGACAATACATCTTTGCTCTTTGAAAACAATAAAGCATCATCAACATAAAGTATCAAGATCACTTTATAATCATGAAAATCGCCTACAAAAATGCAGTTATCTGAATGACACATTTTAAAACCATAAGTTAGCAAAAATGATGTAAATTTCTTATTCCAGCAACGTGATGATTGCTTTAAACCATATAATGATTTGTTCAACTTACATATGCTTCCTGGTCTTGCCTTGACACCCTCCGGGACTTCCATGTAGACGTCCTCAGTGAGCTCTCCATACAAAAAGGCAGTTTTTACATCAAACTGCTCTATCTCATATTCTTCTTTAGCTGCAATGCTTAATAAAACTCTAATAGAGTCATACCTTACTGTTGGTGAGAAAGTCTCCTTATAATCAATGTCTTTCACCTGAGCAAATCCACGAGCACATAGACGAGCTTTATATCTATCTATGCTTCCATCTACATTCCTTTTTATACAAAATACCCATTTGGAGGTAATTGTTTTCTGATCTGTATGTTCTATTATAGACCAAGTATTGTTGGCATCATGTGACTGGAGCTCTTCCTTAATAGCTTCTTTCCATTTATTACTATCGTCACACTGCATGGCTTCTTCAAATGAAGTTGGTATATTGAACTCTACCAAGTTTGCCTCGTTAATTCTATTACGCCTTGGTCTCATTGTAATGTTGTGTTCTTCAATATCCCTCAATATTCTACTTGGCTCATAAGTTTCATCATTTTCATCTAAACAGCTTTCCAAGCTATCCTCACTTTGAAATTCTTCTGATCTCCTTGATGTTGACGGATCTGCTGAAGTCTGCTGTTCTGATATCATGGGCTCTTCTGTTTGTATTTCATTTTCCTGTTCTTCAATAATAGTTATTTGATTATTCTTATTATTTTTAGATACAGCAGCATTATTTTCATTGAAGCGTACATTTCTTGATACTGTTATCTTCTTTGTTTCTATATCAAACATTCTATAATTATAATTATCATACCCCACTAAGATCATTTTTCTGCTCTTTTTATCCAGTTTCTTTCTCTTCACGTCAGGAACATGAACATATCCTTCAGACCCAAATACTTTAATGTGATCAAGACGTGGTGTTTCACCATACCACAGTTCATATGGTGATACATTCTTTGTCTGGCTTGATGAGCTTCGATTAAGCAAGTACACTGAACAACACACAGCTTCAGCCCACAGATCTAGCGGCATATCTTTTGCATGTAGCATGGATCGTGAACTCTCCATGATAGTGCGCATTTCCCTTTCAGCTCTACCATTTTGTTCCGGGGTATAGGGTGCTGTACATTCATGAACTATTCCTTTTTCATCAAGGTAAGCTCTGAAATCTTGATTTACATATTCACGTCCATTGTCTGTGTGCAATATCTTTATTCCATGATGAAACATATTTTCTACAATCATGTTATATTTCTTAAAACAGCTGATCACATCACTCTTATTCTTAATAATGTAAATGTGCCTGTAACTAGTCGCTCCATCTTTGAACAGGACAAAATATCTGGCACCTGATACGGATGTATGTTCTAGAGGTCCACACACATCGCTATATACAATATCCCCTGGCTCACTAGGTTTTCTACTTGACTTTTGGAACGGCAAGCGGCTTTGTTTGCCATATTGGCAAGCTTCACAAACAAATTCTTCATTCTCATCACTTGTTGAGATTGTAATTGCACCATTTTTAGCCATATTTTGCACTTCTTTTATGTTCAAATGTCCTAGGCGCTCATGCCATAATTTCAAACTTGTATGCACCAAATTACAGCTCTCTTGACAAATAGTTTTGATATTTAGTTCATAAAGGTTGTTTTGTTTTAAACTTGCCACCAGTACCACTGTGTTATCTTTTAATATCAATGCATCACTATTTCTTTTTATAATAACATAGCCTTTTCTTGTGGCCGCTCCCTCAGAAAATAGATTTCGACGCAAATCAGGCACATATAGCACTTCAGTCAGTATAGATTCCTCCCACTGCCCGTTTAAATATTTCTTGATCATCACAGATCCTTTTCCATGTACCTCAATCTCCTTTTGATTACCTAGCCGCACTTTTCTGTCATTCCTAGGCTCAGTTGTATAATCTTGCAACTCGTGAAAGAAGTCACGCCTATATGACATATGAACAGATGCCCCGCTGTCAAGGATCCATACATCTGTATCAGTATCTGATTGTAAACAATGTTCTGCACTAAACGCTAACATATTCTTCTGCTCTTGGGGTTTCTTCCCAGATTTCTTTGGGGCCCGGCAATCCCTTGCGAAGTGCCCCCGTTTGTTGCAATTATAACAAATAAATCTATGCTGCGTGTTACTAGTTGAACCTTTGTTACTGTTGTTACCTTGGTTATATTGTGACATTGGCTTCTTCGCAACAAACAATGCAGTTTCACTTTCTTCTTCGGTTGTTAAACTCGCCTCCTCATCTAATAATCTTGAAGTTAAATTTTGTATTGTCTGTTTGCTTGAATCTAAAGATAACCAGGCTTGGCGGAGAGATCGGTAACTCGCTGGCAGAGTTGATAGTATTTTAGTCATTATTGCCATTTCACTTATCTTTTCTCCACTTTCACTTAATTGTTTTGCCAAATTTTCAACCTTTGAGATATGCTGAGCAATGCTATCCGTCGGTGACATTTTATATTGGTAGAATTTCTCGTGAACCATCATTTTATTAAATTCGGATTTCTGTTCGTAGATGGATTCCAATTTGTTCATGATCTCCAATGCAGTTTCACAGTTCTCAATCAATGAGATTTGATTCAATTCCATTGACGAGGTTATGATGAACATCGCCATGCCATCTTCTTTTAACCATTGTGTTGCACTTCCTTCAGGTTTCGCCTGTTTTATGTCTAAACCCTTTGCTTTCAAGGCACAATTCACTTGAAATTTCCATTGTCGAAAGTTTCTCCCATCAAACTTTTCAACTCTCATTGCATTTGCGACCTCCATTGACAAGTGTGAGGTTATACACGCGGAACACTTGTTGAGTTGATGTAAATACTTGCTCTTCACAGTTTACTCCACACAATAGCGTTTCTGGGCCCATAACCAATTGGGATTATCTTTTATTTATTAATAAACTGCGAGAATTCTTGAGAAAACTTTTATTTCGAATTACACAAGGTAAATATGACACTTCCAACCACAGACAAAGACAGAGGCGCCAGGTGGCCAAAATAAGAACTAAAATATTCGTTCAAAAACTTAATCTATCTTTAATAAAACACAGTAGTTGGACGGTCCAAGTGGATGGTAATCGATGAACCGGTAATCTGTTGTTGGATCTAATAGGAGGTGCCGTGACTAGGCAGGGCAGTAATTACGGTGCTATGGCGTGTGAGAACAAGCGGTGTGGATTAGGTTCTAACATTCATAATGTCCGCCAGCCAAATGAGGGCTACCCCGTTTGAAAAATCCGCTTAGAGGCTCTAGTGTAGCTTGAATTCTCTACCTCCTACTGATAAACTTCTGGTCGTGGTAAGCTTAAATTTCGCATGGTAGGTTCCTGGGAGTGTTTCTTGAAATTCCTTCGGGAACGAGAAAAAATGGAATCCGCACGAGGGAGACGACTTTAGTTATGCCATGGTTTGTAGAAGGTTATAGGCTGACTTTGCTGGGCCGCGAGGTAACTTGTTCTTATAACGTAGATATCATGAACTGGCACATAGGAAGAAGAAGAAGAAGATGTTTATTTGCAAAGAATAAGTTATTACATAATATGTCATTAGGTGCCATGAAGACAATAAGTAGCTTATACTGCTATTTATTAAATGGCATGCAAATGTTTTAAGAATAATAAAATTAATATAAAGAGTCTTTGATGAAGAAATCCTTTAAATTATAATAACTTTTTTCAAGCAATATACTTGTTAACTTATTTTTAAATTGGTTGAAAGGCAGTTCTTGTATACATTTCGGCACTCTGTTAAATAGTTTCATGCACATAGCAAAGCAATGATTTATATATAAGGCTGTTCTAGGGATGCAATAATGAACCAAACGACCCGGATTCCGTTGATCTCTGGTAGACATTTGCGCCGCCGTCTTAAATAAATATATGTGTCTCTTTAAAAAAATACAACTTTCCAAAATATAAAGACACGGTAAGGGCAAAATACTTAGTTTTTTGAATAAAGGCTTACAAGACTTATAGGGGGCTAGGCCATAAATAGCGCGTACACATTTTTTCTGTGCAGCGAATGCCTTGTTAAAATGCTCATATGCACAGTTTCCCCATAGGACAAGACCATACCTTAGGGTCGAGTTTACATACCCGTGGTAGGCGGCTAAAGTGGCATGCAGTCCTGAAGTGCGTCTTAATTTCCGTAAAACATAAACAAATCTATTAAGTTTACAGCGAACTTTTTCTGTTTGTGCCTGCCAGTGTTTATCTAATGCTAATCCTAAAAATGCTACATTATTCATTTCTTGAATTGACTTATTTCTATACTGAAGGAAAATGCTTAGCACCTAAGTATAGGTAGTAACCAGTAATGAGCGACAATTCGTGACTCAAGTGTTTAGTGATACTGATAGCGTACTCGCTCATTAAAATTGTACGGACTTACGCACCTATTTTTGAGGAATCCTGGATACGAATGCTCCTTAATCATAAGGGTTTTCTTTATTGCGAACTAAAAGACTATGGACTATGGAGTATGGAATGTGTCTTGGTAAGGAGCGCAATCTTATATGGCGAAACAGTTGAAAACGTGTCCAGCGGATTTACCCGATTTGGTGTCCACTTTTGGAACTATAAAGATTGCGCTCCTTCACTTGAACCCTCCATATACAAAATATTGCTTAGTTATTTCAAGAATTTTCCACAAGAAGAACAGGGCTCTGACCGCCATGTTTTTGAGCTATCACAGATCACAGGCTACCTTGGTTTCTTCAATGCAACCGCGAAGGTTTTACCTTTAACAAATTGAACGGTTTTTGCTTCCTTTACTTCTAACATTAAATTGCATTTCTTTGTTATTATTTACAATACGAAGTTCAATGCTGCCTTCTTTGTTTGAGAACCAAATAGTGAATAGTAAATGTTCACAACTTTTATGCTAGTTGTTCAGCAATTCTTAACAATATGAAAATTCTTTCAAAGATAATTATTATAAAACAGTTTTGTTTTGAATTCAATCCTTGATGCTTGTTAGCAAATCCTGCCTGGATTTGCTAGCGCCTAGAGCGGATAATTGTTTCTAATAGTTTTAAACATCAAAAGTTCTAGACGAGTATCTATCTATAGTATATCTATCTCAATAAGTTCTAGGTTTAAGTTGTACTGGTAGCTAGTGGGGCTACTTACATGAAAAAAAGGGAGACTTAATATGTGAAGGTTGACTAGAGGAAATATGGAGGGATAAGAAGTTCGCCTTTGTACATTTATACCTTTGTGCTGTTCGTGATTTTTGTGTCTGTATTTATTTTCTGTTTTAGGTACTATAAAGTGTTATTTACTTACTTACATGTAGAACACCCGTATGTACAATGTATAGCAATTTTCATTACGGTACGTAATTAGCAATCCTGGACAAAGCGCGCGCCGCCACCAGCTCGGAACGCACGCACAGACTTTCCAACGCGCGCTGGACGTGTCGCGAAAGTATATGATTTTATTAATTTATGCGACAATAATTGCCTTGCACTTTACTGTGTTATGTACAGTGTTTCTTTGCGAGTACACTTGTACTTGAGTTTTTTTTTATGCAATGTAAATGTTTGCGTGAATTGCTTCTTTTTAAAGAATGATTAAGCATCCATCGACAATCGCAATCGTATTGGTGTCCTGTTATTTATTTTCCATTTTGTAACGCTGAACAATAACGTCATATACTTACATACTTCCTCACCTACCCGTTACATCGCATATATTTTCTTTTGAAAATTCAAATGTAACTTAGGTAAGCTTTAGTCAGTACTCGAACGTTGTATCAGAGGGTCCCCTTTCTCTGAAACTTACTTTACCAACCGTACCTTTATTAGTACTTCTTAAAAGTAAATTCCATGTCAGAGTCCCTTAATGATTACCTACGTGACAAGCAAGGTAAAGCTGTACTGTTATGTTCACACACTCGAGCGACACGACCTGTTCAAGACCATTGTCATTATGGTACCTACCTGCGATACCGTTTTTTTTTTCATTCAATGGCTGTCATTAATTTACATTTCTTTAAAATGGTGAAAAACAATCAATTACTTTTTATTTAATTCAGTTTTGATATTACCTATCCTAATTATTAAATAATATGAAAGTCAATAGTCCCAAGTCATAAGACCAAAAAAAATTAATTAAATAACAAAAAAGCATGAATTTATACTCATGTCCCAGGGTTTATGTTGAGCAGGGATTATATTTAAATAAGTAAAATACTAAAATCGACAAATAAAACCTTACCAAATCAAACTCCTCGACTTGTCAAAAATCCCCAGTCACTTTTCAAATCGTTCCAGAACACTTCCACTCGAAATTCAAATGTTTAAAAATCGAAAAACGCGCGAAGCTTCTAGTTGCGTGCACAACAGTTGGAACTATTAGTTGGAACGAGTGCGTTCGGCGTGCGGCGCGGTGCGACTATCGCTCCGCCCGCGGGCACCGAGCCTCTATGCTTCATTAGAACTTAAGCAAAGACCCCTGGCTGATCAAACAACTGCCCCTTTACTCACCGCACTTCCATAAACAGAGAGGAGGAACACAGCTCTTGATAATCTGGCCACATTGGCGTAGTAAGGTAGATGAGTAACTTTCATTCATTTAAAACCGAAGTTTCGCTATCTGATTGATTTATTATGAGCTTGCAATCATCCTGATCGCCAATCATCGCGTATTAGAGGTGTCCCAGATGGTTGTTGGGAAATATTTAATTGCATCGTAATGGAACTAGAGTAGCGATTCGGTTTTGTAGTGGACTGTTTTGTTTCATGTAGAACGTTTGCTTCTAGAATTATACGCACATGTGCGTCTGTATCAAATTGAAGTAGCAAGTAGTTTTTAGAATAACGATTTGAAGTCATCTTTTACATTGACACAACAAGGCGTTTCGTAAATATAGGAATTCAAAAGAAAGAAAAATAGTACATTTCGATACTAGTGCGGAAAGTGTGTCATTACTTCACGAGTAACGAGATATCTTGCCACGAGCCGCAGGCGAGTGGCAAGACTCGGGACGAGTGAAGAATGACACTTCCGCACGTGTATCGAACGACGTTTTTTAATACAGTTGCGAAAAAATAAGAAAAACAACGAGTAAGGAATTAGAAACGTTTATATTATTAATTTTGTAATTGCAATAGAACTGAAAAATAATAAAGTTCTAAGTACAAAATTAAAAAAAATCTCCTAATAAAAAAATCTTCTATCTTTATTTATTTATTTTTTATTTACATAATAGTTAATGGCACAATTTGTACAATTATTGAGTGTGATATTGAAAGTTTTTGCTGTTAAATTAAGTGTTTGGCTGACTGAATTATTAATCTCACATGTCTGTAAAGATTGAGTCACTGGGAAAACAGAAAAGCACTAGTTCGCAAAAACCAACTTTGCGCACGCTAAAGAGCTACGTAAAGTAGCACTTTTTGAGCAACTGTATTAAAAAAGAAGTTTTTATTTATATGTATAGTTGCTGTCCGCGACTTCCCGCGTGGAATTCGGTTATCGCGTTTCCGCAGCAACTATGCGTCTTTCCGGGGTAAGAAGTAGCTTATTTTTAAGTAGAATTTCCCGGGGAACTATCTCTGTGTACCACAGTTCATCTAAATCGGTCCAGCAGTTTAAGCGTGAAGAGGTAACAGCCATACAGACTTTCGGATTTATAATATAAGTATGGATTCCTGCTAGTTCTGTGGTTGCTTGCTATTTTTATGGCTTTTCTTTTATGGAAAGGCCTGTAACAAGCTGTCATTACATTATACCATTTGATTAGATGGTATCAGAGTAGTGTGTGAAAGCCCATGCGCGAGTGAAATGACAATCGTCTTAAAATTTGTAATTAGGTACTAACTTTCACCGGACGTGACTTCTACCTCATTTGGCCATTAAATCATATAAATCCTGTGCGTTTGCCTCATTACCTCGTTCATTAATATTCCAATTAACTAACTAATTACGAAGCAAATGCGTACTGATATGTTGAATAAAGTTTTGATGTCGGGAAATCGCAGGAAAAATAGTCTAACTCGAACTACATACTTCTGTAATTTAATTATCAATATTTTTATTTACAATTTCCTATCGCAGCTTAATAATAATTAAAGTGTTCAAATTCGGTATGTTGAGTTAAGTCGATTTAATTTTACCTACTTAAAATTTTATCAATTTTTTATAAAGATTTACGTCAATTTATGACGTTCATTTGATCATCTTTTCGTCTGTTTATTACAACCATAGAAAAAATACTGTAAACCTAGAATGACAACCTTCATACAAAACAGCGTACGCCCTAAATATTTAAGTGTTAAATCCGATAATAGATGTCACTAGGTGAAGGAAAACATCGTGAGGAAACCTGCACGCAGCTGCGTAATTCAAAGATGTGTGTGAAGTCCCCAATCCGCACTGGGCTCGCGTGGGGACTATAGCCCAAACCCTCTCGTGGTGAGAGGAGGCCTGTGCCCAGCGGTGGGACGTAAATAGGCTATAGTAGTAGTAATAGTAGTGTAACTGTGCGACCGTGCGTCAAAACACGAATAAGTTTTTTGCGGCGCATAATAATGTAATTCTAAGACCCAAGAGCCTTCGCCAAGTTTCCGCTTGAAGGTTCAGGAAGGTGCCTACTCCATGGACGCACACTGCACAGTCGTTATAAAGTAGGTTGTATTTCCGAGTACCTTCCTGACGCATAACAATTATGTGTATTATTATATAAACAAACATACTTATTTGTTACATGAATTTTATGATATGATTTTTTTTTATGTGACCTTAGTTTGATTTGAGGGACTGTGCCGGAAAAAATATATTTATTTAAATTGGTAGCTCATCTATTACGTCAAAACTATAAATTCTAGTGGAAATTATTAATTGTGACTGTTTTAATACTTTTAATAATACATATTTGAAATATATTTGTCTTCCTTTTTAGGGTTCCGAAGTCCACAAGGAACCCTTATAGTTTCGCCATGTCCGTCCGTCCGTCCGTCCGTCCGTCCGTCCGTCCGTCCGTCTGTCCGCACTATTGCTCGGAGATGCTTAAGTCTAGAGAGCTGTAATTTGGCATGAATATGCATATTAGTTACGCTGACAAAGTGGTACAATAAAATTTTGAAATATATTTTTTTATAGGGTACCTCCCCTACTCGTAAAGTGGGGATGTAATTTTTTCTTGCGTACCCCATGGTGCGGCATATCGTTGAATAGGTCTTAAAAAAATATTGTGGGTTTGTTAAAACCATTTTTTGATTAAGTGATGCGTTTATGAAATATTAAGCTTTAAAGTGCTATTTTTGTTAGAGTCACGTGTCCCCCCCCCCCCCTGCCAGCTAAATGGTGGTATTTGGATGGCTGGAAAAAATCACGGTTGTGGCATATATAACGTAGTTGAAAGGAAAACTATCAGAGCTAAGTAGGCTGTACAAACTTACGAGTAATAGTCGACCAACTTATAATGATGATTTTTCTCGAGCGGCAGGGGCGTCGGGCGGGCACGTCATACCACAGGCTAGCTAGATGCTAATAAGTCTTAGAAAGGTACTCTGGGCATCCTCAACTTCGGAACCCTATAATTTGCGCGTGGCCCGACACGCACTTGGCCGGTTTTTTGTTCTAAAATGGAAAAGAAAAAATATCTAAAACTCTAAAGTCGATTAAAAATTAAAATTCGACATTAGAGTTTTCTTTTTCTACGATAAAAAAGATTATCCTTCTGTTGTTTACTTATCCTAAAAATTAAACTGAAATAACATATGGCTTTACAAGATCACAACAGCAATGATACGAGATGCCACACTTATTTTTAAAATGGCGAGCACAAATCGCCGCATTTCATCCGCTAACCAGCCAGATCGCTTATTATGGAGCTATTTGAAAATTGAAAAGCCACTTTCTAGCGTTTTCCGGTCTACAAGCGGCATAGCTGCATATTCGACGCGTGCGCACGATACTGCACTGTACGAGTAAGGCTGGTTACACATTATGCTTGCAGTTAGCGACTGGTGATATTTGAATCATATTAATTCGAATAATTGAGGGTTGAGCCTTGGGAGACCACTTTGTCCAGCATGATATGACAAGATGATTGGAATAATTCGATTATTTAGATACCTAATTCGGATTGTGAAACCTCAATTCCCCAATCGTCAATTTCATCATACCAATAAAATAAGACTTTCAAATCTATTAAAAAAATGTATGCCGAAATAAATCGAAAATTCGATCAGCAGCACAAGCAAGTCTATCAAGATCTGAAAGAACCTACACGCGCTGTTATTCCATATAATATAGTGATAGATAATAGAGATCGTGAATGCTACAGACTATAGATACTAAGGACTAGATATTAAGTTCCCTTCGGAATAAGAAAGCTAGAAATAAATTGTACGTCGAAATCATTAGTCGTACAATTTATTTCTAGACTCGTACTTGACGATTAACTACTTAATTGTAATCAAGGAATATACTATTGTAATCTACGTGGTCGGGAAACTTGATGTGGTCGCAACCTTAGTGAAGTAAATACATAGTTGATATTTATGAATTACTAGCGTCTGCCCGCGACTTCGTACGCGTGGAATATAAAATTGCCGATAACTTTTCTTTCCGACATCCGGTTTTAATCAAACGTAGCTTATATGTTGCTCCGAATGATCCTCTATCTACCCTTGAAAACTGCATTCAAATCGGTTCAGTAGTTTTGAGTAGAACTCTAACAAACAGACAGACAGACAGAAAAGATTTCTAAAAATCGCTGTTTTGTGGTCTAAAGATGTATGGTAATACATCTTTAGACCCCCCCGTTCCTTTTTTTGAACTTTTCTTTCTATGTACAGACACGCCGGGTTCTGCTCTTTTATTATAGTATAGATAGATAGATAGATGAGGCCAATACAGCGAAGATTGTTAGAAATCATAACGCTCTAACGACACTCCATTTATGTTTACTAAGGCTTAATTAGTTCGTATATCCACAAAAGGCCTCCTTTTTGCTGCGGATGGTTAAAATTTGAAATTTGTACCCTTCTGAAGTATGTTAAAAAAACATTTACTACATTTTTATAAAATAAATAGCAGGTGCTCGTCATCTCAGTAACTTCTGCATAATTGACATGACAGATTTATGTGTAAATCGTTACTTCAGGCCTGAAACCATGAATCAAAACATGACTAATGCAATAAATAACTATTTACCTTGCATTTTACTTGGGAATAATACTGAATTTTATGACTCATTAAAATTCTGTATTATTTTAGGTTATACAAAACTGCAGACGAAAACAACTGTAAATTAGCACGTACGGCAATGTTAAATCGTTTTATTTTTGTTTTTGCCCTTGCAAATGCGTCAGGTCACAGCGCTGCATAAAAATTGATATATTAGGCTATGTGTGGATTGTTTTATAGCTCGTTGGTGTTATGTGAACAATGGTTCTTGTAACACGAACGTTAGCGGTGGTGTAGGCAACATGGGCTATTGTTTGACGATTACCCCGCTAAATTAACCGACCGTGCGCCGATGTCGCTGTTTGTAGACAACAAACGTAAAATTGTATGCAACAGCTCAGTTCCGAATTTCGCCACCCGCTTTACGAGTTTGCAGAAGTTATTCAGTACTTACGCACGTTGGCAAATCCACGGCTAAGTGATTTTCTTTTCATTCCATTTTTGAATCGACTAATCTGACCTTTACGTCAGAATCGGACGAAAGCTTTTGTCTACGTGCAAATTTCCGATGATTTACGGGATAAAATTATTCAATGGTATGTACTCGCTGATAAAGTAGCTTTTTAAAGGTGAAAGACTGGAAAGTTTTTGGAAATCAGTTTGGTTTTCAAGTTTATCCATTAGGTACAAATAAACAATCAAATGTGTTTCTCTTTATAATCTGCGTAGTCTATATACCTACTTTTACCATAAACTCTTTTATAATAATAAATCTGATCAAAAGTCAAGCGTTCGCAAATAAATAAATAATAAGTACCTATTCTCAACGTGACAAAATTCATTAACTTTACAGCAAGTATTAGTATAAATTATATAATCCTGAAAACTATTATCGTTTACGACGCTTATTCAAAATTAAAAGGGACCCATTTCTGCCGAGATATGTGCGAACGAAATGAAAACCAAGATTTCCATCGTATAAATATGTTAACCAGGGCTGAAAGCCACTCACATCACATCCGACGAGATATTTTCGAACGAAATGAAAATCGTATAGGTAATAGGTATACGAGGTAGTGCCTACTTACGAGTATGTCTATTCAAATTGATCGGACGGTCGTCTCCGGCGCCGCCAGCCCGTCGCCGCTTTGGCGCCGAAGTTCCTGCGACGCGGGGTGCGTTTACAAAGGTTGCTAGGCGGCTACCCCGTGACCTATTTGTCGATGACACACTATCCCACTTTTAGTGAACACGCAATGCGATATGAACCGGAGAAAGTGATTAGCAGTTGTTGATATGATACATTTGGTAACTAAGGGGTCTCATATGGTATTTTTATGAAGTACAAACACACTTTCACATTTATAATATTTATATAGTATGGACGTATGGATTAATTGTGAAGCTCCTGTAATTTATTGAAAATCTAAGAATTTTATGCTATAAGTGATAATTTTCATACTTATTAGACTCCACGTAATGTGGGATAATGGTAAAGGAGATAAAGATGAAGTGATAATTTTCATCCGGAAAGAAACATGAAACTACTGATGACGGCAAAGCGTTTTGAATCCATAGCTTCTCCCTGGCATCCAAACGCTAAAATTAATATAATTCTCATTGTTATTGAATACCATTTTCAATAACTACTCGTGTAAAGTTGATCTATCGATAACACAATTATCATTTTCTTCTGACTCCTACGAGACCTGAAATTTACAAATACGTTATATATATATATTTTTTCTATTTATTAATCAAAAATGAATGACAAAAAAAACAAACAATCTTGGTGCTCGAAAACCTATGTGGTTTGTATGAGCATTGCACAGTTCCTAAAACATACATTTATTAAATCTACCCACACCAGTTATAATCTAAGAGATCAAGTAAACTATGAAAGATGGCTTCGCGGCATTCAACACCGCGAACGTGCATGCGCAGGCGCACCAGTTACATTCGCTTTGTTGACCGCCACACAAACGTAAACAACATCAACGCAATCGACGACGAATCTAGACGGCATGGTAAGTTAGTTCTCTTGAAGTTCAATTTGGAACTTGGCATTCATACGTTGATGATTTCTTCGTGAATCCAACAAAAATATTGCTCGGCTTAAAGAACGGTAGATACTCGTATGCCATATTTATGCCAATCGATGTAAAACATAACTACCCTCCTAAAAAGCTTATTTAAGTACTTATTCGCAGTCTTCGGATAACACTGAAACCGAATTTCTTTCAGCGTTGATAATTTCTGCTGCTGTGACTATGAAGTAAAAATAATTTTGAATTTTGAGTATTATGTCGCTGATACATCTTCCTGTCCAATGCTATGAATCTTGAAAAAACCTAGAGAAACTCGATAATTTTTAATTCTACGCTAAAATATCGTTAGGTAACTGGAATAATTCATAAGAAAAAGAGTAGTTCTCGAGAGAGAGTTAAGTAAGAGCGCTGAGCGGGATGCCGGGCATTCCTTCACACTCGCGTGACCGCTGCCAAATGACAAATCAGTTCTGCTTCTGCATTATCTATGGTCGACAATGCAGGCTCGCTCTTGCACGTTGGCAGTTCTGGGACATTCTGATTTTGTTCAAACCCATAGACGTAAATAATATAGACGCGGTCTAACGTACACGTAATATGTCCCCACTTCCTCGGTGTCCAATCCAAAGTTCTGTCACCGAGCGTGAGTTACAATAAGCGTTTTTTAAAAAACTTTTTTCGAAACTGTTTCTCAGTATCTAAAAACTGGTCTCGTTGTTGGAAAAATGTGACCCAGCTTTAATGTTACGATTTTCTTTTTGATTACGATACAAGTTTAACTTTGGATTGGACACCAAGGAAGTGGGGACACATGACATGTATTAGGCCGGGTCCATACGAAGTATTATTTATGTCTATGTTCAAACCTTTTTTAAGCGTTCATCGATTAAGCTGTTTATTATGGCCTCCCAGTTTTAAGACCACCTTCGTTTTTTGCACGAATATATGTACCTATTGTCTTTAATGACAAATTAATTTGACCTTTTTTTACTTCCCATTACTTAGGTGACAAGCGCGTAAGTTGGTCAACCAAGGCCATGAAAATATCTTAATATATAGTCCGTTGCTTACCCGTTGACACATACTTAGTTAGGCCCACTTGCACCAACGTCGCTGACCTCGAGATACCCTCGAACTGGAGTTATGTTGCTACGCTACGACTCTGAGTTCAGTGGTTAGCCTGAGGTTAGCGGCTCGGTGCAAGTGTTCATTAAAGTCATAGCTTACCCTCTTCACGCGTATCTCAGTCTGCGAGGTGTCGCTGGCCATTTGTTCGGTAGTCGTTTCCGACTCGTAGTCGCTCTCAGTCAACGCCATATTATCGACTACGTCCCGCAGGAACTTGGCCGTGTCTACACATTCTGTTTGTCCGTGTGTGTCTGTGTCGGGAGCGCCCGCGCCCTCCGGGTCCTGCGACCAAAATATACCTATCAGTGCTTCAATCACTTATGTATATACAAGTACACGGGCGCTACCGAACACTGTGATCTTTTCTCGAAATTTGAGACAGCCTTCTAACAGCAGATTCCTTTTCACGGGATTTAGTCTATCTGAAGCTTAGATGAACGCAACGCACCTGGCAGTGGTTGCCTAATTGTCGAGTGAGACTTAATTGTATTCATAAAGAGACAACTTGATAACTTTTGCTCTTGATACGTTTGTTACTACTAAAAATGACTGAAAGCGAGTTCAAAACTGCAAAGCAACCTCTATGTATTATTCCTTTAAGCATTAAGAGAAGTTTGAATTCTGATCTCAACTTTGAGAACTTGCTTCAAAAAGCTACATTAGACGCTGGATGTTTATTTTATTAGCATGTATAAATATTAGCATCAGCCATATTGTGTTTTCCCTTTTCTAATCTACTAGGCTGCTTCGTAAGCAGGGCACCGACTGAGCTAATGCATTCGTCGACGCATAATTCTTTAGGTCTAGTGTATTTTTTACACCTAAAATGCAAAACGATGTCACGAAGTTAATCGAGTAAACTATTCACGATCGGTTTTGTTTTAACAAGCGAGTGTAAGCTTCAACTTCGGGCTCGGTTTGTTTTTACCTCTTCTCACATGAGTGTAAATCTTTATGCGGGCTAAACGCATCGAACGTGTTTGAGTTTATCCATCATTTTTGTATGAGAACACAAACAGCACCCCTAGCGGCAAAACATGGAGTCAATTCAGCGAGTGACATTTACTTTACGAAAACGAATGCGAATTCGTTTACACGTTTTCCGACTAACTGCGAGTGTAAGCTCGTATTTGACAGTTTGAAAAGTAAATTAAACGAAACGCAAGAAGTAAAGTTACTCACCCAACTTTATCACGTGAAAACGTGAGAACGTAGGTTTTCCAACCTGTCGGATCCAAATTTACTTCAAAATTTTAGATTTTTTAAGTAAAATAAATGATATATGTATGTCTTCTATGTCTTAATATGCTTGTATTGTGTTCTTGAGATAATTTTTACTAAGTATGTTATTTATTTATGCTTTTTCGCATACGTATAAGTGTGTCTTTCTTTTTTAATATTGAGATACTCCACGTTTGTGACGAATATACCTATAACTATGTACTTCGATTTGGTTTAACAAAAAACTAAATTACACAAATTACTCCGGGTTGCCTAGAAATTTTAGAAAATGTAGGTAACTTGGCAACACTTATGGCCATTTTGACAATTTTGACATAAAAAACCTGAAAAAACGCAAACGCGATCGAGACGTTTTAACTCACTGCCTTCCGTCACATATTTGACATTGTCGTGATTGACGTTTAACAAGTCTCCTCAAATTTGATATTAATGATAATTTAAATGTTTATTATTGAATAATTGCCGGCCTGAGGCCAATATTTTGATAATGGCAAAGTGTCCAAGACGGAAACCATCAATTTTATAGTGTATAGCGGATGTCGCAAAGTGATGGTGACAATACATGAACGTGTGCGAGAACGGTGTTGACAAATGCACTCAAAGGTTAAAGATGAACGTCTTACGAATACTCGAAGTGTTTTGAGTTAGAAGATGGACGTTGACGTTTGTTGAGCCTCACCAAGCTTACTTGATTTATCTTTTATATCGTACATTAATTGTTTCCTCCATACAATGCTCGGCCCGTAGGCCATACTTGAGATTGGCAAAATTGTCTTGCATGTAGAAAGAAGAGAAGAAGAGAAGACTCATACTTTAAGATCCATACTTTGAATTGAGCTAAATTTCCGGCAACGTAAAAAGAATTGGCGCGGCGCGTGGTTTGTTTATCAAATACGAAGGAGAATGCGTGCATACAAGCAAAAGACAGTAAGTATTATTATAGTAGGTAATTGTTTTTATTTAACATAATATGCAATACCTATAATGTGATACCACAACAGTCTATTCACGTCTCACTGCCTCCTCTCATCACCAGAGGGTTTGGGCTATAGTCCCTACACGGGCGCAGTTTGGATTGGGGACTCGCACACATCCTTGAATTACTTCGCAGATGCAAAGTGCATGTTTCTTTAAGATTTACTATGTTTTCGTTCACAGTAAAGCCAAGTAGTAGATAATTTTGCACATAAGTAACTCAGAGATGCGAGCCGAATTCGAACACCCGCCGATCCACTGCATGAGGAGTTCTAAAGGTCGAACCACTAGGCCACCATCACGGATTCAAACAAATACTTACCTAATATAATAAACAAACACTTATACATATTTTCTTTCAGTGTTCCTCCTGCCTCTGCCCCGGCAAGTCAAGAACAACTGTGGCAACTTTAAGACCAGACCCCGTGGATGAGCCAACTGCTGATTCCTACCTGAATTTCATCACAGTTAATTTTAAACACTAATAAATCATGTAATATATTCCATTGAGTTTTTATTGGTGTTATTTATTGTAAGTATCTATATTTCTTTAGCATAATGTCAGCAACTGATCGATCAAAGCACAACCAAAGCTACTGGCCGTAGAAAGCTGAAATTTGGCATATGGGTTCCTTGGGGAATTGGGGGGTGTTACTAAGCATAATCCCGCGGGAGCTCTCCAAATTCCACGTGAATGAAGTCGCCGTCAGAATAAGCTAGATTGATATAATGCTTGTAGGTATTCACTCATAGGTATTTACTCATACGTATACAGCTATAAGTACTAAGCCACAATTTTCCATTTTTATATATTTCCCCTTACGTAATTTATTTAACGTTAACGTTGGGAGTGGTGATGATGAGAACAAACTACTGTCTTGGATACTTTCAATTTTATTTATTTCATAATAATTTAGAACGCTTAAATGGGTGAGGCTCACAAGGAATGTGCCGTCACACACCGGAACTTATAGGGCACGACGCCGACAGTACATACAAGTTCCCGTGTGTTACCGCACAATTCTTGTGAACCTCACCCAAATATGTACTTATGTAGTTCCGAAGCGATAATCCATGGCACGGCCTATCTCTCGTCCATGCCGTGCCTTGTGGACGATGCCGATGGTGCTGGCACAATCCTCCACGCCTGGAAAGACTATTCCTATATCGACTACGTCGCGATGTACGCCTTTTCATCGTTCAGCAAAAAGGCTGGTTTCAAGCGACCGATTGATTCGCACGTCGCTTTGCCTTCTCTATTAATCAGGTACCCACGCTTTGCTCCTCCTCTCAACCACTAGAAATGGGCCATCATAAGGTGGCGTTAGAGTAGGGCGGAGTATGACGCTTCTTACGCTTCTTGTGAACATTTCTGTATTAGGTGAAGGAAAATTGATCGATGGAGCCTTTCCGTTCTTGGACCGAGACAACATTAGCAATACCTAAGTATCTTCCCTTAAACATCTTCTCTGTAAAACTATCGTAGGAACAGTTCCTCATTGAAAAACATTCCTGCGGTAGCCTAATCGGTATTCCATATACTTTCCTCGCAGCGCAATATCCGGTTTCTTCCTCTAAACTATACTTGTAAACAACTCCTCCAAAGTCCCAACTATAATATGGTAGGTAACTCTTCAACCGAGTTCTCTCTTTCGCTTCTTGCCCAGATACATACTAGCTCTACTGATGTCATGTAGGAAATACCAGCAATTTTGTAAGGCACTGAAAAGTACTGCATGCCGTGTCTCTTCTTAATTTTATCTCCATGTTTAGTATCTTCAAAAATGTTCAAACTACTCGTATTAGCCTAACAGTGACCTTGACAGATCGAATTGCGTATACTACTGCGTTTCAGTCAGACTAAAAGTCACTCGAAAACGTGAACGTTTTCGTTTACTCACTTACTCGCTCGTCACTCATTCGTATTAATCAAAATACACTCGCTAAACCTTGTTACAAAACGTACCGCTAGGGGCGCTGTTCGAGTTTTCATACAATCTTGATGTAAACGCGAACGCGGTCGAGAAGTATTTTCCAGGTCCGAAAAATACACTAGAGGTACTTGTATATTGCTCCTGCAACCTGCGTTGCGCACGCGCACCGTCCCGTTAGTCGTTGTCGTTATCGTTACCGCTAATAGACTTGTTGCCCTACAGACGGACGAGCTTGTCGGTTCTAATGATTTGTTTACTGTTAACTACATTGCGAGGAGCCGTTGATAAAATGCTTTTCACTTCGACGTTCCTGTCTTGTCTAATTACATTGTGTTTTATAGTTTAAACTGGACAAATAGGTATGTAGTTAAGAATACAAATAGATCACGAGAAAAAGATTCTTCAAATCATCATTATCGCTTAAACTGTTTGCCTTAGTAAATCATTATTGACTAATGACTAGGTCAGGATGTTCTTCTGAAAAGCTTCTAAAAATGTTCTCAATGAAAGAAGTGAACCACAAACGTTAATTAGAAATCTGTTGAAATCACCGTAAATCATATCATGTACACATACTCCATAAGATATTAAACTGCCCATGACAATACAAATCTCGGTTATGCTAATAAGAACATTTTGAATCAACCTAATTCCTTCACAGACATTGTATCAACATGTTACTCTCGCTTATTTTACACGAACTCCACATAACACACCGTTCATAAACAACCTTAGTAATTACAATGTAAGGTACATTTTAGAATCAACGAATGGCTCACATAGTTAGGACCATTTAAGTAACAATGTTACCAGGTCAGCTTACAATGGTGCATAGTCGATGTTCGGCGGCGCGGGTAATGCATTGCACGCCTTAAAGTGTACTTTGGATACTAGATAAAACACTTAAAAGATGCCATAAAAAAATATTCATCTTGATTTTTTAATGGCATCTTAACTTAATTCTATGCAGCCAGTATTTAGAAAAAAATATTCAAATCAGGTGAAAGCTGGTGGTGATATTAGTCAATTGTTCTATTTTACAACAAAGTAGCGTTTCAGAACAAAATACTAAACTTCGGGCAGACAGCGTGTAGCATAAACTCTTTAATAGTTCAATGTAGGGATGCAAAACAGAACTAAGAGAATTTCAGAAGCCCTCATTGGAAAGTTTGGATGTCCACACTAAAGAAGTCGAGCCAAAAGCTAAAATTATGATAGCAAACGAACTTTTCTTAAGTTGGCTTCTATCCTAATTATGCTGTCAGTCCGAGACGGATTTACATGTAGCTAAGCGATATAATAAATTTCCATACAACTATTGTATTATACTTACATTTTTAATGATTCAGTAATTCCTTTTTTTATCTGTACAAACTCCTACCCGGCACACAACATAAACGTGTACTACAAGAGAATGCACAGTATTGTATGTAAATGTTTTTGATGAGTCGGGAAGTTTGGTATTTTGTGATTAAGTTCGGTACATTTGATAAGGATAGTTCCTTTATACTTTGTGGTTTCATAATTAAGTGCCATAAATAAAATCGACGTATTCGTTTCTAACATTTTCATTAAGTCTTCAAATCGATTCCTTTCCCATCGTTCGATTCTCATTTCCATTGATGCAAGCTGTAAACATTGTCTGAATTGAAAAAAATACTCACGGTATCCGTTAGAGGCGCAATTTTGACGGCTTTTTCTACTTCGAAAATGAAAAATCTGGATCCAGGCGATATTGTGACGAATCCCCCAGTATACAGGCACTCCACTTTCAATCGATTACATATACAATCGATAACGACTAATCGAATCAGACGCTGGCACAAAATAATCGCAATGAAGAACAAATCGTTTTTCGAATTTCGAATGATCGAGTGTGTGGTTGCGAAGGATTGGATGGACTGAGTCAATCTTACTATGACTAGGCCTCACCACGGGATGTCACCTCCGCGACCTCTTAATTGTCACTTACATTGACCCTTAATTGTGTAATTCAATTTTGTTGATTGTAATTATTGTGAGACTGGACATGACTCGGTAGGCCTCGTCTAATCCAGTTTGGTTTAGGTAATTCTTGCAAAATATTGAAGTTTTCAAAGAGAGAAAGAAAAGTTCAAAAAATAAATTACAAGGTTTAGGTACTTTATTTACGTTTATTTCAAAATAGGTACTAAATATAACTTACCTAGCAATAAAAAATATTGGTATACCTACATTTTAAAAAAACTCATTTAAGTAACATAGGGAAATATAAACTGGTTTTTTTTTTCATTAAGAAATTCTCTTAAGAACAAAATAAATCAGTAAACATAAAAATAGGTGGGAAATATTAAGGAGAGCTTTTAATTACGTCAATCAGTATGAAATGGGAAAAAGAAATACCGTGTTAAAACAGAATAGCAAAGTTGAACTTTTTGTCAAATTTAAATTAAAAAGAAATGGCACTAGTAACAGAAAAGGTTTTCGACTCCTGCCTTTGCTTGATTAAGGGTTAACGATACAGTTCATATTTGAACCAACATCCGAAGGAAGAAGTTATACTAATCAGAATATACTTACTGTCACCTTTCTCACTCTGACGTATAATAATAAACTTCCTTCTTGGGTATTACAAATTATAATTATATGTATATGTTTACATTTCCTTGGTGAAATGTATGACAGAGAGTGCCGTGTCCAGAAGGTATATCGCTCCTTGGATCACGCATAGAGCACCAACCGCCAATCCAACCTGAAATTTAAAAAAAAACTATTTAAAAGTACTATTTAGAAATTCCAAGGATAAACATTATCCTAGGTACCGCTTCAGTCATTTCTGACACGTACAAGTTTCCCCGGATGGACAAAATTGTCCTATCCTTACTTTAATTTATTATTTTGAAGCGAAAGAATAAGGGGGGGAGTTTATGTAAAGATATATCCATATTAATATTATAAATGCGAAAGTAACTCTGTCTGTCTGTCTGTTTATCTCTTCACGCTTCAACCGCTGGACCGATTGCGATGAAATTTGGCATGGAGATAGTTGGAGTCCCGGGAAAGGACATAGGCTTTTTATCCCATAAAAACTCAAAGTTCCCGCGGGAGCGCGTTAACCTAATTCCACGCGGGCGAAGTCGCGGGCAGAAGCTTAGTTAGTTCATAAAATTTGACTGCATACGAGTATTATATACTTAGTTAGGAAAACAGGAATAAGTAACTTACAAGCAGCGAATGGTATTCATAATGTGGCCGAAAAAAGAGGAATGTAGGTCAAGTAAAAACCGAGATAAGTATGTTTGACAAACTGATATCGCTCATAATTATATTTACCCATCTAGTGAATTAAAACCCATACAAGTTCCTACACAATTTATCATTTTCGCTGTATTTTAAAGCATCGCATAAAATTATGGATTTCTTCGGATTAATTGAGTCTAAGTAGAACTAGAGAATTTGCTTGCTAATCCCTGATTGAGACTATGCAAATTTATATAAAAGTAAGTAGAATGGAAAGAAGCCTTTGCTCAAGAAAGTCGGGTTGCTGATCGCTTAGATTTGCGTAGAGCGCGGAGGACGCTGCTGCCCATCCTCCGGCTTATCCCTTATTCGCCTCTTACGAAACCCACGGGAGGAGATGGGGTGATTATTCATACCCGGCACCACACGGGTCTGTTTGTTTTAGTTCAATAATGTTTCTGTGAACGGACCTGTTTCTCGACGAACACGAACTGGTACTGGTGTTCGCCCTGGTAGCCGCCCCAATAGTGCAGCGCCACCGCCCCCACAGCGATCCACAGGAACACCCCGACGAAGTTCATCACGATCTCCGAGAGAGCCCTGGAAGCGGAGCAAAAGGCACTTGAACTACGATTTTACTAACAGAATGGGTAGAGTTGTTAGTTCTTCTGGAAAATTATACTCTCCATGCACTTATCGAGAGGCGCTGTAAATACTACTACTACTACAGCCTATTTGCGTCCCTGCTGGGCACAGGCCTCCTCTCATCACGAGAGGGCTATAGTCCCCACTCGGGCCCAGTGCGGATTGGGGACTTCAAACACATCTTTGAATTGCTTCGCAGATGCATGCAGGTTTCCTCACGATGTTTTCCTTCACCGAAAAGCTCAGTGGTACATTCAAATTGAATTTCGCACATATGTAAACTTAGAGGTGCGAGCCGGAATCGAACCCCCGACCCTCTGCATGAGAGGCGGTAGGTCGAACCGAACTGCCAGACTTAGATATACTACTGTCCCACCGTCAAGCGTGGATCACTGGATTTTAAGCGGGTACCTAGGTATTCCGATCTTGATTGCGAGTTCTACTTACATAAATTTATACTCGTGAATACCTCCAACTAGTGGTATGATTTAAAACAACACCCAAGTGAGATAAAACCTAAGCTATGAATTAGAACTGGCCAGAAATCTGGTCCATGATGAAACTGTCGTTTTATTTAAAAAAAGATATGCATTGTGTGAGCCACTATGTATGTTATGACACAAAGTGTCATATACCGTATGGCTTTATTATTTTCAAATATTTAATGACATGAGTAAACATTAACTAGTCACCAATAAAACATGTCATCCAGTAGCGTCTATCGTTTGCCCTGGCATTGCCTCATCCAATCAAATACGTAATACCTAGTCATTCACTGGCACTGAAGAATACTATATTGTTTGTCATGTTAGACTCTAATCTATGTATCCATTGAGTCATTGTACTTTGAAACGAAACAGGCTTTTTGTATCCAAGCGACGTTTTGACGTGGGTTTCTTAGTCGCTTGGTTATTGTTGGTGCTATAAATTATGCTTTACCTACGTATAAATAGTCGTCATTGTAACATCATAACATAACCTTGAGTTCCTGTTATAAAATTAATCATCATCAAGTCATCCGAGCCGATCAAGTGACCCCTGGGAGCCTTCTGGTTTGAATTACCACCCCTCATGAGGGTTGGGGGTTTGATTCCGGCTCGCACCTTTGAGGTTGCGAAATTCAATTTGAATTTACCACTAAGCTTTTCCGTGAAGGAGACCATGATGACGAAACCTGTGCACATCTGCGATTTCATTCAAGGATGTGGAGTGGGTAATAGCCCCAACCCTCTCGCTATTAGAGGAGGCCTGTGCCCAGCAGTGGGACGTAAATAAGCTGTTGTGGGTGGTGGTAGAATTTAGCTGAAAGTCGTCTACTGCTGGACACAGCTGTCCATCAAGGTTAGCAACACAGAACGATATACATGTACGCCACTCGCATCCAGCGCTTTTACTGTCACTTTCACCACAGTCTTTCCACCTTATCGGAGGTCTACCGGCTGCGCATCTTTCGGAATGCAACCGACATTCGAGAACTTTCTTGCCCCATCATCGGCCATCAGTTCTGCGAAGCAATGTTGCTCACGCTCGAAGCTACTACCAAATTAGGTACCTTTTGTGTTCAGTAGTTCCGAACAGATACGTGACGCATTGCACGAGGGTGTAGATGAGGTAGCCCACTATGACTCCCGAGGCCACTATCTCGGCGTCAGGGTTCTTCTCCTCGTTGAGGTTCCACGTTCCTCCAACTCCGAGGAACTCACCATTGTAGCCCGTGCGGTACAGCACCAGGATTATGATGTTCAGCACCTGAAGGGGTTGAAGAAGTGGTTGAATAATTATAGTTAATAGAATTCGGAATGTTGGGAGAAATTTTGCGTTATATTTAGAGTTAAAGAACTGTAGAATACTAACTACTATAACCAGTTTCATAGTTATGGTAAGAAGATTTTGTGCCTCAAAGTAAAGTTCACGTAGGCATCAAACAAATTAACAACAATGAGGACAGGTTACAGAAGGTATACGAGAAAACCCTACAGCTATTGTTCAGGGGTGCGAAGAATATGCCAGCGAAGGGCACAGATGGAGCAATGCCACATGATGAAGAAAATAAAAGAGATCGAATGAAGCAACTGTTCCTTGGGAAAGACGGGCATTTGATGGACTCTGGGATCTTAGTGAAGCATACATCAACGCAGAGGTGTGCTTGTGGTGAGATGTCACTGGACAGGTGTGCATACTGTGAAAAGACCCTCTGTGGGTCATGCCAGCACAGTTGTGACTGTTGCAACCTCTCTTTCTGTGCCCACTGTTCAATAGTGAGGTCTGAAGGGTGTGAGATGTGCGTATCCTGTTACAGATAGATTTAGGTTATGTTAGTTAAGGTTAAAAAATTGATTTTCATTTGTGTTATAAATTATTAATTTGTTTACCCCATTAATGCTGATGGGGGAAATGTTGTGACAAATAATATATTGTGACGTGATGTAAAATATAATTTAAGCTATCTCTAAGTTTACCACAGTTGACTATACTTTATACTTTACTGAAATTGTCACCTGTTTGTTTTGTGAATTAAGACTATTACAGGCCAGCTAGCTGTTTCTGTGGTTGTTTAATTCTTATGACTAAATTTACGTTTTGTTTGATTAAATGTACATAACATGCTTCATACCTAGTACTAGAGCAACAACCTGATGAAGGTCACAAGGATCCGATGGATGCGACTGTAACAGGTCTAAATGGTGAACCGTGGGGTGGACCCAATGTCCATCAGTGGACGTCTTTCAGCCAACAATTAATAAATTGTGGTCGTTCAATCGAAATATAAATTATAGTGATTTTTCTTTTCCCGTTGACACTGTCGACGTGCTGTCAACAGCGTAGCATACAAAGGAAATCACACTTATCTTACTGCAAAGAAACGTTAAATATGAAATGAAATGAAAGTTTAGTCAAATATCCGTCCAACATCTTTCGCTAAACGAGTTTCTCTACGACATTTTAACCTCAGCGTCTCATCTCATTTATTTTGTAATATCATTGCTTTCTTGGGTTTTCTTTTTGCGGTTAATTAATTTTCTTGTTATTTATCCTTACTTAGAAGGCCCGTAACAAACGTCATCAGTGTCATCACACAGGCAAACTGTCACGTTTATATTGATGGTAGGATAGGTCAGTTTAACACCTACGTAATTAGATTTCTTCTGGTAATGTTCAAGTAATTCAGAGTATAACTTGCTGTAACCTACTTTCCTCTATTGATATTGGTAGTACCTAATCAAAATCATAGCCATTACACTCCTTATAAACTTGATTCATGTTGAATCCAGATAATACTTATTGCCAGCGTTCCTGTTGTGAAACTAACTCGTACGTGATTAAGAGTAGGCTTTCCACTGAACTTGATAAATTTCTATCCCCATGTTCATTATTTCACCACAACAGTCTATTTACATCCCATTGGTGGGCACAGGCATCTTCTCATAACGAAGAGTTTTGCCTATAGTCCCCAACTCCCCACGCAGGCGCAGTGCGGATTTGAATTAATTAAACACGTTTCATAAAAGTTGGTTGGTAACAGCTAAGTGGAATGAGACACAACGTAAAACAAAAATCGCTGATAATATACGTCGACCTCCTTATCAAAACTATTTTTCTTGCTTCGTCCTGTGTTGCGGTTATATATTTAACTTTGTAAATAACTTATATTTTTGTAAATGAGATCACGCCATTGACATCCACCTGTTTACAATGCGATAAGATAACGTTCGCCGGAATTGAACTTACGCACACCGCCCCTTTGTTCGAATGGATTCCTCAAATGCCTGCCTGATACGTATACAACTGTCTCTGATGACGTTGATATGGATAATGCACACAAGAGCCTACCAACAGCTCGTCTTCCATCCATCGGCCATCAGGACTAACGAATAACTCTGATGAAATACATCCTGGTTCCTGGCAAATCAGATGATGTACTAGTACCTATATACTAGCTAGTATATACAATACAATTATACTAGCTACTCGTAGATCTAGTATAATTGTGATTATAATAAGTAGTTGTAACAGATTATCAGATCACAAGTAAAGCTCCTCTTAATTGTCGATTACTCACGCTCCGGGCAGGTCATATGTTAACTCGCAGGGAGATCACGATCTTGCCACAGAGTATTCAATCGTGGGACAATGACAGACGCCACACATTTTTTTTTTCTTGAAGATGTTTTGTTTTTCATGACACCTTGTCAAGGATTTTGGCGTATCTGTTTTGTTTTGCCCATCCATTAATTTCTTTGGATGGAGCGTTCACGCCATTGTCCGCGTAAATTAATATTACGAGAAGAACTTGTTGGAACTCATATTTTTTCCGAGTTTATGCCAGACTCGTTATTAATAAATAATTAATAATCTAACACGGTTGATACAAAATAGGCCTGACTTAGGTGTAATTTTTCTCAAGTACCTAGTAATTGGTGATCCTGATACGCTTCATAAATACGCAAGTCGCAAAAATATAAAAAAAAAACTCAAGCTAAGTCTGCAGTAATGTCGTCTAAACTGAAAAGGCAGCCTTGGGATGCGACGGTCGGAACAAAGTAATAGTCATGCTCAATTGGCTGTCGATTCTAGAACCAATTGATACTTAACTGGGTGAAACTGTTAAAGAAAACAAAAACCGAGCCCGTTCTGCTAATTTGAAAGTAATTAATTTTCAATAAAAAAAAATCAAGCCTAATCGGTTTAAACCTTACGAGCGAGTTTATTATTTACCAATCGTTTGAATGGTGAATAATAACTCAAATACATCCTTTTTGGAAATTTCTTATCTACCTACTGTTAATCTCATTATCATCACATTGTTGTTTTCATTTATCGAGTTATACGTTAGTTTTCCAACAACCAGAACGATCAAAGCAGATTCAATACTGCTGGGCCTAAAACACTAGGCTGGCATAATGTTCTTAAATATAGCACTAAAAACACTGCCAAAAATAACGAGGGAAGTTAAGATTGGAAGGTTACCTAGTACGGTTGTAATTACACACGGATAAAGCCGCGGCCAGATAGTTTTGCATGTAAGAACCGGGGTTTGCCAGCTCTGTAATTCTCAGATACTCTGGCCCCGGCAGCTGACAATTAAAGCGATAATCATAATGGACGTAATTGTCGGAGCGGATGCCTGAACTCAAACAACATGGCCGTTGACTCCCTCCAGCGCGTAAATCAAAACACATGCCGTTTTGATTTACATCTCAAATTGCAAACGGTAGCTGTTACGTCTGAAAATGACAGAGGCGCAAGTGGGATTGATAACACAAAAAAGTAGAGCCGAAATCCCCCTTTTGATTTTTAAAGTCGGTTAAACAATTATTTAACTTATAAATAAACACAAACAGTGCCGGAGTAAGACTACTTTATGCCCTAAGCAATTCACGCCTGTGTCCCCCCCCCCCCCTCCCGTGAAAATGAAAATGAAAATATTTATTCAGCAAAAGCCCACATCTGAGCACTTTTACACGTCACTTTTAAATGAATTCAATAGAAATGAATTTACCGTGCACAAAGTAAATCAATTTTGTTAAAGGTAACAGACAGACAGACACACAGAGTTACTTTTGCATTTATAATATTAAAATATGGAAGTATGGATATACACTGAACTAAAAAATATGGAGGATTTTTTACGTATCCATTCTAGTATTTCAAGGACTATTCGATTATGATACTAGATCATGTAGTCAAACAGTGGCATAAAGTAAATCGATCACGTATAGCGCCCAGGGAGCATTCAAGGTAAATCTGTGTTATTGTCTATGGACCCATTGTGCGCACGCGCGGCTCTGCGCAATAGATCCTTATTTGCATTTGAAAATGGAATGGAAAAACAAAAGTAACTCGAATAATTATGATCGCTATCGCTACGCTTCTGTAAAAGATATACTACACTTTTTCTTGAAAGCACACTTCCGGCCAGACCTACCGGAATCCGATATTAGTCATATGTTAGTATCATTAGTGAGTAACTACCGTGCTATCAGATAAGTCCGTTAGTTTGTTAGTCGACTGCGACACTTGACACATAAGCCCGTGACGTTGTAGTCTCTGCCAGGTGTACTTTAGTTAGTGCCACCACAACATCCTGTAAACGATCATCTGCTGTGATAGTTTACATCCACTCATCCACGAGGCGAACGCCTACAATGCGTACATGGTGGGTCTAGTGCAGTTCGAAGACTTCACACATATCTTTCAATTAGATACTTCTCGCCTTCTCCATAAAATCCTCGGAATCGGCGGGCCAAATATAGTTATAAAGTTATGATTATTTGTTGGTAATTTTCCAGTAAGTAAAGCAACAACACATCGGGAGATCCTATAATAATCGCGATAAAAATACAAACTGGGATTCAAAATTACTCTATTGTACCTAACGTTATTTACAAAAAAACAGATCTAGCTAGAAAATTAAACGCACTCTCTAGGTTGTAGCAGTACCGCTATGTCTATTTTTTTTCCGTCTGTGTTCAATGCATGTGTCTGTGTTATGTTGAGCGATTTTTTGCTTTAGGACTTTTAGGAAGCAAAAACGGTAGTTCGAAGTTCCAAACTAGGGTAATTGCACAAACCCGCGTATTTTCCAGTAGCGTAAACGTTTTTAAAGTTAATAAAGTTCACGGCGCACGATTGCGTTGCGTATCAACTAGGCGCGGCGGCTTATCGCTGATAACCGATTGAGGCCGCGCATACCTGCTTGCTCGCAGAAACAAAGCTGAAAAGATGCGAGGCTCTAGATGTCGCTACTGTGGCGCATTTTATTTATCGATTTTCCATACTTATTACTGATGCATTATGGAGTTGAAGCCGATTGAAAATTTTAAAATCAAACGGTCGCTGAAATAACGCTAAATGACGCTACGCTCTATAGAGATGCAACAAATTGTTATTTTATTTATGGTTGGGTCTTTAGTGTAAGTTGGAAACTTGCATCGTCTCTCTTCTCGTCTTCTATTCTAATACATTGATGATTACGTTCGAGAACGCAGATCTTCAAAAAGAGACCCCTCTTGCCCTGCTACTTTGTAAGTTAGGTACTAACTAATTTCCTTGCGATGAACTCATTCATAAAACTCTACCATTTCAACTGTCGACTTTTTAATTTGATGTTTACCTAATTTTAGGATCTTAAGTATGACAAAGAAGGATTCGTGACGCCCAATCTTGATTCCAAGTGTCAAGTCGTTTTTAGCCGTCCGAAACCATTGGTTTCTGTTTCCTTATGCTTGTAAGGGTAGATTGTAATGGCTGACTAACGAAATCCCTAATCTAGCGCATTGTTTAGTTATATTTTCCGTCAACAGGTACATGAGTCATTTGACTTGAGTCATGATCATGAGATACTTTTTGTTATGCATGCATTAATATCCAGTATGTGCTTGGAATTATTATTAAAGTTAATGCTCGTAATTCATTTTTACTACTTCAAAGGAGGTAAACTTTTTTTAATAAGTTTGATTGAAGCGTACAAATCAAACTTATTAAAAAAGTCAAATGACGCTCTTTGATACTTTCAATGCCAACGAACCGCTTTCGATTTCCAAAACTTTTGAAAATGAAACAAAAAGCTTAATTTACTTACGATTTTGAACACTTTCACTGTGATCGTCGCGATCGTCTGCACCGAAACCATTTTTCACTTTTTTGTCACTTTTTGATGAAATTTCGACGCGGGCTTCACTTATCTTCGCACTTTTGTTTCGTTAGCTATCGTAAGCGGTCGACTCGTCACTGGTTTGTTTTCGGTTATCAGTGGGTATAGTTTTATCAGCTTGGTTCACCTGCTAATCTTATCTGTTTCAGCGAATTACTAGGACAAGTTGCGTATCTTTGTCAGCTTGTTCGTAGGTAAAATGTTCTTTCAAGTCCCAACCATTAGAGCTACAATAGAATATTCATTAGTTTTAGTCATTAAACTGAAGGCAGATCGTTAAATTTGTACCTTTAGTAACTTGTAGTTGGCTTTTTTAAACTTCAGAGCTGTTTCACTTATTCTTAATAGGTACTTTATTTAAAAATAAACTTTAGATCTCGGTTCAAACATGTTTGTAAATATTGGTTGTGAACTTTTGGGTGCATAAAAACCATAATCGTTTTATGTGTAAACCGCATCTTGCCGTATCTTTTTATGATTATTCCAAATACTTTTATCGGTACTGGTAACCAACTCAAAATATATTCACCATTAATTATTAACTAAATAATATGTATACAAAGTCATTAAATCAGTAAATAAGTGTTGAGAATGGTAGGCGCTGGAAGGGGTGGATATAAATTTTAAATTAATATCTATCCAATGCTCACTGGTTCTGGTGGTACTCTATAGGGTTCAACACTTGTATGAACAAGTTTTGAACCCTATAGAGTACATACAAGCAGAAACACAAAACTAATTCTACTTCAAAGATACCATTACTGTGAAAGCATAACAGACATATAGTTTAACAGAGATATCGCATTTATAATAATAGTATGGATACACGAATAACTTGAATGAGTTATGACTTTCGGTCATTTACGGGTAGACGAATCGTATGCCCAATAGTGGGTGTCTTTCAGATATTAAGACAAACTGAAGTAGACATTTGAACAAACTAATCTTCGCAGTCTGCTCTCGTTTCTATTACTTGTTATCTTGAACTCCAACAATAACTTCCTAGCAATACAAAATTGGCCTGAAATGAACCTTTCGCATAAATAACCTCACATTTCCCGGTGCCCTTTATAAGGCCTCCTCGCACAAAGGGCTTCGAGGGGGCATTGCCTCGCACTTGTGCCCTACATACCTGAGTCGCGTGCCGTATATAGGGAAGGCTTTTACTTTGTTAATATGACTGTATTGTGCAGTTACTCCGGCGTGCATGTTTTGGTTTGGTTGTAAAATGTTGTGTTATCCTCAAGCAATATATGTCTGTTATGCTTTCACAGTACTGGTATCATTGAAGTAGAATTAGTTTTGTGTTTCTGCGTGTATGTACTCTATAGGGTTCAAAACTTGTTCATACAAGTTTTGAACCCTATAGAGTACCACCAGAACCAGTGAGCCTTGGATATATATTAATTTAAAATTTATATCCACCCCTTCCAGCGCCTGCCATTCTCAACACTTATTTACTGTTTAAATTACCTTTAATTTAATACAAAACTTACGTGGACGATCTTCTCAAAGTTGAATTAAAGTGATAGACGACGAATAAATATCGTCGACGTACATGCGGTACTAGAATCATCTTCGAATTCATATTCTTTTAATTACTGCCGTATTGTTAACAGATGTACCTACCTAATAGAAGTTGGTGTGTGTAAGTATTAGTAGGTTACTACTTACACATTGCACATTGTGTTTTACATGGTAGGTATTACTTACCTCTTTTACTTGATATGCACTACCCAAAGGTTGTCTGGGAGAGATCGCTCTATTAACGATAAGACCGCCTGCTGTATACCTAACAACATGTTTTCCTGATCTTTTTGTTCTGTCCTTTTTTTCTCTATTGTGTGGTGTTCAATAAAGAGTATTTGTATTGTATTGTATTGTATTAGGGCGTTGACTAAGACAGAACATAATCGATTTAATATCTAATTTTTATATTTATTTATTTACCTAAATAAACTTAACTAAGCTAAAAGACTACATACTTACTTATTCATCTTTTATGACTTACTGCGGTATGATTTTTTTAAAACGGAAAATTGGTATTTAAATAAACTAGCTAAAGCTAAATAACCGCGTGGAATTCGGTTATCGCGTTCCCGCGGGAACTACTTATGCGTTTTTCCGGGATAAAAAGTAGGCTAGGTATGTCCTTTCTCGAGACCCCTATTAACTATCTCCATGCTAAATTTCATCTCAATCGGTCCAGCGGTTGAAGCGTGAAGAGGTAACAGACAGACAGACAGAGTTACTTTCGCATTTATAATATTAGTATGAATTCATCTTCACTGGTTCTGGTGAAAGTCATCATTGTATTTTAAAGTACATTGCTTTAATTTCATGCAGTATGCAGATGACGAAATGTGATCTTTCGCAAAAGCCCTTGCCCATTGTCTTGGTGTCAGGAAGTTGCATTTATTTTGTCGTTGAAGGGAAAGCGGTGCGAAGGTGATTCGTGTCGGTGTGTGCCCTTGAGTGACACTGGCTGACTGTGGGAGCTTTTTTTAAATAGCTGTGATTTATTTTGAACATTTAGACAGCGGAAAGAAGTCACGTATTGCTGATTAGTGCAGTGTAACTGTAATTATATTCAATCAATGAAGTGTCATGTCTTTAGTCTACGTTTGTGCATTAATATGAAGACGATGATTTATCATTTGTTATAGTTGGTTTACGATATATTTTTGTTAGTGGTAGAACCTGGTGCTGGGTCCGTCCGGTGTGGTACACCGTCTTTCCCCGCTAACCTGCCGCCAAATAGCAATGCTCGCACTGTTGTGTTCCGGTAGCGGGTTAAGGCAGCCGGTGAAATTTCTGGCACAGAGGCATTCCATCTTAGGCCTCAGGGTAGGCAACGCATTCGAGATTTTATGATTTCTTAATGGGGGATCATAGAATTTCGGTGCCCATAGGCCGCAGTAAACACTTACCATCAGGTGGGCTGTGCGCTCGTTTGCCTATACCATTGGTATAAAAAAACGATTGTTATTAACCTGTGGTTGTCGCATATGAGTACCTACTCGTACCTAACTGTATTCACTTGCATACAATTTTACTCACAAAATGTGTATTTGAGTGCCACGGCATTGCCCAAATGGCATTTAGAATTCACTATATGAAATTCTGAAGTCAGTTCAGAACTCGTATCCCCTATCGTAAATTTTAAGTACTCTATTGAAATTATTCTAAGAGAATCTTCGCTAAGTAGAAAGATAGATAATGTATCAATATTTAAGGTTATCCTATACTATATCCCTATTTACAAACTCGAATAAGAGCCCTGGGTACAACATAAGAAAAGTTTTCTTAATTTCGACATTGCGAATGGCTTTATTCTAAAGGTTCTTGTCACAATCATCTCGTTTGGCTGTCGAATTGACGATTGCAAAGAAATCATTGTAATCCAATGTTATCTTAGCTATCTTATCTTTCCAGGAACTGGGTTTGGACATCACGAACGAGCAGATAGCTGAGCTCGAAGGCGCCGTTCACGACATCGACTTTGCGGCTGCCGCCGAACATGAGAAGCAGGTGTGTCTTTATTTGAGATTTCAAAATGAGAAGCTGCCTAATGCAGCCAAAGAAAGTGGTGGGGGGGGCTGTGTTGGTACACAGGGCCATTGGTTTTAACTTGAAACTATTTCCACGACTCTGCCGCCTAGGCCATGGTACCCTAAGTATCTTCAGATTTTTAATATTACTATCTTCTTTAGGACAGTCTTTCTCACGCAAGGTGGCCACAATTTGAAATTTTTACTTATTTCGAATCTATATCCATATTAATATTATAAATGCGAAAGTAACTCTGTCTGTCTTTCTGTTTTCATCCCGGAAAAACACATAGTTCCCGCTGGAACGCGATAACCGAATTCCCACGCGGGCGAAGTCGCGGGCAGAAGCTAATACGAAATAAATGAACATTTCAAATAATAGCCACCACGGTGAGTGAGAAAGACGTTGTCCTAAAGTTGATAGTAATATTTTCAATATTTTTTCGGGAGATAATAAACGGCTGTTCGTACTACTCTTCCAGGTCCGCCATGACGTGATGGCGCACGTGCATACGTTGGCCGAGCGGTGCCCGCTAGCCGCGCCCATCATCCACCTCGGCGCCACCTCGTGCTACGTCGGAGACAACACCGACCTGATCACCCTGAAGCACGGGTTGGAGCTGCTGCTGCCACGCCTCGCCGCCGTCATTAGCCGGCTGGCCAAGTTCGCTGATGACTACAAGTAAGTATTTCCGTGTATAAGTAGCCAGATTGTTACGTAATGAACCAATAGTGTACCTACATAGTAGTATGGGTATATAGTAGTGATAGCCCAAGTGGCAGCCTTATAGACAAGTAGGCCTCAAACAAGATGGAGCAACGACCTGATGAATATCACGCGAATACGGTGGATGCGAGTGGCTCAAAACCATTCTGAGTGTCTGGTTAATTAATTGCGGTTTTTTGTGGCGATTGACTTTGCCAATTTATTTCAACCCAATTGTAATTTTTTCTATACGAAATTGAAGCTTATTTGGGAAGCAGTACGGTTCAATCTTCTATAAAGAATTATTGAACGACTGAATGATAATTTCTGATATTTGGGTTTTTCAAACCAATTACCAACTGTCAAATGAGTCAGTTTGA
This sequence comes from Aethes cnicana, assembly GCA_963971205.1. Lineage (NCBI taxonomy): Eukaryota > Metazoa > Arthropoda > Insecta > Lepidoptera > Tortricidae > Aethes > Aethes cnicana. The sequence continues at coordinate 11,204,990 of OZ020282.1, forward strand.
CAGTTCGTAATTGGTTTTAATGAAATGTCAAATGAAAGGCCGAAATATCAGAAAATATTAAGTAACGGCAAACCAATTGCAATTAATCAAGTGTCAACGCCGATTGAAAAGTAGAATTAGCTTCAAACTAATCGTTAATTGTCAAACGTAATTGAGATCTAAGTCGAGCAGTTGAAGTATTTCGGTTGACATGATGAGAAGAAATCGTTGCTATTTGTCGCTCGCATTTTCTTTCAATGTAAGAATGGTAGTACGCGAACCGGGGGACGAGCTGTCGGTAGGCCTCCAACAAGATGGAGCGACGACCTCGTGAGGGTCGCGGGAAACCGGTAGAAGCAAGTAGCACAGGACCGGTCTGAGTGGCGAGCCTTGGGGGAGGCCTATGTCCAGCAGTGGACGTTCGGCTGAAATGATGATGATAAAGAAGGGTAGTAGGTAAATCTAAGATTTTATGATCGCATTATTGTTAAAATTACTTTATTTCACGTTCCAGATCGCAACCCATCCTGGGTTTCACCCACTTACAGCCCGCCCAGCTGACGACTGTCGGCAAACGGGCCTCTCTCTGGCTCAGCGACCTCATCATGGATGAACGCGCCCTCTCCCGCGCCAAAGACGATCTTCGCTTCCGCGGAGTCAAAGGTACCACTGGTACTCAAGCATCCTTCCTTCAACTCTTCAACGGCGACGGTGACAAAGTCCGCGCTTTAGACAAACGAGTCACAGAGCTGGCGGGATTCAAGAGTCGTTACTTAGTGACTGGACAAACTTACTCCAGAAAAGTAGATCTGGAAATAATTTCAGCTCTATCAAGCTTGGGAGCGTCGATTCATAAAATGTGCTCTGACATTCGTATATTAGCTTCCCGCAAGGAAATTGAGGAGCCTTTTGAAAAGTCTCAGATTGGATCCAGCGCCATGCCGTACAAGAGGAACCCTATGCGTTCCGAGCGCTGCTGCGCCCTCGCTCGTCACCTCATCACGTTGCACGCTAACGCAGCGAACACCCACGCGGTACAGTGGCTTGAGCGCACCTTGGACGACTCTGCCAACCGCCGAATCACTCTTGCCGAAGCTTTCCTCACCGCTGATGCCACTCTAATCACCCTCCTAAACGTCTGCCAAGGATTAGTGGTGTACCCTAAAGTTATCGCTCGTAACATCGACCAGGAGCTGCCATTCATGGCCACTGAGAACATCATCATGGCTATGGTGCAGGCTGGCGGAGACAGGCAGGTGTGCCACGAGAAAATAAGGGTACTGTCACATGAGGCTGGCGCTCAGGTGAAGCAACACGGAAAAGACAACGATCTTATTGACCGCGTGAAGAAGGACCCCTACTTCGAGCCGATCATTCGGAAGTTATGTAGGATCATGGATCCGGCCACGTTCATAGGCCGTGCTCCGGAACAAGTGACAGAGTTCCTTGAAGAGGAGGTGAATCCTATTGTGTCAAAGTACGCGAGCTCTTTGGCCGAAGTCGAAAAGCCCGTTACTCTTAACATTTAGGTCTCTATGCCTATATAATTTTAGTTTGGGCATTAAAAACCATACAAAGTTTTTAATATGATGGTTTATGAAATAAAATAAATGTTATATTTGAATACAAATTTATTTACAATAATACAGCGTATTGTTTCGTATGTCAATAAACGAGAAATTATACAAAATGACTTCACTATTTTACAAAAACGTAAACTAGATGTGGTAACCTTACATTTTAGGTAACTATAGTTAATTAAATAGCATATATAAAACAATAAAAACAAAACGCAGTTTACGTTGCTGAATACAAATAGTTTAATAAAAAAAATAACGATTTCGTTCGAAACATTAAACAAAAGAAGAACTAACGGCTAATATGCAAGTAAGAAGCAGAAAAATAAATAACTAAATTATAACGTATTAACAAAAACCAAATAAATAAGTTTCTAAAATTAAATCGAGAGAGACGTCAACTATTCGTGGAATATTTCGTGATCACAATTTATCACAATTCGATGGCACGATGGCATGCTAGGGCACTAGAATTTACAGAGCGTTGGTAAGAAGTGTGTCGCCCTGGCACGCGGGGCCTTGGCTGGGCCAGTTGCAGGCTCCTAATTTAGGATCGAAGCTCAACTGTACGGGACAATTGAAAACGTGAAGAGTGAACCTCTGCTTCGTGCAGTCCCATCTGCAGGCATAGAACTTATTACATTGTTTTGGATGACGGAAAAGACCTGCTCTTTGACAGTCGACAGACCCCTGCAAGGTCTCGTCTCTGCTCCTCCAACCACCGGGGCCGTATCGGTCAAACGCTTGAGAATCGATGGCTGATGATTCAGATCCGGACACAATAGACTCCTTGATTATCGCAGTTGGAGCTACTTCTTGGTTCAACAGCACCGTTTTATAGGTAGGCGCAACAGTTACAGCCTTGATACGAGGTCTGATTGTGTAGACTTTTTCGGTAACAGTGACAGTAGCCGGTGTACTCGATACGTAACTTTGAGAGTACACTTCTTTTCTCTTAGGAGTTACGGATATGTATTCGTTCTGATCAGGGAGATCTTGGTAGAAAGAGTCATCGGGAACAATGATCGGATTGAAAGTGCTCGAGGCGATGGGAGCTACTATAACGGTTTTAACACTCGGTACGTATTTCCTAGATTTCTGTGCAAATTGACTCTCGTTGATATCACCACGTCCAGAATCTTCGTAGTCATTACTGTAGTCGTCAAAATCTTGCTCCTGGACCTTGGGCCGTGTTCCTTTAAGTACCAAAGTCGGGGATTGACAGCTGCATACAGCTCCAAGCTTCCTTACTAGAAGGGGGTTGAAGTCATTTATCTTTGTAACAACGGCTACCTTAGGCTTGTTCCTGCGTATGGGCACGGGAGACACCTCAACTAATTCTTGTTTGTAGGGAGCGTATGTAGATGTCACCGTCTTTGGTTTGTATGTGCTTGATACATAAACCGGAGTTGATGTAGTGTAAGAAACTGGAGATACTAATCCAGCATCAGGTCCCACCGTACCAAAACCTAACAAGTGAGATTTAGCTGTGTCAACAACTACATTTTGTTTCCTTTCTGAAGCCAAGGTGGAGACAGCAATAGGTGTTTCCGTAGATACAGAATACTCTTGGTATGGATTGTATTTAATCTTGGATGTGAAAGACTGATCAACATTCTTCAGTCCAAAGCTTTCGAAATTTACTACTCCCTGTTCTGTCTCTTCTAGAGGTGGAAGATATTCTGGTGCCTTGTAAGTAGTCGATTTGACGTATTTATAGGTAGGTATTTCGGTTGTCGATTTAACATATGTTTTTGCAGTCACTGGTGGTGGAAGATACGTCTTTTCAGTTTTCGGTGGTAGATATTCAGGAGCATTGTATGCTGGCTCGGGGGTAGGCGGTAAGTACTCCCGAGAGGTTGTAGAATAAATGATAGGCTTGTAGGTAGATGTAAAAATTGGTACATATTCCTCGGCTTTGTTGGCTACCTGAATCTCGGGAGAGTCGTATGTTGTTTGGAACGATGAGAAGTGGGTAGATTCTACCTTCGTCGGCTGTTCAATGTGAGAGGTGCTGAAGGAAACTTGTTGCACCGGGACGTATTTCTGGGCTGTGTCGTATTGCTGAGAGTAATCAACAGGGTTGTAATCGTAATTATCTTGAGTTTGCTGGAAGACTGATTGCTGTTGCACAATTGGTTTAGCGGTGGAAGAAACGAAAGATTCCTCATACACAGTCTTTGGCGGAATGTATTCGGGAGCTTTGTACGATTTCTTAGAAGACTCATATTCTGAATAATGATCCTCGTATGCTAGACTAGCAGGGGTGCTTGATACAAAAACAACATCTTGTTTCCCCTTGTTCTGAACATTGTCGTTGTAAAGGTGGTAAACTTGGTGTGATACTTCACTAGCATCAGAGTAAGATTTGGCTGCATTTAAAGATTCTCGTTGGATTTCTGGCTGGTTGTAAGAATAACCTTGGTTGTTCAAGTGCAGCGATTGGGTATTGTATGATTGATGAGAAGTCTCGTATTGAGCAGGCTGACTTATAATGTGGCTAACTTCGTGTTGTTGGATTGTGGGTTTGTACGTCTGCGTGTAAACCGCGGCTGTTGGTTGGACATATGTGACAGGTGTAACCTTTTGGGTATATTTGAGGATTGGATTCTCGTATGTAGATACAGCGGGCTGATACGACAATTCAACCTTAGGCAAAGGCGTTGATGAAACCGGTATCTTTTCAACTTTGTGAATTGTTTGATGACTGTACGATTGTGGTTTGTAAGTAGATACTACAGCAGGTGCTGGTGTAGAATAGTGCGTCACTATTTTTGGTGCTTCCTGAAACTTTGCAACTGGTACCTGGTAGTCGTAGCCGGAGAATGCATCTTGGGAATACGTTTGTACCTGTGCAGCGTCAATCTTGTGGATGGTTTGTTGGCTGAACACTTGAGGTTGGTATGTGGATACCACTGGTTGTACAGCAATTTCTGGTTGGGCAGTTGTGTACTGTACTACGGACTTCGGTTGTTCATAAGTGACGCCCTGATTGGTGTAATCGTAACCGCTTTCAGCAGATTGCTTGTAAATTTGGTTATTTTCTACTTTATGAATCGTTTGATGACTGTACGATTGTGGGTTGTACGTAGAAATAACTGCTGGCGCAGGAGTTACGTGCTGAACATTATTTTTTGTTTCTTCAAAACCTACATTCGGATTCTCGTAATGATATCCGGAGCCTTCCTGGGAATAAGTGTTTACCTGACCAGCTTCTACTTTATGTAATGTCTGGTGGCTATAAGACTGCGGAGCGTAAGTAGAGACTGCAACTGGTGCAGGTGTAACGTGTTGAACCACAGTCTTCGCGGTTTCTTCAAAGGCAACAGACGGTTTCTCGTAATGATAACCAGATTCAGATTTTGAATAAGTATTAACCTGACTGGCATCTACTTTATGTAAAGTTTGATGACTGAACCCTTGTGGTTCATATGTAGACACTGCAGGTACATAAGTTGGTTGAGGAGTTGTGTAAGTAACTACTGTTTTTGGTTGGTCATAAGTAACAGAAGATTGCGCGTGATCGTATACAGATCCCACTTCAATGTCAGGAGTATAAATCTTGCCTGCTGATTCTACTTTGTGAATGGTCTGATGACTGAATGACTGAGGAGTGTAAGTAGCCTCAGTAGGCTGAGCGTAAGAAGGAACGCTAGGACCGGTAGTGTAGGCTACAATCTTTTTGAAAGGCTCTTCTGTAACGGGCGATGCATTTGAGTAATCGAAACCAACCGACTCAACTTTGTGGAGAGTTTGCTGACTGTGGCTGAATCCTTGAGGTTTGTATGTCGATACGGATACTACAGGAGCTGGAGTACTAAAGGAAACTCCATCTTCAAACTTGATGGCAGGTTTGGAATAATCATATCCTGATGATACTCCTTGAATAGGTGCTTGAGTTACAGCGATACCAGCCTGGTATCCTGAAGAGTAGTCCTTATTTTGGTATTGGTAGTCCACAGCTTGATTGTAATCAGTAATTTGAACCTTAGGCGTAACGCTGCTTACATATTGCTTCACGGGTACGACTGTTGGCTGCACATACGTGATATCTTGTTGGGAAACACCAAATATTTGCTTGACGCTAGTCTTGGGTGCTTCTGGGACGAATGTAGTTTTATACGTGACTGTGGGTATGGCTGTGGTAACTGCAAAAGGAGTAGCTGTTGTAGGGATGCCGGAAGAAGTGGGGGTAGTCACGAAACTGTAACCATCCAAATTGTGGGCATCAGTTCCGACATGATTGATTGAAACAGCTGGTTGAGAAACGTAAGACACATGGCCGGAATGTAGATTATCATGGACGACTTGACTGTGCTGTGTCTTAGTGCTGTAAGGCTGCTTAGTAACATCATAGTTGAACTGATCTGTGTAACCAGAGTCGATCAGAGTAGTCTTTCCTACTAGACCTACATTAACGGAGCCAGCTGCCAAAGTATGTGAAGCGCCAGTGTAAGCTTTGGAATCAGTGATGTAGCTGCCACTGTTGGCGGTGCTGTAACCTCCATGATACACCTGGCTATTGACAGTCTTACCGGCTGATAATGCGCCGTTATAACCAATATGGCCGTCAGCTCTGTATACGCCAGCAACATATTTACCAGAGTCGTCATTTGAATACGCACCGGAATAATCTGCGTTATAGCCATTTGCCGAACCTCCATACGTGTTTATTTCTTTGTAAAGTCCGGCCTGGTACTTTCCAGAGTCGTAACCTCCGTTAGAGTAGTCGTTGTAGCTTCCTTTGTATGCACTACCACTACTACCAGTACCAGCAACGTATGCTCCTGATTGGTCGTGCACATACTGTCCACTGCTGTCAGCTCCAGAAGAAGCCGAATACCTTCCATAATCGTAAAAGTCACTTGATTGCTTGTAAGCGGAATTGTCATGTATATAAGGGACGGCTGGGGAATCTACATGCTTGTACGGTACCGCGTAGTCACCTGAGGGATCATGCACGTACGCTCCAGAATTATCTGACTCATAGTCAGACCCTGATGAGTACTGAGTTGATTTTTGTCCCGAAGAATAAGAACCCGAGTAACTGGATCCACTGCTATACCCATTGCCTAAAGCAGCTTGAGCATGGCTGACCCTTTGTGCTTCAGCTTCAGTGGGCAGTCTGTAATCGTCTAATATAAGTGAGCCACTTGTATATTTCGCTTCGTTGTTGTACTTAGTAGCCTGAACAAGTCCGAAATTTCCGTTCAGCGAAGCGTCGCTGGCTTGGTGAGCCAGTTCGTTGCCGCTAGCACTGTGTCCCGCAAATTCCTGGGAAGCGATGAAGTTGTAGTCCAGAGCATCATTTTTGGAGAGGAAGCCTCCTTGGATACCGACGTGGTTGTCTAGCGAAGCGCCAGAGATCAGGCTGTTGTGTGCTGCCACGTTCACGGCGTCAGCTGTTTGCCCGTGGAACCCGGTAGCACCTGAAAGATGAAAACTTGTGTGATATGATATGTACTTATGGTTAGAGGTTCTATTATATTTAATTTTGATGAGCACTGATCAAATATGGAGCTCGTATAATCGCTATTTCGGTACCTAAAAAGCTCTCAAAGCGTTGTAGGACGATTAAAATAAAAACAATGTCGTCAAGATTTCGAGAACAGAGTCAGCTCACGTATTACTGGTGAGTTGTACTGTACATGTAAGATTGTGTGGAGGATGGAAAACTTGTAGTTGGACAGCTTTAAATCCTCGTTGCCCCAAGTAAAGTGTACTAACCAGAGAGTAAAGCGCCGGAATAGCCGAAGGCCTCAGCCTCGTACCGGGCGATGTTCCCGCAGGCGGGCACCAGCCAGGGCCAGTCGCACTTCAGCCTGTCGGCGTCGAAGCCCAGGCCGAAGGGGCAGCGGAACTCGTAGGCTGACAGTGGCGCCTTGCCGTGGTCCAGGCACGCGAAGAACCAGCGGCAGTTCTCGGGGTCGGCGTAGTAGCCTGCAGAGGAAAGTTAGTTTAGGCCGTTCCTACATCCACAAAACTTCTCGTTTTGGGTACGGATGGTTAAAATTAGACTTTTGGTCCACACAGAATCCGTCATATTTTAACAAACCGCAGCAAAAACGAGGCGTTTTGGGCACACCGGAACCGAGCCTTAGTGAAATAAGTAAAACTCATCTGATGCAAAAATTGTGTAGAAGGGACTGCTGATAACCTACATCCACCACTAAGGCTAGCCTTGGGCACCATCAAAAGCCGAAAAAGGCGGTGCCTAAGTTCAAAAGTGCAGGGTGTCTGCCGGCCGACATGATGATGATGTAGTGGAGACGTCCTATTCTTCAATCTTGGGCCTCTAATACTAACGCTTTGAACGCTATATACGATATATTTACGGATAAAGTAGCGAACAAGTGCTTAGGCCTACTAGAGTCTAACAGTTTGTGCTTCAAATTGGGTAAGCCATCGGGAATTACTTCTGAACCTGTAGGTACATCATTGCGCTACAAAATAGAGGTCATATTTAATCTGGTTTATTTTGCTGATTTCTCACTTGTCAAAAGTGGGGACAAAAACTCTCGTAGGGGCAATAGTATCGTCGGTGTCGTCCACAGCAGCCATTGGCCAGCCATCCCTTCAATCACCACTTGGAACGCAGTCTCCAACGCTGTATCGCTCGCTGGTGAGCAAAAATACGGTGGCCCTCACCCACTTACCCTCGTGTTCCGGACAGATGAACCTCGTCTGGGGCACGGGGGCGATCTCGGAGGAGCCGGGGCAGGCCTGCGAGTGCGGCAGGCTGCCGGGCCACACGCAGACCTCGTAGCGCGCGTCGAACGCCAGCCCTGCTGGGCAGTCGAACTCGAACACCTGGGAATAAGGAGCAGTTTTGATCACTTTTATGTGTCACGTTTCACTAACTTCTATGTGTGCTGATTGTTTTGGTACTTGACATAGCGTTACTCGAGTGTGTCACATAATCCATTTCATTGACTTGTTGGAAATATTAGTTAGATAGGTCTTAACACTCACAGTGTAGTCAGGCGAGAGCTGGTCGAACTTCACGCAGCGGTAGAAGCGGCCACAGGAGCGTGGGTGCACGAAGTAGCCCTGGCGGGAGCAGGAGAACTCCGTGCGCGTGTCCTGTAATACATCAAAATAAGAATCGTATAACTAAGAAAATTTAAAGTGGTAAAGGCCTAGGACCAAATGAAACCTGATGTCCTATAGGCTTGCTAGGGTAGCGGCTCGAGCATGACTTTGCGCGAAAGCGGCAGCGCGAGCGTTTTGCTGCCATATTGCCCGCGACGGCTCTAACCGATGCGCGGTGGGCGTCACCATAGCGTATTTATGAGGAAAACGTTCGCGAAGTCAAGGCCGAGCCAGCCGAGCCGAGTAAGGTCTGTCCTAAAGTCCGTCGTCTCGTCTGTGATATCTTTCGGATAGCACGATGGAGCTATGCTTACCTCTCGGATGGAGTGGATGACGCCGTCAGAGTCGACGATCTGCGTGATCCTGTAGGGAGAGACTTGAAGCGCATCCAGGGCGCGCGCGTGGCCGGGGGCCGACAAGATCTCGTGCTCCAGAGACCTGCAATGAAATATAAATATTGATTAAAATGAGTTCTAACTAGGTAGGAGCACGACAGAACTTAAATGCATTAGGCGTTGACGCAGAGTCTATTATCTCGAAAACCATCCGACTCTTACTTGACTTTAAATCTCACATTTGTACAGTCATAGCCAGTTGGCTATTTAGCGCTGCAAGATTATCCTCTATATACCGGATGTCCTGTACATTGATTAGTACTAGTTGCCAAAGAAGATCCAGTAGAAATCGCAAAGAAAAGCATCCCAACTCCTCACCTCAGTACAGCGGCTCGCGGCGCTCGGCTCTGCTGGTTCAGCACTTTGGCCAGGGCCTCCCGCAGCGAGGGTCCGCAGGCCGTCTCCGAGTCCTGGTCGGCCCGGTGCAGCGCCAGCCCCGCAAGCCCGCGCACGCGCGCGTACTTGCCCTTCACGTCCACGGACGATGAGTCTTCGAACGAAATCCATGTTGTGTTCCTGGAATCAGAAGTCAGTTTTATATTTGTAGGTACCATGTGCCTATATATATCGTATATAGAAAAAATGCTATATTTGTGGTAGACATGATCTACTATAGGAAGTCCCGCACGTCCACAATTCAAAACGCTTCAAAGTATTTAAAAAGCACCACCAACACTCTCAACGCATGTCTGCGTGCTGAGACAGCCGTCAACTATGCGTTGAGAGGGTTGGTGGTGCTTTTAAAACAAAAATAACCAAATTGAAGCGTTTTGAAATGTGGAGGCGCGGGACTTTAGATAGTAGAAGATCTCTAAATCAAACCGTACAGCAAGAATAACGGGATTATTGAACTAAAGATATAGGTAGTATGTCGACGGTGTCGACCAGATTCAAAAAAATCGCTTTTTCTGTATAGCGAGAGACTCGTGCATGCGGTGGTGGCCCTTAGGTGGCATACATAATATGATTAGTACATGTGAATGTACCTATATCAATTAATCCACTATGAAAGTACCAATACAAATGTATACCTACTATACTGTGACAAGGTGCTATTTAGTTCAACTGAGGTTCTTTATTCTTTGGGGCTTGCCTATGCCTGATTTTTTTCGAAAACTATATTTTACCCATGTAAAAAAAATCCTACAAAAAAACACTGAGCAATTCCGTCTATCAAAGGCCACTCACTTGAAAGCGTAAGGCGCGGACAGATCCTGGTCCCTCTCGAGCGTCCACCGTCCCTTCTGCAGCAGCCTGCACAGCTCCGCCTGGTCTATTTCCTTGGGCTCGTCTTCTATGGTGGGGCTGCCCGGTGTACTGAGGGTCTCGTTCTTGAGGGTGAAGCGGCGCGCGGTGGCTGGGAGGCTGATGACGATCTTAGAAACTGGCACGCCCAGACCCACGACTAGGTCTACTACGGAGTCCTGGAATAATTTTAGGAGGGTTTTAAAACAGTGTAAGTAGAGATAGATTGATTTGAGGACAGAAACTTACGAACATTCTATATTGAATGACGATGGAGGGCAGTGGAAAATGTGATGAAATGGGCGTAAAACGGTGAAAATCTACTATATTAAAGAAGCAACTCAATTCCAAATCACAAAACGATGTATTTTCTTTATCTCGCACTGGCTAATGGAAAAACAAACTTTCAAACCCCTTTATACATCTTTAGGGGTGGAGTTTCCTAATATCCTTTTTTAGCGGATGTCTGTCATACCAAGTAACTATTTAGCGTCGGTTGATTCAAGTATAGTTGACGGCCTCCTGGTCGTTAAATATGGCCGCCGAGCTGTCATTCCATACAGAAACGTCATTTAGTCTCATAGTAAAATATTTAACGTTAACGTTAACTTTAACGAACGGTTTGAATCAACCTACCCTTAGTGTACCTACCAAATATCAGTCCGATCCGTCCAGTAGTTTCAGCTGTGCGTTGATCTATTGATCTGTTCGATTGAGTCAGTTACCTTTGCCTTTTATATAATTAGATTTTGTTTCATAACGTGTAAATGCGCGGCATGAGTAGGTAAATACGAGTAGATTGAAATGAACTGCTTATCTTACACTAGGAAATCTAATTTACCTATTATATTGAAGTCAAACTAACTATATAGGGGGACGACATTGATTTCCGTTACTGGCAACTCTGACAATACCTCTTATTTTATAAGGACAAAAGTAATCTAACAAACTCGCAACAGTCAAGGGTAAGAAAATACATCAAATCCCGCAAACCATTTAAGGAAAATTCCAAGAAAACTGTGAATTATCTATTCTCTCACCTTGGCAGGCAATGAGCTCTCGGTCTTGCAAACTGTATGTAAGTAGGTAAGAGGTAAGATGCACCTGCCAATATGTGACCTACATACTTACTCCAAATTATAAAGCTGCACGTCTCAAAGACCTAGTCAATAATGAACTCTAACTACACTCTTCTAAAGGTTTTTAAGCAGCTAGGCTTTTTTATAAATGTCTACCAGTTTACCTTCAGTCTAGCTACTTCGTTATACGGTCTCTATCGCAAGTCGAATAAACCATATAAAGTTCTTTCGATTTCTCGGCCCCGGCAAGATTTGATGTCGCTAAAGCACCAAATGTTAGTGAATTCACTATTAATTATTAATTTATTTATTATTTCACTATTAGAACTATAGAATATCAAACTGGCTGGAAAAAAATAAAAAAGAAAGAAGTCATTATCTCATTATTTAAATTTATCGTCGTCGTGTATCCCTATTTATGTCGTATTCGTGGTCCCCATTCGAAAAGTCAAATGACTTCTGCAATTTAATACAGCTCAAAATATTTGAATTTAAATTGCGAGCACTAAATAAATACACCCAATTTTACAGAAGTATCTTTGTTCGAAAAATATTCTCTGAAATCTTATAAATACACAACACTATGTAGAGGTCGACACACCTCGCTTTTTTCTCAGGTTTTGATCGCTTTGAGTGAATTTTGCTTACCATTCTATAAGGTCGATACAGTATTTAGTTGGGGCAAAGATCTTTCCATTTTTATGTGTATGAACTAAGGCCTAAGCTTCACACATCTAGTCAGCGGGCGTTCTTCTGATTCTGACACTATACAATAAATCTTAGACGTTTAAGGAAACTCAGGTTGTGGTAACGCGTAACCCTAGAAGCCGTGAAGTAGTAATGGCAACTTACGTATCGATATCATTGGCTACATTTAGCTGGAGATATTTATTATGTTGAAACTTTACTGTACCTGTAAGTGGCTCTTTAAATTAAAGGCCGATGTTTTTTTTACTAGCAGGCAACCTTATGCGGTTTTAAGACTTATGTGTGAAGGCGAATAATACATCCACAAATGTTTCATAAACTAAGTAGGGTAGATTTCACATCAAGATGGTAAACATATTGTAAATCGTGGCTAGTACAGTCGAGTTCATTAATATGTGTACACTTTTGGACCTTAAGGTGCAAAAGTGTGTATATATTGGCGAACTCGACTGTACCTACACACATACCGTACCGCAGTTTATTAGTTATCAGATTCTATGTTATTTATTGTAGAGTTTGAAAACTTAAAGCTTTAAAATAGTGAGAAATATGGCAGTCATAAAAATAAATGCTATATAAAAATAGAGGTTTAAAGCGAAGACAGTATGTGACAATTTTAGTGTAAACTAGTAGGAGATGAATATATGAATAGGTACTAATATTTTAGACATGAAATATTTTTAATCGTGACTCTACATAGCTGCAAAAGAAATCATGGTATAAGGTTACCAACATTTTAATTTACGGTCATTCAGCCACAAACATGTTTTTTTTCGCCACATGACAAAGGTCAGTCCAATGTCTTGTCTGAAGGACTGACCTTGGCATTTTAACCATGGTTTTTATTAGGACTTCCTTCACATTTCAAACCCGGAAACAAGTCCACAATAATATTCACTAATCTCCGTCCGAGACCTGTCATACAGTCATACATTCTTCCTAATTACACTTGATCCTAACGACTACTCATATTTGAGATTTCAGTTGTCTCATGCGTGTCACTGGCTTCGAAGGCAATTACATCCTCGAATTATAAGAAAATAAAATTCAAATTGGCCTAGTTCTGCTTGTAACACGGACCATTTTAGACGAGCTGTCGTCCGCCACTTCTTACCTACATAAACTTTTTGATTTTTTGATTATTTTTAAATGGCACAGCTATTACAGCTCTGAGAGCCACTAGTAACTATGACTTGTCATTAATACTTTGAAGCTTGCGATGCCTAGTTACAATATCGGCAGTATAGCATAGCATAAATACTAAACTCACCGTGTTCATCATATCCCACACGCCGCTGAGCCTGCTCGGGTGATACGTCATCTTCTTGACCATCCCCAACTCGTGTGTCTGCACCATCATGAGATCCACCTTCTTGACCAGCGTCCTCAGGTCATAGTACTTGGCCAGCAGTTCCGGGTGCGACGGCAGAGCCAGAAAGAGGGGGCCTCCGCCAGCGGCGCTGATAGCAGCACGAGCCGCCTCGACTGTCTCGAGTACTGAACTCTTGTTGAGAGTGCGGTGGGCATCGTAAATTTCTAGACCTTGGAGGTGCTTCGACTTGAGCGCTGACTTGAGATCCTGGAAATAATAAAGTTTGATTTAGAGGTGTCTTGTACAATTGAATGGCAAAGATCTTTGTGGAGTTAAATTTCAAAATATTTCCGGTTAAATAAAACATTGTGAGGAAATCTGCGCGCATATACGTATTTATTTATTTATTTATTTATTTAAACTTTATTGCACATTAGTAAAACTAATACAAAAGGTGAACTTAATGCCATAAGGCATTCTCTACCAGTTAAACCTTTGGACATAATGGAAAATGTTGTGACGTATCATCATCAGACTGAACTGGCGTGGGAACTATATCGCAGACCCTCCTTTAATGTGACCCAGAAGTAGGATGTTATATAGAGTAAGTAATACTGAACTATAAGAAATTCACTCTTTAAATCCACCACGATCACAACAGTCTATTTACGGCCCATGGCCTCCTCTCATCACGAGAGGGTTTGGGCTATACCTACCTACTCTTTAAATAAGCGCATTATTTTACTAACAATAGGAAAATCTAATCACGTTCATGAAATTCTATCCTTAGCCACCTGCACTCTGTGCATTGAACGATAGCCATCTTCTCACGCACAATTTTCCTTCAATACCATGGCGTAAGTTCACTTTAATATGTAACACACGTACTCGTATACTTGTCTCAGAACCGGTCGCAACCTTACGCGAGATTAATAAGATTACGTCACGGTTTCAGTCCAGATCTCATTTCGACGGTTATGAGAGTCGGCGTCCTTGACCTAGACGTCAGTCCTACGTAAAATGCTGTTAAAAATTGCAAGTGAACTTTCATTTGAAAGTGGTGTACAATTTGAATTTCGCGTCTTAGAATGCCCGTTAAAAATATCACGACGAAAACAACTCGGACTTTCCATTGCTGCTAACTGCAGAGCGCTAATTCATGTGTTCACAGTTTCGGGTTTGGGGATTAATGTATTTCATTTCATTAAAGGCTTTAATTTTCAGGCAGCCGTGTCATGTCCTTTGGATAATCTGTCTTTAAATAATTCTATTCGATGATGATAGTATTCGTTCTTAAGTCGTAAATAACGTAACATAATATACGGGGTCAAGCAAAACGTTGTGACGATATTTTACCCACAAAATCAGCTGTCGATTATAAGCATGTTTTTTAGGTTTTTATTTTTTTGGAAAAAAAAATAGTATTGGATTCAGGTATCGCTCACACCATCAATCCCATACTGGGCCGTACTAAACTTTTTAACTAACTTGAAAAAATTTAAAAACCTAACAAACATGCTTCGAATTGAGGGCTGATTTTGTGAGTAAAATATCGTCACAACCACGTTTTGCTTGACCCTATATAAATTTGTACAGTAAAAAGTGAATTAATACAACAAATCAGCCAAGTACGAGTCGGGCCACGCGCAATGTAGTATTTAATGCAGAACATTTTCACTTTAATCAAAAAACGATTTTCGCAAATTTGTTAAGGGCCTATCCAATGACACGTACACGTACCACACGTGAGAAAAAAAAATCTACTTTACGTATACATCCCCCCCCCCCCCCCCAGGGCCTCGCAAAGACTATTCGCCCGGGGCCTCGCAAGCGCAAAGGCCGCCTCTGTGTATGAAACGTGTAACACAGGTCGACTGAAAACTTCAGACACTTTAATAGATTTTTATTATTCTGAATTAGCTAGCGTGTTTTGTTTAAATTCGTAAGATGGAATGCCTCTGTGCCAGAAATTTCATCCGCTGCCTTAACCCCCTACCGGAACACAACAGTGCGAGCACTGCTATTTGGCGACAGGTTAGTGGGGAAAGACGGTGGTACCACCCCGGACGGACCTAGCACCAGGCCCTACCACTGACTAAACTATTTGATTAGTAAATCTGCATTCGTTTAATATAATGTCAGCTAGTTGGACTAATTTTGTTCGTAACTTATGATATTTACTGTGTGAATGTGACCCACTCAAGTGCTTCGCTACCCGGCCACCAATTTAGAGGTACATATTGATTTATGAAGCTAATTATAGGTACGATAATACATGTCCATACTAATATTATAAATGTGAGTGCGTTTGTTTGTTTGTCCTTCCTTTACGTCGCAACGACTGGACCGATTTGGATAAAACTACGATATGGAGTTAGTTTGAGACCCTGGAAATAACGTAGGATATGAACGGGAACGGGTTTTTAACGGGTCAAACCAGTATTTTCAATACTTCTATAACTAGAACTACCTACCTTATATGTATAGTATCATCGGGTACGCAAATTCTATGTCCACGCGGGACGAAGGCGCGGCCAAACGGCTAGTAAATAAATTAATGAACTAGGTAGATTCCCTCTCAGTTATGGTTTTCAAGCGACCGGACGCGCCCATATAATCTAACAGTCAGTCAGCAGTGATCTAATGGCCCGCGCATGCGCATTGAATGCATTTATTACCGGTGCTTACATAAATTACCGGTAAAACATGTGTGGACGTAATGACAGCTCCTAAATTCGCATTTCCTAGGTCTAGTTTTTTTAAGACAAGATTTTTTATTGTGAATGCTAGATTTTTAAGATTAATGTTGGTTTTTTGAGCTTTGGCCTTTCTTTAAAAAAAAGTTACAAGTAAGTATAAATGCTTCGCACTGGTAGCGAAAGATTATAAACCGAAAATAGTGAAAACCGCATGAAAATCCGTTCAGTAGTTTTTGAATTTACCACGGACAGATTGACAGATAGACAGACCTTCCATTACATTAGGTAAAAACAGGAATTCTGGTATGATACCTACATTTAAGGTAAGAAATATTCTATTAATGTAAGGATTACTACATATTCGCCACGGAGAAAAACTTCAGATTACCCCAGCTTTAAATGAAAGCGTGTAATTTTAAACCATAGATGCACATAAAAATGCAAACTAATTGGATTAGTATATTTTTTCGTCTACTTACAGTAGCAGGATATAGGTCCCATATACCACCAACACCAGTAAACTCTTAGATTTTAATCCTACATACCACCAACACCGGTGTTGCGGCGTCCAGCCTCCTTACTGACCCGACTGACTGGCTGACGAGGTACTGACATAGCCGGGGAGACGAAACTTGAGGTGACAGATAGGTAAAAAACAGACGACCGCCAACACTGATTTTGACGACTATCTCAGACGACAATTTTAATATTTCTTGTACAATATCATCATCATCATCATTTCAGCTGAAAGACGTCCACTGCTGGACATAGGCCTCCCCGAAGGCTTGCCACTCAGACCGGTCCTGTGCTACTTGCTTCCACCGGTTTCCCGCGACCTTCACGAGGTCGTCGCTCCATCTTGTTGGAGGCCTACCGACAGCTCAGCTCGTCTCCCGGTTCGCGGTTGTACAATATCAATAAACCGCAATACTGACTGACCGCAGTTTCATTGGTAGACCGTACAACCAGTAAACTCCTAGATTTAATCCAAGAAATTACCGATCAAACTGCATGGCCACTAATTGTCACACGATAACCCTGTTTACTCCTAGGGGTCGATTATGTGGGCGGACAGGGCTGTTTCTAGGAACTGGTTGGATTTCCACTTTCTCCTCATTCTTGGAACATTAAGCTTCCGTGGTTGATCTTAATAAATGGGTTCGACAGGAAACCTGGCGGTGATTGAAGTGTTGATAATATTTATCGTTATTAAAATGTTATTTAGCAGTCTAAAGTTACATTCGGTCTCTTTACATAGCCGCTAGCCAAAAGATTAGCAAATATCATTTGTAAAACTCTTTTACACCTCGGAAATTGTAGTTTTGTAATATTACTGCATGGCCGTTTTCACAGAGCAAAATATATGTACTAGCACTAGTAACTTTATTATTTGTGAGGAAATCATCTGTGACTGACAATCACACATGTAACATTGTCTTGTTAATTGATTGTTATAAAAATCACAAGATTTATTCGACGTGAGATATCCGTGTGCTCTTGTTATTAACCTTGACTAAATTTAATATATCACTATTGTTAAAAAATAATATATCACTATTGTTAAGGATTTCTCAAACAAAGGGACTTCCTATAATTTACATTCTCAGTCTAAACGAAGGTAACGTACAAATAAATTACTTGGTCCATCCGAACTGAACAATGGACAATATGTTAATAACCAGCGAATACTTGGGGCAGGTCCTTGGTGGAAGTTACGCCCTTTCTGTGTTCGTATGTAGATCTACGGCTAGGTGCCACTTATTCTCTAAGCGAGTGGTGATAGTCGTAATAAGAACACACTTAAACTGGATTATTTTATTCAGCAAATTGATAACATTTGGACACACATCACTCGCTTTTGATTATGAATCTTCTGAAAGCTGAGAGGATACCTTTTCCAAAATTTTCCGCATGTTCATTAGGTATAAGGTATAATTGTAATATATCTCATTCTCATTCATTCTACTACGACTACTACAGCCTATTTGCGTCCCACTGTTGGGCACAGGCCTCCTCTCATCACGAGAGGGTTTGGGCTATAGTCCACACGCGGGCCAGTGCGGATTGGGGACTTCACACACATCTTTGAATTGCTTCGCAGATGCGTGCACACGCGTGGCGTGCTCATTCATTTGTTAAGTTGCAAATGGTATGTTTTTTTTAAAATATGTAGATCGATTACAATAACGACTAATTACATCGTTTAGGCTTTCGCAGACGAAACACCTAAGAAAAGACAATGGCCTGATTTCTCACCTTGTCCTAAAAGCTGCCAAGTTGACGAATTGCTGAACATCCAGTACCGAAGACTACAATAGCTAGCGATATATCTTTTCTTCCTAGAAAAACCATTAATTTCCCAGCGACTTACCCTTGGACTGGATACAATTGCATAGGAATCATGCATAGAGACGAGGTGTGTGAAAACAAATGGAGACGTTTTAAATGATAGAACTTTGTTTAAGGAGTGAGGAATTCGTAAAGGGCTATTAAGTTTTGCAAGACGTCGCCGTTACGACATAAGAATGCCTGAATATCGAACAAGGTACGGTCATACAGATTGAATGGATTCTGCGTTTTTTTACTTAATTATGTAGACAAGACATGTAGTACATGTATTCTCGGCAAAATTTTACTGAATCGTAGAGCATAAAAACTTTTTTCATGTTACGATACGATTTAACAAAAGACGTAGCGAAATCGATGTGAGCAATCATGTTCAAATGCGTAAATCTCTTGTTATACGAGTACAAAGCATTATCATAATATTTTTTTTAGAAAAACAAAGTGATAGCAATAACCCAGGCTCTTGAGCCATATGAAAACCGTTAACCCTTACTTGTAAGGGTTAGCGGTTTTAGAGGTTTGTATTAACAAAATTATGTACTTCTACCTATAATGAACATCTCGATACCTAATTGAGCGAAATTTTATCCTAAGAAAACTATGTGAACAAGTTTCTTAGAAACCATTACGTAAATCTAATTTCATCGCTGCTAGAAACTATTATGTCAATCTATATGTCAAACCAATTTACTATTGCAAACAGCCTCACAATATTGGTGTATGTAAACAGAAATCTAGTCTTATCCAACACAACATAAAAACGTGAACAGTTTTAAATAATTGCAACTACTTTACAAGCACGACCTTTCATTTGCTCCAAATACAACGACAGTTACATTAATCAGCCATTTTACGAGTCGAGTTCCGATTTGACATTTCTGCGAGCTGTTCACCTTAACATTGACATACATGTTTTATTATTATCATCGTGTTAATTGACACGTTAACTGAAACAAATAAAGTATACTTTAATTCCGTTTTGTGATTTTATAATCTCATACGTACTTTATATTTACATTTTGTTAATGTATTTATGCACTGGGCCCGCGTGGGGACTATAGCCCAACCCTCTCGTGATGGGAGGAGGCCTGTGCCCAGCAGTGGGACGCAAATAGGCTGTAGTAGTAGTAGTAGTAGTAGTAGTAATGTATTTACGTCAGGAAAAACTGATGATTTCTTTTTCAGTGGTTGATTTTTGTACCCTTCCAAACGCCCGGTAGGATTACCCTATTATTAGTGCCCTGCTTTTGGAACTGTGCAGTGGTCATACAAAACACATAGGTTTCCAAGCACCAAGATTGTTTGTAATTTATTATTGCTAAATAAAAATATATAGAAGAAAAAAACTGCAGTGGACCGGCGTAAACTAAAGTAAACCGGATTAGAGTAGGCCCATGCCCAGTGGTCATTTACGAGTAAGAACGTAATTAAGTATCTACATGTGTATGGGGAGTCAGTTGTCGGTAGGGTGTCGAAGTGTCTAAGCAGCATTCTGCTCGTATATCAAGTTCAAAAGCACTAACTGCTAATTAAAATGTCATTATTACATGCAACCATGTCGTTATGTTAATGCAGGAACGACATGCGTTCACACCTAATGTTACTCTACCCATAAATTAAATGCATCGCCTTATTGCCAATTGCCATAGTGGTTGGATTCAAATTGCGGTGCTTATAGTGAGTTATTATGGGCAATGTAAATGCTTTTTGTTTAGATGTATGGCTGTTGATATTATAAGGGTTTAGCCTATAATCTGCGCTGATATCTTACATAACTTATCCAGTGAATAAGCCACAATAAGTGTACGAAATAAATGCATATATAAAAATAGACTAAAGTCCAAACATTGTGTATAGAAATGGACAAAATATAGGGAAAGGTTGTCTGGTAGATATCGCTATTAAGCAATAAGACCGCCTGCTGTATACTTTTTTTTTGTAATTACATTATGTCTGTACTGTTCCTTGAATGTGTGGTGTTCAATAAAGTATATTGTATTGTATCCGTCCGTGTTGACGTCTCTAACTTATATCTTACCATCCTTACCATCGAGTGACTTGCATGCTCGTTTGCTAACCAACGTCATGTGGCTAAATGACATTTTACATTTTTTTGTTTATTTCCATAGCTTAGAAATGCCAGGTGTGACAGCTTCCACCATCAACAGTCAACACCAAACGATTGATTAACCGGCCGCGTTAATTGGTAGAGTAGGACGTGATCCATCACATGCGACAGAGTCGATGCTAATTCGAAACTGTTGCAAAACGGTTTGCGAATTCGTGAGTAAGAATATTGCGAAGGGGTGAGAAAATTGTAGATTTATCATAGGTATCTAAATTGAGCAAATCTCAAAGAACTACCACTTTATAAGAAAATCATGCTCGCTCGACAAGTTAGTGTTTCTCTTATCACCGCGGCACCGACCGCACCGTCCATTTTTTCGCAGAATATTAGAAATCATTTTAGAGGCTTTGTTTAATGAAAATTTTCAGTCACAATAAGATTTTTTTTAACGTTATCTATACCTATCTCTCTTTACTCAATCAGGTATGTGGGTCATACACATTTCTAGTATGAGTTTTAACTCATACTAGAAATAATAACCCCCCTTAATAACTCCCCTAATAACTTTAGTTATTAAGGGGTTTTAGAGCCTAATTTCTTGCTTGGTCTTTACATACATGTACATACAATGATCTACACGTAAATACATGTACTTATGTACATACAAATCCTCACTTGTGACCTGTATGATAAAAATATAAGTTATGTATTTACCCAAGCCGTTAACTATTGCATTTGGTCCATACGCCTGGTTGTTTTCACGTTCTGTGTAGGTACTCGTAAGTATGACCCATGCATCTAAATGCGTTTTAAAATTGCGTCTAATATTAAACTACCTTGTATTTTTTTTATGCAATGAACTGGTTAAAGTTTAAACTAAACTAAGTGAATGTAGTGCCTACGGCCAAGGTCTAGTTTTCATTACCA
Source organism: Aethes cnicana (assembly GCA_963971205.1). Lineage (NCBI taxonomy): Eukaryota > Metazoa > Arthropoda > Insecta > Lepidoptera > Tortricidae > Aethes > Aethes cnicana. The sequence goes on from OZ020282.1 coordinate 11,226,417, forward strand.
TACTACATGGGCGGCTTTCAGTGTTCGGAATTGCAAAACAGGCCGAACCTGGCTTGTTGGATTACACTCGGCTGATTTTGGCAACACTAATCATGATTAAAAATGTAGTAGGTAGACCAAAAGCTGTGGTAGCCTAATAGCGGTTGACCTACAGCCGCTCCAGAAGAGGATCCGGGTTTCGAAACCGGCTCACACCTCTAAGTTCACTTGGGAATTCAATTTAAATTTACTACTGAAGTTTTCGGTAAAGGAAAACATCGCGAGAAAACCTGCACTCATCTGCGAAGTAATTCAAAGATGTGTGTGAAGTCCCCGATACGCACTCGGTTCGCGTGGGGACTATATATATAGCCCAAATCGTTTCGTGATGAGAGGAGGCCTGTGCCCATGAAGTGGGACATAAATAGGCTGTTTTGTGTGGTAGGTAATAGATCCGATTTGTAGAAAAATCTTAGGTATTCGTAACGTCAATTCAAGATGACTGTCTATTAAATGGATATAAAGAAAGATTTAATTCCAAATACCATCTACCTATATTTGTTCTTAGCAAATTAGGTAAGCATTGTTCCATCACTGTAGTGGTGAGGTATCAGACGGTTTTCATTTAATTTTTCTATCAGCTAACCAAACAAAACTAGTGGTGCCACCTAGCGTCGTTCTCTTTCTCAGTGTGCGATGCGAACCTACATCTCATCATCATCATCATCATCATTTCAGCCGAAAGACGTCCACTGCTGGACATAGGCCTCCCCCAAGGCTCGCCACTCAGACCGGTCCTGTGCTACTTGCTTCCACCGGTTTCCCGCGACCTTCACGAGGTCGTCGCTCCATCTTGTTGGAGGCCTACCGACAGCTCGTCTCCCGGTTCGCGGGCGCCACTCGAGAACTTTCCGGCCCCATCGGCCATCAGTCCTGCGAGCAATGTGCCCCCAACCTACATCTACGAGTGACCAATGTTTACATTTCGAAGATTCTCACGCAGCCGCTTTCGATCGCGTTTGGCAACACCACTTGACTCATACCTACTTTTATCCTGAGAACATGAACTTAAATTAAAAGAGTATTGATATTGACTTTTTTATCCCTCGTTTATGTGATTAACCACATTTAAATCCACTAGCCTATTCTAATCAAAAGTCTGTAGAAGTCACGTGACTGTGTATGTTTGTATGTCCCATTTTAAGTCGAGATGAGAACCACCGAACGGATTGCCACGAAATTTGATATCGGGATTATTCGGGATAGATAGAGACAAGGGTCAACATTAACATACGTGTTCAGTATAGTTTATATTTTTAGTCCCCTCGACTTTACCGTCGTTTCTTTTAATTCTCAAGTTACAGTTGCGACTTTTGTACAGTCTTATTATTAGTATAGATAATAGATAGAAATGTTGGTTGGTAGTTTCGCAGCCTGCGCGATAACTATCCCGGCACTATATAGTTTTTACGCTTTCCTGTTATGGCGAGCGCTTGCGCACGATCGGTAACAGCTTATCGACCGTTAGAGGTTCATCTAAATTTGTACTCGTATTACAATTGTTGCGAAATTTATTAGCAGGTCCGAATCTTGTTACTGGTTCACACATTATGGATTCTAAAGCACATAGCCTTGAGCGTATCTACGCCGTCTCCGTTACACATCTGTGTAACGTAGGTATTTCACGAAGGTTTTTAAGTGTCAAGTCTCGTGATAAATGCGGAGGCCTCTGTCCAGCAGTGAACGTCTTTCGGCTGAAAAGATGATGATGACGACTTTTTATATCAGTGGTAGGTATAGGCAAACGAGCGCACAGCCCACCTGATGGTACTATGATACATTAAGAAACCATAAGATCTCGAATGCGTTGCCTACCCTGAGGCCTAAGATGGAATGCCTGTGCCAGAAATTTCACCGGCTGCCTTAACCCCCTACCGGCACATTACAGTGCGAGCACTGCTATTTGACTGCAGGTTAGCGAGGAAAGACGGTGGTACCACTCCGGACGGACCTAGCATCAGGCCCTACCAATAGCGAAAAAAAGATGAAAGCTTGTTCGCAAAAAAATCAATATTGAAATTAATTCCGACTGTTAAAATGCAATTAAGATAAGTGGCTAACAATCGACATTCCGAACGAACATGTCAAATGGGCTGTCAAAGTGACAATACCCCCTGCGGCCTTGACCCGATCTGTCAAATCCGAGGTCAATGACTCCATTGTCGATCCGAATGAGTCATGAATGAATGATCAAGATTCAAGTGTTAATCCAAGGGTGATATTGATATGTCATTCAAGTTGTTTGAGTTTATTAAGTAAAATAGTAAATAAACATGTGTATTTTATATGGAATTTGATATCGTCATTGAAAATATAATATTTATTCTCGCATCGAAGCACTTTTTCAACTTATTTGTAATTATATCTAATACGTATAGGTGAAAAACTTAAGTAAGTCACCTGTTGTGTGTAGTTGTGTTCCAAAATTATATGAAAATTCGACGAAAATTCAAATATGAAACGTCAACTTTCGTATACAGACAGGTTACTACTACATATACGAGGTCATTTAGCTATGTTTTTTACCTATACCTACCTATATTTAGCAATATCGTAAGTGTAACGTAATCACTGAGTCTGCAAATAGGGAATCGCAATAGACACGATATCGTTTTACTTATAAGTAGTGTCCGACCGGAATTTCGGTTTCGGTTTCGGCCAGTTTCGGCCAAAAAATCAAGTTTCGGCCCGAGTTTCGGTTTCGGCCAAAAACGGCCGAACCCTTCGGCCGCGCCGAAACTTACAACATCGTACCTTATTTGAAATACTGTATTTTTTCACTTTATAGGGTAGTTAAATTTTCAAACAGAACCTCTGTAACTGTGCTGAAATTTCATTGTGATAAATCTTTGAAAGTAGAAACCTGTAATTATAGGTCGGCGAGATATTAATTTTAGAAAAAAACGGGCTTACTAACATTTTTTCGACTTTTTAAGGACTTTTTTTTTTATAAAAGGTTCGGTTTCGGTTTCGGCAAAATAACATGTTTCGGTCGGTCACTACTTATAAGCAAAAATTTATGTAAGTGTGTAACTTATTTCCACGCAGGCTTTAACTCCACTTTAACTCGCATACGTCGACTCGTACAATAGAATTCAACGGGCTCGCTTTGGCAGGAACGTCACAACTTCTATTTATTATTATTTTATTTGATCTATGTTTGGACTATCAAATTAATTACACCAGGTGTAGTGTACCTACTGTTTCGTATCTATATTTTTTAACGATTGTTGTTCAATATCATAATAAAAAAAACACACAATGGAAAAGGTTGTTAACCAAAAAAGAAGACAGACTATTGAGATACTCTTAGATTAGTATGATATACATTTCTCAACTTTCTACGTCTTTTGTAACTTTGTAAGTCGCAATAATATTTCTTTTGTTTGAAAGAAAACTTCATATAGCTTGTGGGCGGCAAAATGGAGCAATCAAGATCGCCTACTACTTAGGTCTTGTTAACTTCGAAAGTGGCAGTGGCAGACAATTTTGTCATCTTTACAAGCGACTTTAAAACTAGAATCGTGTGAAGATTTAAATGGACGTAGGCTGGTTTGGTTCTAAGGTTGAACTGTAATGGTTTACTATATCGTTTGACATACGAGTTCCGCCATTCTGAATTCTATTTGGAAATCATTTAATTGAACTTCCCTAATAAGGCAACAGTAATTGTACGTTATTTGAATATGAACCGGTTTCAAAATATTCATACCATAATGCATCAATTAAAAGGCTTTTTTGTGTGATCGTAAAATTGTCTACCTATTCGAGCAAACCGGAATTTTGTACCAAACAAGTACTACCTATTCATTTCCTTAAGATATGATTTCCCGCAAAATAAAGTCAATAGTTTTGCGTTACTTGTGGGCACAACAGGGATGACGACAACTTTTTTTCCTTAGTCTATCAGGAAGATTATTGAAAAGTATTGGACACGTATTTTTTCTATTTTCACGTAATCAAACTTATACGGAGTAATACTGAGTTAAAATGTCGCATGACGTCACGGTTAGGTACGATTTATACCTAACGGTGACGTAATTAGCCCCCACTCTCCAACTTTAATGCGTAAAACTCAGTCATTCTTTGTTAATTTGATAAAACAAAAAATACGTGTCTAATATTTTTTTTATTACCTGACTGACGGACTAATTAGTATTTCGATTTCTTCGCCCTGCCGTCATCCCTATTATATGTTACACAAACGCTATATCGCTCCTTGTATAAGTAGCTTAGATACGTATAATAATGTAATGTAAGACAAATCATAGAGTATGAATATGTCGATATGAAAATGCATAGTATAATTACAGTATTTGATGACTCAATCTTCTATACTCTTTGAATCCATTTGCTATAGAGTATAAAGCGACGCCTAGACGTTTCCTCATAGCTATTCATTAAATTGTACAAGAATATGTAATTATAACAATATCGTAATTAATTACCGATATCCGTGCACTAAAAGTAATAGTTTAAAAGCTATAATAATACCTTCCTTTCCCTTTTGATAAGATCGGCAGCAAGTTTCTCTGTGATAACTTGACTTACTCGGTTTAGTTGTATAATATAGGTACAAAAGCGAATCTCAGTTAGCTATATAAAAGCTAAGTACACTTTGTTTTTCTTTTGAAAACAATTCGCCATTGACGATTTTCTTTAATATTTTGGAAAAGAACCGTTTAAAGATGTCAGAGCAAGTAATTATTACTTTTAATGAATCTTTTCCATAATCCCTATCTGTTAAACTACAGAGTACCTGTGTGATTTGTTAAGCTTATAAATAATGCATGTTTCATATTATTATGGAGAACTCAAGTAACAATTTCTGGTTCTATAGTAGCCCATAGAACATTTCTCAAAACACCACCTTAGCCCTATAAAAGGCCATAGAAGGTTGAGTAACGCCGATCTGGCGCAGTTATATCTCCATTTAGTGATAAAGTGGAACCGTAGCAGCTTTATTTGTGACGTTTTAGGTCTGTAAAGGTGATGTAATGATGACTCGTATTACAATTTAGTGACATACGGGCCACAGTAACGCTAATGTAGTGCTTTTTTATACTGTAGTAGCGTTCGTTGATTCCCTTATAGTCCTATTTTAGTCTATAGTAGAATCCGTGATTCCTACTGAGGCGCTTTCTCAGCCAAGTTTGGTAGTGTGTGTTTTTGCTGTGAACTTCATTGACGGACAACAAAAATAATTCAATTATATAAAGGAGTAATATTCTATCGTGGTAAGTTTATGTTATCTTATTTAGACATTTAATATTTCGATCAATGCTGCAAAAAGCACGTGCGACTAAAGTTTTACTGATAGAATAGTATTTGATTTGCTTAGTATTTTCAATGCGCCCTCGATTAATTGAGTTTTGAATAAAATATATTGATATTATAAAATTAAATTCAAAGACATTTCTACTTTAGAGCCATTAAGTACATCCGTGGGTCTTATCGGCTCACTATAGTACCACCGACTCCTGTCATGTCAAAGTTTGAGTATAAAAGTAACTGTTCACTTCCTTTATGTGCTTTTTTATCCTATGACCGATCTACAAACTCCATTATAGAACGTTTTGGCCATATAAAAGAGTCATAGTCACAACTATCGTACGAGCCTATAATAGGGATTCAAAAACAATTAGAACACTTTTAAGTACTATAAAAATGTCCTAAAAATCGATTATAAAACAAAACCGCTCTATTACGGCGTCATTATGGCTACTAAAGACCATGTACTATAGGAGTGATTTGTGGAACCACAATATCGCAAAAACCTTGTATAGTAGAACGTTCATCACTGCTAAAACGCAAGATTTATAGCGGTTGTCCGGGAAACCTTATAGCGCAAATTAGATACATAATGGTGATTTCAATCACTTTTATACAGTAACATAGCTCTTTAGTGGCTATATTTGAAGTTTTAGCTTCTGCCCGCGACTTCGCCCGCGTGGAATTCGGTTATCCCGCTCCCGCGGGAACTATGTGCTCCGCACGCTTCCGGGATAAAAAGTAGCCTATGTCCTTTCCCGGGACTCCAACTATCTCCATACTAAATTTCATCCAAATCGGTCTAGCGGTTGAAGCGTGAAGAGGTACAGACAGACAGACAGACAGACAGACAGACAGAGTTACTTTCGCATTTATAATATTAATATGGATAAACGAATTTGTATTTGTATTTTGTAATGAGAATGAGAATGAGATCTTTATTTGCGCTTCGTACATATGATACATGCAAATATATTGTTAAGTACAAAGTTATTATTAGGATTATAAAATTGCTATGTGTCTATAAGTAATAAAATAAAATATAAATTAAATGTCCATAATCTTAATTTGCATGCTACATACATTATAAATTCCCTTAATCTAACAAGTTAGCTAAATATTCATTAATTGAGTAGTATGGTCGATTTATAAAATAATGACACACATCGAAAGATTCATTACCTAATAATGAAATTATTACAATAATGACATACCTATCTACAAGAATGCACCTTTTGTCTAAAGTTTGCAACTTCTAACCTTTTATTTACATCTGTTCCACCCTGTTCTCGTAAAGCACGGCCATTGACTCATGCGCAGCTCAACCCGCAGCTGTTGCTATCTCATCGTTCCACCATCATTTTATTAGATACTTAAGGGTATTTTTTGAATGAAAAGATTGTAATATGTAGCCGTTAAATCGTATTGGATTAAATTGAAAATACGTTCAGTTTAATTGCTGATATTATTCTGTTGAATGACTGTTTAATTACTTCAAATTATTATACAGACTTCCGTAAAGTTTAGGTCAATAATCGGATCAAAGTTAACGCATTAAAAATGCATTCAATTAGTTAATGCATCCATTAAATCAGTCTATGTTGAAATTCCTTCATTGGCCAGTTCCGGCATGTGGCGGGCGTAAAAACTGACCTTTTTAACGAGTACACGTTTAATTTAATTCGTGTAAAAAAATGAAGGTCGACATTGCGAAATAAAAATATGAGCATGAAAATTTGCGGCTATCATACAATCGACAACGAATATTATATACCTGTATCCTGAGATCTATCAGCTATCTAAATATAGGTAAGTAACTAATAATATTGAATCGGTATTTAATGGCGTGCTGCACAAAAAAATGTTACATAGCAAGTTAGATATTTCAGAACTACCAGTTCCATGAATCTTTGTAAAATCATACAACTGTTGCAGAAAGAAGAGTTCACACCGGCTTCGTAATGAAGCGGGCTGAGTAATAATTATCGACTATTTCGACTACTGGCTCTACTCTTGTTTTACGAGAAAAATCAAAGTTTTCAAGTCTTCTGTCCTACGACTCCTACGACACAGTCACAGTGACTTAGGTTTATGACCTAAACCCTTGAAAATGTTCATTTATATAAGTAGGTATATACTTTCGAGTATTAAATTGACAGTAAACATATAAAATCCTATACTATTAAACGAGCAATATTTGTAAATATATAAATATATACCTATACCTATATATCTAGACACGCGGGAGCGTGTCAAGCCAAGTTCAAGAAACAGAACTGGCGAGCCGCACCGTGTGTAATATTACACGAACCATTTGGAGCCACTTTTGACCCCCTCAGAAATCAAAAACTATTTTACATAAACGTATCAAATTTGGCTCATATATATATATATATATATATATATATATATATATATATATATAATCGCGTTCTCGAAAACGGCTCTAACGATTTCGATGAAATTTGGAATATGGGAGCTTACGGGGTTGAGAAATCGAAATCGAATACGATAATCGAATAGGTAAAATACCTAGGTCTCATATCTGGGAGAATTAATTTTTAGCTATTTTCACCCGAGCAAACCTCGGTCGCCCAGGTACTAAGCGGTAGGTTGTTATTTGACTTCTCTCAACTCGTACATAATTGTTCACCACTAGTAAATCTAATAGTTTCCTTTTTCTTAAACCTAAAATATAAGCCGTAACAGAAAAAACACTTTAGTAAGCCGGATTGTTTACAAAATGATACCAATCCACAATGCAATCCAAGAAAACTGAATTGTTAATTCCATAGGTCATTCCAGCCTCCAATCATAATTATACACCTCGTTTACGCAGAAATACCTTTAAGAGGACCAACCCGGATTTTTTTTTACTGACAATCTCACGATATAGGCTATAAATTATCTCAATTGTGCAACCATGTCACGTCAACCCCAAATGTTAGTGTCAGCCACAGCATATAGGCGGCAACCTGTTTGTTCCATTTCTGTCGGTCGCCTACATACTCGCCCTCGAGGTCGCGATCGTGAGAAACCAGAGTACCTACCTAAATGACGTCATACTCGTACGTCCTATAAGAGGATATACTACCGGCCGTAACTCCATACAAATGTTAGTCCCGTGGTAGTCCCCTATTTCCGTCCTGGTGAATTACGTTAGAGCAATGTTTTTTTTTTTACAAATCTATTTTTACCTTTTTTATGCCGGTATGTTTTGTTTTTCTGAATAATTGTTGTACCTATTTTAAGAATAACGCAGACCCTCGAAATGTGCGAAAATCTCCACTTTTCAAGTGGCGTAAACAGACGCCCAGTAAAAAAAAAACAACGAATATAAAAAAAATCAAAAAACAGAGGCACAGCCAAAACCATTGTTATAACATTTGCGAAAGAAAAATCCTAATTGGTCCATTTTTGGAAGAGTAAATAGTGGACTACGAAACCCTGTTTTCGCCTGGTTTTGTAGGTTGAATTCTTCCGAGCTGCAGTTGTCCCTATTGCACGATTGCCGCCTGGAGCGAATGCAGAGCGACGGCAATAGATTTTTCAAATACCTATTTTTTGGGTAGCCTATCCTCTTGAACTTGCACAAATTATTGATTCAAATTACGAATTCCATTGGCGTATCCATCTTCTCACCCAGGGGGGCAAGCGCATATTTAGTTTCAGATCCAGGGGGGCATATCAATTTTTCGGGATATTTTGTCATGACATGGAAATCCAGGATCCCATGTCAACGACCATGCCAAATCCACGACGATCGTGTACTTTACAAAGTTGCACGGTCGATTTCACACATTTTTCATCCCTCGGTTAACAATCTATTAGATAATATGAGTGGACTTTGAAGTGATAATAGGCATTAGGTTAACTCTACCTATCCACTTATACATGCATATTTCTTTTTTCACGGAATGGCATCCGCTAAGAATAGATTTTTGGAAATTCCAGCCTCAAAGGGCAGTGAAAAGGGCGTTTAAAATTTGCTCCAACCAAGTTCCAAGCTCCAACCTAGTCTCTTATAAGACACTCCTATCGGTTTTAAAACGATCTTGAAGACAGTTAATTCAAGATTAAATGAAACTGGTTGTTTAAAGTTAACCTTCATAACCGGAGGGTGTACTAAAATCGCCGTGATGCATGAATTAAGCACACATTTCTGCTCGCCACGACTTGTATCAGGTTACAAGTAGCCATGCTACTTTTCACGTCGAGTTGTCAACGTATAAGTAACTAGCTTCTGCCCGCGACTTCGCCCGCGTGGAATTCGGTTATCGCGTTCCCGCGTCCCGCATAGCCTATGTCCTTTCTCGTAACTCCAACTATCTTCATAACAAATTTCATCAAAACCGGTCCAATAGTTTTTCGTGATGCGCGGTCAAATAAATTGACAAACAGATAAACAGGCAAACAGACGAAAATTCTAAAAACTGTTGGAATGTGTTCTGTTATCGATTATACTTAAGTATCCCCAGCAAACTTTTTTTTAAATAACTCCCATGTACAGACTTTCGACCCTCTTTAGCTTTATTATATGTTTAGATTTAGATAAACTAATAGGAGCTAATACTGCATCGCTACTTACTAAATATATATCGTTAGTAGATCTTATTGAAGGCTAGAAGTTCCGTTCCTTGGACTATCAAACGCACTGCTCCAAATTAAAACCCATTTGTCCACAATATGCCACCAGCGCATTCTCTCTTATTTTGGCTACACGTAGCGCAGAGACATAATATGTTACTGGAAAAACTGTCAAAACTGATCATAAATAGTTAGAAACACGGATGAAAAGAGACTTCGGGGTCGTTCTCCAAGTAGCTATTCATTCAATGAATGTTTTGTACATTAAGTAAAGAAGTAACCAATTGGATACTGCTTCAGTGGTAGCAGCCATTGGAAGTTCGAAAAACTTTTGAATTTTTTGGAAATCGCCTAGTGTCGCAAACTTATATGGTCGATGACAACTTTCCATAAGGTGGTTGCACCTGCTGTTTATAACCACATCAATCTATTCTGAACATGGTGTTTTTCCATAATTGAAAGTGACTCATTAACTTATTTTGATCCCAAAACCAGTGGTTTTAAAACCACAGGTTCAAGAAATCCCACCGGTGACGTCACCAGCTGTTAAGTTCAAAGCAATTGGAGGTATTCCATGCTCCACATACCTTTTCACTTAAGTATCGTTGTGTAATGCGTAGGCTACAAGTCGCTTAATGGTACTTTAAGTCCAAGGGTATTCCCTGTCTTTATAGGTACAGTTTGTTACGTAACTTGAAGCATGTCAACGCGAAAACTTTTGCGAAAAAATCGAAAGACCAGTGCGCACTGCCCAATTAAAGGTTTTATGGATAACAGAGAATTAAATTAAAAAATAAAAACACACATATATTTCACATGTCATTGAGATGCAGTTCAAATAACATTTTTCTTCTGAGACAATTCTCGACAAATCTTAAATAGATTCCTAGAAGGGCGCGTGCAGTGAACTCATAGATTTGATAGACCTGCTATACTTCTAGTAGTGATTAAATTCTTGTTTGTTGCATATAAATAAATACCTACTGTATTTAGCGTCATAAAAATATATTTCTTAATTATAAGAAGAACCCCATACTTCTGTATAAGCTCTAATATGAGATCTCGTTACGCATAATCATTTACGTTACCTATAACGAATGGATCTACAAGGTTACTAAGTGGAGCACCTCCGTATGATCGATCAAAGGTGTTATATCACGAATTATGGTCGTTAGCCACCTACACTTGTGATGGATTAACGTAAAAACAAACCGTGAGCAGCTTAAAAATTGTTACGCATACGCCTATATTCCACCGCAAAACAATGTGGCCACTGGCACCATAGAAGTATGTTTTGTTGCGGAGTGGCTATTTAATGTAGATTTTCCTTTCTGTATTGTATATGGTGTTCAATACACAGTATTGTTGTTGTTGTTGTAGATAGGTACGCTGTAAATGATTTCAAGATTAGGTTTGCATGACCAAAAGAATAAACTGTGGCTTCTTCAAAAAAATGTTTTCTTTTCGAGTTAGTAAATAGGGCTATACCTATCCCTAAATAGGTAATGATACATTATCTCTCTAAATATTTAACGAAGATACCTATCTCAATAGAATCCTTAAAAACTTAAAGAAGATCCATTTCCCTGAATAGTGAAGGGGAGACTTATGTCCAGTATTGGACCACTTTCAACTTTCGTTTGACATGAAGAGCTGGTCACTGGTCAGTTAAGTAAATAAATTACAAACATAATATAGATATCAGGAAGCTATGAAACGTGATCACCACAGTCACAGTTGATCACCTTAAGAGATCATCGAATCGATCTCCATTGAATCACGTTTATTTTAACGTCAAAGGTATTTTGCATTCAAAGAGATCTTAATAAATCTATCTGCAGTAAAAAGTGAGCTAGAAGGTTTTTTCATATTTTCCGAGTGGCATGTTATTGCTTGATAATAATTAATTGTCTCTTTATGAATAGTGATGGAAAATTCGATATTTTTGGCTGGTGGTAGGACTAACTAACACCATCTTACCCGCCAACCTGCCGCCAAATAGCAAGGGGTAGAGGCATTTAATTGAATTCTTATTATTCCCTATATCCATGGGGTAAGATCGCGAACCACTTACCAGGCGGTCTGTGTGTTTTTTTGTCATGAAAAAAATCTCATCACATTATGAACCAATATTTTACGGAACTCTCATAAGTAGGTACCTACATGTAACGAGGTCGGACAAATACATAGCCACCTTAACTCCTTTAAAATAAAGGCCAAATATATCTATACCTCTTTATAAGATTATAGAGCCTTTATTCTTCACGCAAACTCATCCAAAATACCTAGCTTTCAAACGTCTCACTGTCCGCTTCCAACAACTCCGACTGCTACTTCCAATTAAGTCAGTTATTAGCATATGAACAAGCAATACACAAGAGCAAAATTACACCGTAACCAGCCTAGCAACATTAGCAACTTTCTTCTCTAGGATCTTGCCCCAGATTCGGAGGTGTTTTGTTCCTCACTCATTATTATGGGCTGCAGTTTAAGGTTTAGTTCAAAAGTTAAATAACGTTGTGTAATAGCCATGTTGTGGATCAAACCGAGAAAGGATTAGATACGCGTTTGACGTGTACATACTTCATTAAGTACTGCTTGGTACTGCTTATGAATTTAAAAGTTATCTAATGTGTTATTCCGAATGAACTGATCTCCTAATAGGTACCTACCAATTTTTCTTTCCAATTCATGAATTTCCGTGGTTTTTATTTCCTGACATTTTCATTAGGGCAGGATTATGGTATAAGTAGTCAAACTTTTTGCTTAATTTCCCATCAGCGAGTATTATTTAATCACCAATCAATCAATTTAGAATGCCTAGCTTATTCATGAATTACAATGTTACCCAGTTTTAGAAATTTATTCAGTTTCGTTTAGTTTTGGTTTTCAGTGTAATGTAACTTTTAATTATTGCAAATTGACACTTACTTTATCAATCTCAGCGACCCTCAGCACAATCTTCAGCCTGGGATTGTTCTTCCTGTACTCCTTCAGCAGTCCGTCTAGTTTATCTCCCCTGGCGTCTCCCGTATAGACGAGGTGCGTGCACTCGGAAAAGCCTGCGCGCGCGCTCCCAACGTAGCACACAAGGCGGGCGGCGCCGGCGCCCGCGCCACTGGCCGGCGAGAAAGCCGCCAAAACCGTCAACCCTAGCAACCACAGCATTGTATTCTATTTTCAAATTAGTTCATTTCAAAATTTGAAATTCGAAGTTCGAGCTTTTTTTTCGAAGCGCGCTGGCCGGTGCGTGCGCGCGGTAAGAGTGGCGCGTACGCCGCGCCGAGCGCACTCATAGGCGCCCCCGCCCTGCGTGCGCAAGGTCGCCGCAACTGGAGCTTGCACAAATCGAATGTCAAAAATGCATGTCGCGAACTTTTGATCGATTTGCGATATTTCATCGGTATGTTGGTTATTTCTGCAGTTTCTTATGGTTAGATTATAAATAAATATCGCACCTATCAGTACTATACCTATATTGATCGCCCAATTTACTATTATTATTAACTTGATGACGATGACGACGAAGTAAATGGAAAAAAAAACCACCAACCCACAACTACCACAACAGCCTTTTTACGTCCCACTGCTGGGCACAGGCCTACCCTAATCACGAGAGTGTTTGTGCTATACTCGTAGTCCTACAAATAGATTACCGAAAAGCTCATTAATTAATTAAAATTGAATTGCGCACATAAGTAAACTGAAGAAGAAGAACTACGAGCCGGGATCGAAACCCTCTGCATGAGCGGCGGTAGGTCGAACCAATACGCCACCACGGCGGTGGTGGCTTTACACTCTGAACTCTTTCGACTGTTTGTATCTATCGTCAAGTCTGAAAGGCTAGGAAGGCCCTAGGATTTCCGCGGTCCACGTCATCGCCGGCCCTGACATTACTATTACCCACGCTGGTTGATGTTAGAATCCTAGAACATTTTTTGTGTCCGCTCTCCTCCAATATCTAGATCTCTTTTGTCTGTATTATTTTGTGTAATCGATATCTACATGTCTACATAATTTACTTATCAGCCGGTGTAGTGAGAATTTTTGTTCTAGTAGATTGTATGACTAGGGAGCAGTATAATTTAGCGAGGGTGACGGTGGTGACGGATTGAATCCAGAGCGAAATGAAAGATTCCAGAATATAATACCGAGCCGAGCGAAGCAAGGAATTCTAACGTGAAATCTCGAGCTAGCGAGGGATTCAAGTTATGTCACCCAAGGTGCAATGATTTTTCTACCGTGTTTTACACTCTGAGAAAACCAGTAGATACTGCATCAAAGCCTTCGGAAAATCCTAGTTTACCTTAAGCTACTGATCCACCTCAAGTTCACAAGCTGTGAATTATAAACTCATCACATGGAAGTTTTTGAGTTTAACGCCGAAGGGACTTTGGTTTATAATCTTTTTACATATTTATACTCAATATAGTTTACATGTCCAGCCGCACCTGCGCACACGCATGTCCGCTTGCCCTACATTTGAATCACCTACTCTTAACGCTATCACGAGGATTAGCTAGTCAACTTATGTAGGTGTTGTAGTGATAGTAAGATAATCTAGTAAGTATGTACAAAAATTATAAAAATCATTACATGACTAGACATAAAAAAGAGTTATATAAAGTAGTAAAATATCGTGTGCTTAACGAACATTATATATTGTTGACTAGCAATTTTGATACTGTTAATGTTAATCAATAAAAATTTAATGGTTACCTATACCTACATACTTTTGCTGTTTTAACTTATAATCATGCATCATCAATATCATCGGCAAATCGACGGTGAGGTGGTATACCTGTCATAACATTGATGCCTCGTCCTTTCCAGCCAAGCACCTTGCAAGCATCCTCCAATGCAGCGGTAAACATTCGGAGAGATCGCATCTGCTTGTCTGACTCCCCGCTGGAGTGGAAAAGGCATCGTTCGTGGTCTGGTCCTGTAGTCGGACGGACATGGTGGCGTTTTCGTACAAACACTTCAACACTTCGACGTACCGGTAGTCAACTTTGCACCGCTGGTGAGACTGCAGCACAGCCCAGGTCTCGTCGAATCTGAGGTTTTATCGTAGTCCACAAATGCAAGGCAAAGGGGGAGATTATCATCATCATCATCATTTCAGCCAAAAGACGTCCACTGCTGGACATAGGCCTCCCCCAAGGCTCGCCGCTCAGACCGGTCCTGTGCTACTTGCTTCCACCGGTTTCCCGCGACCTTCACGAGGTCGTCGCTCCATCTTGTTGGAGGCCTACCGACAGCTCGTCTCCCGGTTCGCGGGCGCCAGTCAAGAACTTTCCGGCCCCATCGGCCATCAGTCCTGCGAGCAATGTGCCCCGCCCACTGCCACTTAAGGCTCGAAATTCTTCGGGCTATGTCGGTGACCCTAGTTCTACTGCGGATATCCTCATTTCTAATTCTATCACGCAGAGAAACCCCGAGCATAGCCCTCTCCATTGCCCTCTGAGTGATTTTGAGCCTTCTTATGAGGCCCAGAGAGGGGAGATTATACTCTTCTAGTTTTTGTATTAACCTGCCGCTTCGTGGAATAGGCTGTTTTAATTTATCATGAATCATCTAAAATTCAACGAAAGAAAGATCTTACTGTAATGTGTGTAATGTGTAACTTAATAGTACATTACAGACCTAGGGTGGTGAAGAAGCCCCAGAAGAAGAAGAAGCCCCAGATCGCATATTTATGGCCCTCACCTTCGGTTCGGGCCACAGAAACCTGCGATCTGGGACATTTACGAATTCACCACCCTAGGTCTGTAATGTACTATCTACTATATCTGCGTTATGGCGCCTGAAAAAAACCGTCATAGCAATACAACTTATAAAGTAAACTAGCTAAAACATTGCGATTTTAAACTCTAAGTATAATAAGGAAGATTCAGCGTGGTCATGTTTTGTACACAGGCGTTAAGCTTTGCACACATGCCGTGTTTTTATTTAAATTGATGTCATATTGTTTTTTATATCAATAGAGGCTCAGACCGAGCGTCGTCGGTTCGACATTATATTCACAATTATTAAAACCATTTTATGTGTTACTACGCTCCAGTAGTAGTTAACGTGGTCATTTGACTTTAAACGGTATTAACATAGCGTAAAGTGAAAATAACCGCGCGACGCGCAGGGCGCGTTTACATTATTATCTGAGTGAGCATGACGCAGCGGTTTCGTGGCTAATCTTATCAGACATGACTAGTGAAATAATACCGGTTATCATGGAATTCTGCACTGTTTTCGGCTTGAAATGTAGTCATATTATAAAGGAGAAACAAATATGTCGTTCTCCGGCAAAAAGTTTAGGAGAACGGGCGGCAGTAACTTGGAAGATTTTTTACGAGCATCAAGTTAGTGGGTTTTTATTGTGTTAGTGTAGTGCTATCTTTGTTTGCGTGGAGAAGTGCAGTGATGTTTTATTATATCTTAAGCTATCACGGAGCGTTTAGAACTGTCATTTTAACAGTTTTTAATATGGAAAATGCGGTATGAATTCAGATTGTAACTTTATTTGATAGTTTTACGAGTATACCTATGCCTGGTAATTTAATCCTTATTGATTTTAGGTGTCGTATCGTCTAGTTATCTTTAAACCCACCAAACCCATACGATAAAGCTAATTTACATTATTATTATTTTGACATCTGGTAGATAGGCCTTTTAAAAGGTAAAATGTAATGTATGCTAATCACCTCTGATAACCTCTATACATATTGACATATGTATAGACGCTATATTATGATATTTATGATGAATCTTTGTATTAAATGTGAAGCCGTGGTGGCCTAGTGGTTCGACCTACCGCCTCTCATGCAGAGGGTCGGGGGTTCAATTCCGGCTCGCACCTCTAAGTTTACTTATGTGCGAAATCCAATTTGAATTAACCACTGTACTTTTCGGTGAAGGAAAACATCGTGAGGAAAGCTGCACGCATCTGCGAAGTAATTCAAGGATGTGTGTGAAGTCCCCAATCCGCACTGGGCCCGCGTGGGGACTATAGCCCAACCCTCTCGTGAGAGGAGGCCTGTGCCCAGCAGTGGGACGCAAATAGGCTGTAGTCGTAGTAGTAATAGTATGTGAAAACCAGTATAACTCCGAACTTCGGACTTTTGGGAGTATGCCCCTGGTCAAGGTCTTTTTATAATCGTCAATGGTTTGAACTTTGTGCCAGAAATTTTTGACGTTTTGTTTGTTGAAAAAAAAATTTATACTCAGGTTGAGTCTTTGTGTCTTGTCGGATTAAATAGGTACTTGCTCTGACGATGCGAAGTTTCAGATTTTTTTTAACACCCGACTCAAAAAGTGTACTGCTAGGTGTTTGTTTACCTACATACAAAGATACACGCAGTAGTGGCTGTGGGCGGGGCACATTGCTTGCAGGACTCGAAAGTTCTGGAGTGGCGTCCGCGAACCGGTAGACGAGCTGTAGGGAGGCCTCCAACAAGATGGAGTGACGACCTTGTAAAGGTCGCGGGAACGCGGTGGATGCGAGTGGCACAAGACCGGTCTGAGTGGCGCGCCTTGGGGGAGGCCTATGTCCAGCAGTGGACGTCTATCGGCTGAAATGATGATGATGAAAGAAAAAAGATACAGGCGTAAATTGATCGAAAATGGTCTTAAATAATTTAGGAATCAGCTGGCATCGGTTTCAATCAGCCATGACCTTTTATATCCATACTTCCATACCCAATTTTTAGGGTTCCGAAGTCCACAAGGAACCCTTATAGTTTCCATGCCATGTCCGTCCGTCCGTCCGTCCGTCCGTCTGTCCGCACTATTGCTCGGAGATGCTTACTTCTAGAAAGCTGTAATTTGGCACGAAAATACGTATTCGTCACGCCAACAAAGTGACAAAATTAAATATAGAAAAAAAAACTTTGGGGTAGGTATGTTAATTGTAGAATGTAATTTCTCTTCCTGCATAAGAACAAATGAAAAAAAAAACGATTTTCGGTATTTTTACAAGCACTATGTCGAAGTCATCGCATAGCAACAAAAACGACCTGTAGTTCCGTAGCAGTGGTCCATACAACTACTACTAATACAGCCTATTGGCCTGCTGGGCCTCCTCTCATCACGAGAGGGTTTGGGCTATAGTCCCCACGCGGGCCCAGTGCGGATTGGGGACTTCACACACATCTTTGAATTACTTCGCAAATGCGTGCAGGTTTCCTCGCGATGTTTTCCTTCACCGAAAAGCTCAGCGGTAAATTAAAATTGAATTTCGCACATAAGTAAACTTAGAGGTGCGAGCCGGAATCGAAGCCCCGACCCTCTGCATGAGAGGCAATAGGTCAAACCACTAGGCCACCACGGCTTTTTAAAGGGTCCATAGATACCATCTCACTCATCCCTCAGATGCGTCTGAACAAGCGAAGAGACTGTTGGAGACGAACGCGCCCGTCTGGTGCTTCACATTCCTGGACGAACACACCCTCTCCTTCCACCTGCAGATGGACGACTTTAACATGCACAAGACCTTCAAGCTGAACGAGGAATTCGAGATGGAAAGGAACAATGGACAAAAGGTAACTTTTTAGGGTTCCGTACCCAAAGGGTAAAACGGGGGCTCTATTCGAAGTTTCAAATTTACTTAAATAGGGAAAGAGCCTGTAGTTGCGCTCACGCGTGGTAGCGCACTTTAAGCAGCTAACTTTAAAGTTCAATTTAGCGCGCCGTGACGCGTGAGAGCAGGGATTGTGAATGTCTCTTTCCATATTTAAAACTTCGAATAGAGCCCTGGTACCCTATTAGTCCGCTGTCAGTCTGTCCGCCTGTCACCAGGCTGTATCTCATGAACCGTGACAGTTAGACAGTTGAAATTTTCACAGATGAAGATGATATATTTCTGTTGCCGCTATAACAACAAATACTAAAAAACTTAACTTTAAACTATTAACTATATGTATATTCTGGTTCCGTTGTCGTATGATATTGTTTTTTGTATGAATAAAGGTCCGTTTTAGTTTCTTTCATTATTTCAGATTTTGAGAATTGTGCTACTGGAGGAGGAGGGGGCACCTCAATTAACAACATTGAATTTTTTTACATGTATATTTTATGAACTAGTTTGAAAATTTTAAAAGTACATACGTATTTTTTCATTTTTTTGTTAGTCGTACATAATTAAAATTGCAATTTAAAAAAATCCTTATTCTTAAAGGGCGGGTCAAATATGCCGAAGGTACTTAACCATTCTGCGGATATAATTTGTTCTGCGCGTAGCGCTCATCCGTACAGCGAAAGAGCCATGTGACGTCAGCGTCACGCACCAGTTGCCACTAAAACGCGATTTTCTCTAAAAGTAATGAACAAAAAATCTGGAACTTTCTTATTGAATCCTTAAGACAGATATACCGAAATGGTTTTCGTATTACGCCTTGCTAAAAATTAGAAATGTTGTCAATTTTTTGTAATAAATGTTCTATTGCAGATTAGGGTGACGTTTACGATGGAAGGCAACAACGTGCTGAAACAGACGATCAAACAGCCCGACGGAAAGATCGCTCACTTTAGAAGGGAATTCGGACCTAGAAATGCCACATTAGTGAGTGCCATTTAATTTGTACTTAATTAACATTAATAGTAGCCTATTTAGGTACTAAGTATTTAGATATTTGATCCTCAAAATCCATTTTGAAACTGGGCGCTAAAAAAAGTACATATTATATGTTTGTTTAAGGAAGGAACAAATTAATAAACACACTTTCACATTAATAAAACCGGCCAAGTGCGTGTCGGGCCACGCGCAAATTATAGGGTTCCGAAGTTGAGGATGCCCAGAGTACCTTTCTAAGACTTATTAGCATCTAGCTAGCCTGGGTAGATATGACGTGCCCGCCCGACGCCCCTGCCGCTCGAGAAAAATCATCATCATAAGTTGGTCGACTATAACTCGTAAGTTTGTACAGCCTACTTAGCTCTGATAGTTTTCCTTGCAACTACGTTATATATGCCACAACCGTGATTTTTTTCAGCCATCCAAATACCACCATTTAGCTGGCAGGGGGGGGGACACGTGACTCTAACAAAAAATAGCACTTTAAAGCTTAATACATATTTCACAAACGCATCACTTAATCAAAAAATGGTTTTAACAACCCCACAATATTTTTTTAAAACCTATTCAACGATATGCCGCACCATGGGGTACGCAAGAAAAAAAAATTACATCCCCACTTTACGAGTAGGGGAGGTACCCTATAAAAAAATATATTTCAAAATTTAATTGTACCACTTTGTCAGCGTTACTAATATGCATATTCATGCCAAATTACAGCTCTCTAGACCTAAGCATCTCCGAGCAATAGTGCGGACAGACGGACGGACGGACGGACGGACGGACATGGCGAAACTATAAGGGTTCCTTGTGGACTTCGGAACCCTAAAAATTGGGTATGGAAGTATGGATATTTTCAATATAGTGCAATTGCACAGCCCGATTATGAGGAATAAGTTGCAATAGTGTACGTATATTAATGGCCTCGACTATGTACCGACATCTTACAAAAAAAATGAAATTTACTTCTGCGTATGTTTTACAGACAATCACAATGGAAGGAGCAGACGTTCGGAAAGCATACATATTCTACGAGATGATCGAGTGATAGTGAAATGTGATATAAATTATTTTTATTCTTTAATACTTCAGTATTTAGACTTAATGGACTTTAAATTAAATTTAAGTGATATCCGTCTACATTCAGCTTGAGTTTTATTTAGTACCAAAAAGTAAATTCTGTTTTAGTTCACTAAACTGTAAAGACCTCTTCATTTGGCGCCCTTATACGTAACTAAACCTACATGATTCAATGTATCTGAGGCAAAACATATTATGCAAAGAAATAGATCCTATTTATGATGAAAGGCTGCAAAATCGCTATTTCGCGCTAGCCTAGTGCTTGTGTTGAAAGATGAGGCAGTGAAGGAGTCTGAACAAGCCAAAGCGAATCCAAAGCAAAATATTTTTGCAAATGTCTTCTTGCTGTAGATACCGTCTGCTTCTTCTAAGTATGAAAATTCCTTTACTTCCACCTAATTCAGCCCGTTGTTTTTACAAGTTTACGAGAAAACTGTTATTAATTAATGGACATCATTTCGGAAAGTTGCAATTTCGAAATTCAAAGAAAATGTTAGCGTTAGAATGTGGTGAAGTTTCCGTATGAACCTCAACTACACTTTCCACGCTAGACCCTTTTAGAGCTAATGAATCCAAAAAATATGTTATAACGCACCCATAAATGAACTTCATACCAAAAACACAGATTAGCATGATTGCGTGTGCGCATAGAAGCGTTTTAACATAAGCCACGCCCTCCGCCATTGTCTCTGCTGGCTATTGGGTATTATCTATGGTCCATATCCAGTGTAAGGAGGTCGACAGTACACGTATTCGATATGACGGTAATGTATGGATTGAAAAGTAAGTTTGCCAATAGGTACATTAAAAAACTGTATAGTAAGGTATTTACAAGGCTTTTTTTTTCTTTTTTTTGATTTTTCGCCTAAATTTACAATCACAATCAATCTTGATAGGTTCGTTAGCTAGATGATTGTTAATTTAGTTAAGAAAATTTTGTATTATTATCATTTACTAGGCAGGCATGCGTTGTTGTGGAGAGACCCAAATAAATAAATATATACAACATATGTACAGGATAGTCCTGCAGATCTAAATAGCCACTACCTAGGCAGCGACAGTAGCGACATCTATTATCGCATTTAACACTTATTTCGGGCGTACGCAGACTTGTATGAAGGTTGACATTCTAGGACACCTTTGGGGCTATATTCGAAGTCTTAAATAGGGAACTCGCCGTTTCTTATAGGATCGCTCAAGCGTCAAGTTGAACTTTGAATCTAGCTGATTAAAGTTCACGCGACGCGTGAGTGATCCTATAGAGAACAGGAAGATATTTTAAGACTTCTAATAATATAGGCCCTGATCTCCAAACTTTGGAGTCCAAAGCTACTGACTGGCCCTGTGTTCTGTCGAATAGCGAATTAAGTATTGATTGTATCTGTATCTCATCGATCTGTATCGCTCTAGACTAGATCAACAGAGTCGGGGCTGATCCGGGCGGCATGTCACGTTGGCAAGTAGGAGTAGGTCACCTTTGGACCTTGTGCGAAATTTGGCAACGATATCATTTAATATTTTATATAGGTAGGTATATGTATGATAATAATATCATACATATACCTACCTATATAAAATGTAGTCCTTAAGCTTTGAGAATTCGGGTTTCAGCTAAAATCGATCGAACGTAATCGCATAGAGTCATTCGGGTCAAAAGCACGCACTTTATTTTCATTGCTCTGAAATAACAACCAAAAATACGTTTTCTGAAGTGATTGCATGAAATGCCAATAGAGTATCTTATATATTTCCATGATTTAAGTCTGTTTACGTCCAAGGCTACTTATTTTGTTTTTATACGTGATTAAGTAAAATGTGGCGAATGCGCACTCTTGTCCCGTCATGCGGGTAAAATTACGCAAGCTATTGGGTAAAATTACGCGTGCGGGGTAAAAGTACGTATTAACAGGAATATTGATGGAAATGATAAATAAAAATCAGATTATTGGTATAATCAACGTTTATTGAACTTTAACATCAATATAATCGGTAACTTTTAGTACTTAAAATTTAAAGCAGGAACTTAAAACATTTATTATTGCAACGAACTACAGTCTTAAATAAACTAGAGAGTGAGATCAAAATTAGTTATCCACTTTAAATCACATAATCAATACAATATTATCTACTCAGAACAAAACTTTAAACAATAGTTTTTGTGTCGGTTTAAAGCGACCCAAAGATGTAGGCACGTGGGCAGACTTCAGCCTCTTTCTTAAGGCGAGTAGTGAGGCAAAAATGCAAATTCGAGGTGTTTTTGTAACCATTTTTCTATAATTGTAACAAGTTGTCATCTGCAAAGTTTACGAATATGGAACACAAATATAGTCAATTAGTGTTTCTGGTATTTTATATCGTCTTATATGTAATGATTTGTACTATGGATGTCATTTAAGAAATCCTTAATCCTCCTATATGTAACCATTTATTTCCGCTTAGGAAAAAATCTACGTTGCCAAATTTTTTGCAAGTACTTTTCAGAATTTTATCTAGGGCTTGACCTACTAACTTATATGATAAATAGCTTTTAGACGAAAAACCTATGTGTTCCTTAGTGTATAATCACAAGTATCACAACACACATTTGCTGCGCTTGTTATGGTAGGCGTTTTGTTGAATTATGCGGCGTTTTTTATATTTTAAAATATTTTTATTTATTGATTAAAAAATATCTAAACTATCGTGATTACTAAAGAAAGAAGGATAAAAGTTCGTTTCATAAATTTGACTTTTATATTGGATTTGAAGTAGTGTTATTTTTCTATAACTTCATTGCATTAAACAGAAAGTTGTGGTTGAGAACAAGGCGACGTTGCGAGTTTCGGCACTCGTGTTGTTTACCTCGCGGTCGCGCGCGCTGTTGCCAGCTAGGTAGGTATCCCGAACTCGATCAGAGGACGCACAGCATGGTCGGCCTGCCGGCCGGCACTCGGAAATGAGTGAATAGCGAGTGAGTAACTAGCGAGAGAGTAAGTCGAGTGGAGTGATTTGTCTCGAGGATTTGCATTTTATTGTTGTTATAGATACTTATTTGTTAAGTGTTGTTTTGTTACTCCGTAATAGTGTTCTTGTTATAATATTGTTATTGTTACCTAGTGTTAAAATGGGTAATAAAAAGGGGAGAAGATCACACTGCTCTATAAAGTTGATACGAAAGCGACAAGGGCGAACCGCTTATTACCTCAAGAAAGTCGCTGAAAAGTAGGGTCGCTTCGCCTGTTTGCGTCCACTTACTGGAGTTGGCAAGTTTGAAGGTGAAAATAAAAATGTTCTAATTGAAATTTTGATTATAAAAGGGATGTAATGTATTGATTATATAGTCCTTTTCAATATAACTTATAGTTTTGGTCGAAACATCTGGTAGTTTTCAAAAAAACGACACAAATAGGCAAATTAGGCGATTTACCCAGTTTGCGTCCACTTAATCCAGATTGCGTCCACCTATGGACCAATTCGCGTCCACCAACTTAGAAAAGGAATCTGAATTGATGTTTTTATAGTAACTAGCTTTTTCTCAAACATGCTCGGTAATGTTCGTGTTACTTTCAAAAAAAGAAGACGCCAGGCTGTCCATTGCCGGCCTTGGCCAGCAAAAACATTATTGTCGTGTGTGTTTTTTTTTAATTCGCTTGCTATTTGAGACACCTCTGTAGAGAAACTGACAAATCCATGGAGGTAATGAGTACAACTTCCATGGCCAAATCATCCACGGTCATGGAAGTAGTAAATACTGATGTGGGGTAAGTGCGCCTAAATTTATTTCGCCCCTATGCCTTGTAAACAGCCAACTACTAGTTGAGTAATATTTATAGGTTTCGATATATTTATGTTAGGCACACGTACCCCGAAACTGACAAATCCATGGAGGTAATAAGTACAACTTCCATGGCCAAATCATCCACGATCATGGAAGTAGTAAATACTGATGTGGGGTGAGTGCGCCTAAATTTAAT
The DNA here is from genome assembly GCA_963971205.1 of Aethes cnicana. NCBI lineage: Eukaryota > Metazoa > Arthropoda > Insecta > Lepidoptera > Tortricidae > Aethes > Aethes cnicana. The sequence continues at coordinate 11,250,915 of OZ020282.1, forward strand.
TCGGCCCTATGTCTTGTAAACCGTGGTGGCCTAGTGGTTCGACCTACCGCCTCCCATGCAGAGGGTCGGGGGTTCGATTCCGGCTCGCACCTCTAAGTTTACTTATGTGCGAAATTCACTTTGAATTTACCACTGAGCTTTTCGGTGAAGGAAAACATCGTGAGGAAACCTGCACGCATCTGCGAAGTAATTCAAAGATGTGTGTGAAGTCCCCAATCCGCACTGGGCCCGCGTGGGGACTATAGCCCAAACCCTCTCGTGATGAGAGGAGGCCTGTGCCCAGCAGTGGGACGCAAATAGGCTGTAGTAGTAGTAGTAGTAGTAGTAGTAGTATGCCTTGTAAACAGCCAACTACTAGTTGAGTAATATTTATAGGTTTCGATATATTTATGTTAGGCGCACTTACCCCATCCTGGCGCACTTGCCCCGACTGACCTTACGTATTTTCTCGCTGTTTGAGAAAAGCATTATATATACCTCGGCCGCAATTGCGATTGCCGGACTCGTACTAATAGAATCGTCCGGCAATGCGCTACTTGGCGGCCTCTGCAATATTGTACTATTCCCCGCAACTTCGTATGCGCAGAAATATTAAAATGAAAAACCCCGTTTTTTCCCGTTTCCGTGGGAATTTCGGGAAATCCTTTCTTAGCGGATGCCTACGTCATAACATCTACCTGCATGCCAAATTTCAGCCAGATCCGTCCAGTGGTTTGGGCTGTGCGTTGATAGATCACTATGTCAGTCAGTCAGTCACCTTTGAGTTTTATATATTTAGATGTACATAATATATATTTAGATTGTACAGAATGATCGGATTTTAACAATGACTTTATTCAAGAATATTTGACATTAAAAAATCATGATTATAATTAATAAAACCATGAACATTTTTTTTTCCAGACAGGCCAGTTTTCCTGCTGTTTGAACTTTATTATGAATGTAGTCATTTATCGGGGTTTTACCCTACATACGCATAATGCCTAATTGCATTGCATATTCTTAAACTACGACTTTGATACGAAAAAACATTAAAAATATGTAAATATCACTAGTACCATGTTCAGCATGTAAATTAATTAAAAAAGTATTCAATTCATAAAAAAAATATACAAAAAGTTATTATAAGCGGTGATTTGAACCCGCGCCCCTCTTGCGCTCTCATGTACGTCATGATGAATTTGGACCGCTGGGCCACGGTAGACTTAAGACAGCGGGCGAAATTAACCATTGCTATCGTTGTAATTTACGTTAGCGTATTTGGCGCGGTTATTATTGAGAGGATCGGGCTCAAAACGCTCAAGGTCATCGACGGCTACAGGCGCCTTAAGGCACCTTCGCTTATGACAACTTCTTCTGCCGCACGCCTTTGGCTTTTGCCTGCTTGAATTAATTGTTTGGCTTTTTTAATTTTTTCCTCTGTGATCAGGGCACGTTCTGGTGCCTTCCTAACATAGTTTCTTGACATTTTGCTGTATTCTGAAATAATAAGAAAGTGTTAAATAGCCTAAAATACATTTGTTTTGTGACGGGGTATAAGTACGCAATGTGGGTAATAATACGCGTGCGTAATTTTAGACCCGTACTCTTACCCCAATAGCAAAAATATTAAACGGTCGGTCTTAACCCACATTCTAAAACATTTTGACCACAAGGTTAACACTTACATAAATACTACAATAACCGAACAAGATATATGCAATAGACTTACTGGCTTAAATTCATGCGTGTAATGTCTGCACACTTTTCCACAGCACATATATTAAAGAAATTTTCAACACTTTCCTTATTCGGCGACCTGTCTCGACTAGTACGTAACCTGCGAGTGCGTGGCTCGTGGCTCCGAAACGGCGACGCAAAGGCCACAGAATTCCGCTAACACTCACCTCAGCCTCCTCTCCACCGGCGGAGAGGGGGGAGCTGCGTTCTTTTACCCACCGCGAGCTATTACCCCGAATGACTCTACATTAAATCCACAAGAAGGCACTTGTGTATGCAAGACAACCACAATATTAAAGCTGGGCTTCAGCGAAATCGTATAACAGAAAATGAAAAATGTGTTTACGTCAACCTTGGCAGTAAAGTGGTATTTTCTGCCCGCTACGCGGAGAGAAAATCTCACTTCCTGGCCAAGGCAAGTCGTAAAACTTTTGACAAACCAATGTACTATTACAGACTGACAAAAATACACATTACAATAAAACCTATCAAACATGTTTTATATATCAATACACATACATATTATATATTACATTTTATTCCTTTCTCAGTTTAAAAAGTTTTGTCAATTACATAGACAAGGTATTAAGTAAGCGGAACATAAGGTCATAAAAATGTGAGATCGTAATATTAAAGTATCCTATCAGTGACACAAAGCCCCCATGGTATATTACAATTAATATACGTATTAATTACCGAATAGTCAGAAAAGGTACAGTCGACGTGAAAGAGATATTTACACCTTTGGACCTTAATACAATCAATTATTATAATATTGGAAATAAATTTGTAACTTCTGTTTTAAAGTATTAGACGCGACCTAAAAGGGGCCGGTCTGAAAACCAGCGCTGGCCTTCCGAGCGCCAGCACATGCTGAGGCCGGCACCCATTGCCAAAAAAATAAAAAAATGTTACTGGTTTATTTTATTTTATTTTTTATTAATTACTTATATTTTATTTTATAGCTTATTTTATATTTTAATTGTAAACTGCTGCTGTGTAATAATGATATTATTGTTTTTTCTTTTTGGGCAATAAAACTTTTTTTACTTTTACTTTTACTTTAAATACAACGGAATAGGGTGAAAAGGTAACCATCTCTTTGACGTCGACCGTACTACTCTTATTTAGTGGAGACAGAATATAGGATCGTTGGAGTTTAAGTGGGAAAGGGGAAAGGGGAAGGGCAAGACTGGACAGACGTGTGACCGAACGAAGCAGGGCCACTTTCATTTCATTAAACACGTTATGTAACGGATAAGTGTAACAAATAAATGTCAAGGTCACGGTTTTCGGAACTTGTTTTTAACAAAGTAGATATTTATGACTTGGTGGCAATGCCAGTCATTAGCTGTAATTTAAAATTACCTGCTTATTTATTTAGTTATATGCGATAGATTAAATGAATGAGTTTCCGGTAGCTTTTTTTTTTGCAAAAAAACAAGTGAAACAGGCTCGTGAATTTCGTGATAATATTTTTACGTGATAATAAAATTACAAAATGTGGCGTAGCAATCATCAATCAACGAGTATCAGCATCACATATCTGACGGTCCCTAACTATACCTCATATTCGAAAACGAGACTTAAATTAGTAGAGTTAAAATAAGGACTGGTCGAATTGGATACCAATATATTAAATTATAAATCTATTCATAGTTTATCCACCTACTTAGTTTAAACTTATTTTAGTTACCTACATCGTTAGTTTCAACTCCTTTTCGATAGATACTATATAGTTAGTTGCAAAAGAAAAACATTTAATTCTAATTTCAAATTTGTACGTAATGACGTACAAATTAAATGTGTTTCATCGTTGAAGTTGACGAAAACTCTATACTATCCAAAATGCTGCTCTGCACGCAATTTCATTCAAGTAATTTAATACAAAAATCGTGCGTTACACCTAAGTAAACATACACCGTAAGAAACTTGTCACAAGGAAAAGCCGAATATCATAATCGTATTCAATAGGTAACTTACTAAAAAAATCTGTTGTTGAACGTTGATGTTTCTTGGTCGACTTCGTTGATTTTAAGAAAGACTGAGTTACCTATATATAATATTACTAGCTTCTGCCGGCGACTTCGCCCACGTGGAATTCGGTTATAGCGTTCCCGCGGGAATTGAGCGTTAAACTACAGGGTGCTCGTGAGCATTGCGAGAGATTTTAAATACTAATTCCTGAGGCTATAAGAAGTAATAAATGTTATATGAACTTAGGTCGAAACACGTTTTTTTTATTATTATTTTCATACATAATAATTGCTAACGTAGTATAAACGTGCCTTTAGGACGAGCTGGCAACGTCTGATATTGCTAAAAAAAAATTTATACTACGTTAGCAATTATTATGTATGAAAATAGTAAAAAAAAAACGTGTTTCGACCTAAGTTCATATAACATTTATTACTTCTTATAAAAACTACTACTCAGGAATTAGTAGTTAAAATCTCTCGCAATGCTCACGAGCACCCAGTATAACAAATTATATACGAAAACCTACCTCTTGAAACACTATCTATTAAAAAAACCGCATCAAAATCCGTTGCGTAGCTTTAAAGATTTAAGTATACGTAGGGATATAGGGACAGATAAAGCGACTTTGTTTTATACTATGTAGTGATTATTTCACGCTTTAGATATACATATCTCGGTGTGAACTCACAGAGATTCCTTTTCATAATATTCACTATCCATGGAGCTGTTTTTGTTTAGTAAAATAACATTTGAATATGAACTGTATCCTTGTATGTTAACCTGCATAAATTAAGCAAGTATGTGGTAAAATATACCATTTACTATCGAATTCAGTGCAATTTATGCCCGTACTATTTCCACCTGCGAGCTGTCACACGAGAATATGCAAATAATTTGCGTAACCCACATCGATATTGGACCAGTACTTGTTATATATTGTTGCACATGACCACATACCTAAATGTAGTAACTTGTCTAAAACACTAGTGTCATTTCGCAAGACGGTCCAGTTATTATGAGTAGTGTGTTTAGTTTAGTTGCCCTGTAGCTAAGGAAGTTTATGACCGCCAGCCAACTTGTGTTGCCAATGGGACGATAGATGGTTTTGTCGTCCCATTAAAAAATGTGGAAAATGATCAACGTATGACGCATTTAGACTAAATATATACTTACTTGGTCACGATTAACTTAGGTAGGTATAGATAGAATATCCATCATCCATAGTAATATTATAAATGCGAAAGTAACTCTGTCTATCTGTCTGTTACCTCTTCAGGCTTCAACCGCTGGACCGATTTGGATGAAATTTGGTATGGCGATAGTGGTAGTCTCGGGAAAGGTCATTGAGCGTTATCACACTTGCGATTCGCGAGCGAGTTTTGTATGGAGGCGAACACGCCGCGAGTTCGCCGCGTACGAGTTTTGTATTGAAAAACGCTTTCAACTCGCTCGCAAATCGCAAGTGTGATAAGGCCCTAAGTGCACTAAACATGACGACGGCCATCGCAAGAAGTGATTCATAACGGTGCCGGTGAACACCACACTATGTTAATCCGTTATGAAGTTCGAGTGCTGCGTTGTACCTAAGTAATAAGTTAATCCAAGTGCAAACAAAAACAACCTAAACACTATCTGTGTGATAGCACTTAGAGTTTCAAATCGTGAGATAGAGTCTCGAGCGCAATTATTTGTTTTATGACCTGCAACGCCTCTAGTGATTTAATAATCCATTAAGATTCAAATTATTGTTATAATGATATATTGGCGTGAAGGTAGCTGCAGGCGATGTATGAGCTCAGTTTACTTTACGCAATCCAATGCATTTTGTCGTTTTGAATATTTTATAGACCGGCGGGAAACAACACTTTTTTTTATGTCCAATGACATACTAATATCAATGTAACGAAACGAGCGCACAGCCCAAAAAAACCGCAAAACACGATCTAGGTACTTATTTAAGTAGGTAGTTTTGATTTCTTTGGTATGGTTGTAATGAATGGACAAAAAGATCAGACCTAAGACATCGTTCTTTGTTCTATACTTATAAAAATAAGTATAGAAATCCGCCAGCCTAATAGAATCTAATCTTTAAAATAACGCCTTTTGCACTGCGATATCGACCTATGCATTTATCTATCACATAGTGGACATAACCATATGTGGAGCTTGGAGCAAATTGTGCAAGGTGTACCTGTACATGCCAGTTTGAGAGCCAGTGCTCCGAGCTAAAGTATCTAGTCTTTGAAAGTTGCCGATTCACCAGATAACAAAAAAAAACAAAGACTTTCCTACTACTTCAGCATATAACCGTCAAACTGCTGGGCACAGGCCTCCTCTCATCACGAGAGGGTTGGGCTATAGTCACTTTCCTACTAAACTGTAATACTTTGCTTGCCCTACATTATTGCTATGTCTGTCTTGGAAACGAAAAGTTAATGTTTTTTCTCACATACCATTGTACCCCTCTTTTTATATTATCAACTATCATTTCAGCCGAAAGACGTCCACTGCTGGACATAGGCCTCCCCCAAGGCTCGCCACTCAGACCGGTCCTGTGCTACTTGCTTCCACCGGTTTCCCGCGACCTTCACGAGGTCGTCGCTCCATCTTGTTGGAGGCCTACCGACAGCTCGTCTCCCGGTACGCGGGCGCCACTCAACAACATCATTATCAACTATGTGAATCATAAATTGTGTAGTGTAGCTCTATCCGAGTGCCGTGTGGAATCAAATTCAGCTCAATTTAATTCCAATTGCAAATTAAACAAGCGTAGGAATTTTTAAACACAACTTTAGCCAGTTCAAAGTTATGACGTAAAGATTTGACCTCTGTAGCGACCTCTATGTGACAGAACCAGATCTACAGGTTAATTTCAAGTTACAGTTTTGCTCGCAATCACAAAGGCCCCATTTTTTAATAAATAAATAAATATCTTGGGACATTTCACACATATTGACCTAGCCCAAAACTAAGCAAAGCTTGTACTATGGATGCTAGACAACGATATAAATACTTATATAGAGAAATACATACATAATATATAAATACTAACATCCATGACTCGAGTACAAACATTCGTGGACTCGAACCCGCGACCATCGGAACGAAGGCAGAGTCACTACCAACTGGACCAATCCGGCCGTCGATTTGTTCCAATCATCGTCAAGTCTTTATAGTAAAAGTTAGTTTATATCCATACTTACCCATATTAATAATTATAAATGCGAAAGTAACTCTGTGTGTCTCTTTCCTACTACTACTACAGCCTATTTGCGTCCCACTGCTGGGCACAGGCCTCCTCTCATCACGAGAGAGTTTGGGCTATAGTCCCTACGCGGGCCAGTCCCCAGTGCGGATTGGGGACTTAACACACATCTTTGAATTACTTCGCAGATGCGTGCAGGTTAAGTCTCTTACCTCTTCACGCTTAAACCGCTAGGCCGATTTGGATGAAAGGTTGGAGTTAGTTGAAGTCCCGGAAAAGGACATAGGCTACTTTTCATCCTGGAAAAACCCGTAGCTACCGCGGGAACGCGATAACCGAATTCCACGCAGGTGAAGACGCGGTGAAGCTAGTTATTTTGATAAAGAATTTTGATGTAGATTTTGAAGTAACAGCATCGACCAAGCAGCGGCAGCAGCGGCAGCAGCGACCTGTCAGCACTTCGGTGAGGGTAATGGTGCGGACAACTATGGGAATAGGCCATCTCGTTTTAAACTCAAAGACAAGGGCCCCTGTTTCTACCCCTATTATCCGCGCCTCTTTTTTGTCAAATCCTTATCTAATAACGAACGACTAAAATAAAATAATACTATATGTATTAATTTTAATGATAATTATTATAACTTACGCACGGCTCCCCTATTTAAAAACCATTGTAGAGGTTCATTACCACGTTTGCACATACTCGTGCCGTATTACGCGTTGTTATTGTATTGTCTTCCATACAATGATACGTTACTTGTCTACCTATAGAAACGTACCCAATATTCCCACGATGTCTCCGTACAGTCGGCCTCGACCGCAACCATATCTTGAAAATATGGATAAAGAACTATTATTAATATATAAATATATAAATATTGATAACTAACTATTATGTAAATAAAAAATAAATAAATAATGATAAGAGAATTTTTTATTAGGAGATTTTTTTCAATTTTTGTATAACTTTATTATTTTTCAGTTCTATTGCAATTACAAAATTAATACGAACTTGTAGAATTAATATAAACGTTTCTAATTCCTTACTTGTTGTTTTTTTTTTTTTCGCAACTGTATTAAAAAACGTCGTTCGATACACGTGCGGAAGTGTCATTCTTCACTCGTCCCGAGTCTTGCCATTCGCCTGCGGCTCGTGGCAAGATATCTCGTTACTAGTGAAGTAATGACACACTTTCCGCACTAGTATCGAAATGTACTATTAATTTAGTTCCACGCGGACCAAGTCGCAGGGCACAGTGTATATGGTAGTTCAAAAACAGGTCCGAAAACTATTATATTACCATTATACTAAACTAATGCCACAGCTGTTTCCGCTGAATATCAGTTGACGTTTAGCGAGCCTTTTTGAATTGTTGTTCACTTTCCAATAAGCTGTTTTATTGTAGTTGTTTTGCAACGTCATCATCATCATTTCAGTCGAAAGACGTCCACTGCTGGACATAGGCCTCCCCCAAGGCTCGCCACTCAGACCGGTCCTGTGACTTGCTTCCACCGGTTTCCCGCGACCTGCACGAGGTCGTCACTCCATCTTGTTGGAGGCCTACCGACAGCTCGTCTCGTTTTGCAATATTGAATCATTTTTACATGTTAAAAGAAACCATTTACTTACTTACCATGAGATTTTCGAGCCGAATGTACAACTACAAGACGGATGTGGGCGGGACCTTGGTAAAAAATCCTTAGCAGAATTCGTTCGGTGAAATACAATGCGTATTTAACAAAACTATTGAGTGGTGACTAACAAGAGCGTTGAGGTTAACGCAATTAAATAAAATTGAACGGAAAGGCCGCCATTGACATAAAATATACTATATAGATAGTCATAAACAGTTTATTCGAGAAATTATTGATGAAATGGGCGATTAAACCGTTGCTAAAATGGTATAGGTACACAACATAGGTACTTACTTAATGTCGCTAAATGAGCACGTTATTTGAACGCTGTACTTATTCGGTTTGAAGGACCAAAAAGTTTGTTTCCTTTTTTTAGACTGCAGAATAAGTGAACTGGTTAGAGTTGTACTAAAGTTTTATTTTTCTATGTATATTATATTTGCATAAGTAACTAATACAATTATCAAAAAACAAAACGAATAATCGGTTGACCATGTCAAACTTACACTTATATTTAAAAACTATCAGTCCACTTAGGCTGAATTTAAAGGTGCTTACCCACTAAGCCGTACCATACCATGACCGTAACCGTAGCTTCGGTATACGACGGTGCTCATACGTTACAGTGTCCATGCCCACTGTAACGTATGAGCACCGTTGTATACCAAAGCTACGGTTACGGTCATGGTATGGTACGGCCTAGTGGGTAAGCACCTTAAACCTTAATTGTAGAGTACTAGACCCGATAATTGAACGTCAGTTTATTAGGCGCCGTGGGTGCGGCAAGGTCCTGTGAGTGCGACTCCCGCGCCGCCTATTTGTCAAATTTGACGTGCATATGCATGTGTAGCGATCAAGTGTGAGATAAAAAATAGACAGACTGTAATAGTCTAATAGTTTAACATAAAATAACATAGATACATACTTACTAGATTATTGTTTAATAGCTTCTGCCCGCGACTTCGTCCGCGTGGAATTCGTTAATAGCATTCCCGCAGGAAATATGCATTTTTCCGGGATAAAACATACTAAATTTTGTTGTAATCCATCTTGTAGTTTTCGAGTTAAATCCGGACATACATACATACATACAAACAGCCATTTTTTCTAAAAAAATATATTTTGTGTTCAGTATCGTTTATATACCTACCCTAGTCCCCTCGGCTTGATACCTAGTTGATTTTAATTTTCAAGTTTCAGACGCGACTTCTTCTACAGACTTATTATTAGTATATACTATTAGTTTAATGAAGTATGGGATTTTAATGACATATAAAAGCATAAAAAATACAGGTTCAAAATATCCACACCATGCTTCGTCATGAATAAAACCACATAGATAATTAATCCACAACATGCTTCGTCATAAATGACCGCACATAAATAAATAATCCACAACACGTTTCGTCAAATAAATACGCTACCCTACCTCATGCACAAATCTAGCATCCGTAACAGACTTCGTCAAACATATAAAAAAATGCAATAAAATATACATAAAAAAAAGTTATAGTTATAGTTAGTATTGATTGACATTTTAAACTCTCCAGTAAATACGTCACGATTCTAAACGTTACCTCAAAGATGGCCAATGAAAGCCCGGTAGCAATACCATGAGTTTACAGTGACCGTACTCGCTAGCGACTACGTACACGATTTGTATGAAGAATAGTACAGCGCCCCTGGCGGTCACTCGTTGAACTAAAATTCTTCATACAAATCGTTTGCGTAGTCGCTAGCGAGTACGGTCACTGTAAACTCATGGTAGTGCTACGGGTCATACTGAGGCGCATATGGGGCTCGTGCACTCATGCACTCATGGTGAGTGAGACCATGGAGGTAATAAGTACATCTGGTCCTGGAGCGAGCAGTTTCAATTTCGAAACAAAAAAAATGAGCTTAGTCGTGAGTTGGAAGGTCGATTGTCGTTCACAATTCAAAAACGTGCCCAAAATTTCACCAGAGGCTTATTTTGTCTTTATCTCTTGTTATAAGGTTAAATAAAGAGAGGTGCAACCTTTAACACCCCACACACCCGCATACCTGGCACGAAATTTGGTCACATAGGTGTAGTACCTAAACCTTTAACACCCCTCACCCCCACCTCCGCGTACCTGACACAAAATTTGGTCACAGAGGTATACGTTCCAGTTATTAGTTATGTACGCGTACTATCTTCCATGCGTGAGACATGACAAACAGCTCGCGAGTCGTTCTTTGTTTAACAAAAGTGCACGAGCTCCGCACGCGCTCGGTGTGACCCGGGTTAGAACTGATGAGATATCTGGGCCCATATTCGAAGTCTTAAAATAGGGATCTCGTTGTTACCCACAGGATCGCTCACGCGTCAAATTGTACTTTAAATCTAGCTGCTAAAGTTTACGCGACGCGTGAGCGATCCTATAGGGAACAGCTCCTGGTTTCCTAATGCGTAGGTACCATTTTTTTCAAGCTTCACTAAGTATATTTATAGTCGGCAACGCACTAGAGGGCACCGGCTAGTCGAAACTAGCAATTCTAGTAGTAGTAGTGCTAGTGTCCATGGGCTGCCGGTGACTACTAAACAACAACAGGAAACCCGTGTTTCTGCGATCCCTTAATTGCATGAAAGGCGAGCCAACCAAGGCACTAAGTCACGGCTTACTTTCTTTTAGGGAGGTCTATGCAGCTTAGCAGTGCTGACATCTCTCACTGATATTATGAGCTTAGAAAGCAGGGGTCTCATTCAAGTTTATAAATAGGGAATTTCCCATGTCCCCAAATTACTACTACTACTACTACTACAGCCTATTTGCGTCCCACTGCTGGGCACAGGCCTCCTCTCATCACGAGAGGATTTGGGCTATAGTCCCCACGCGGCCCCAGTGCGGATTGGTGACTTACCACACATCCTTGAATTACTTCGCAGATGCGTGCGCGATGTTTTCCTTCACAGAAAATCTCAGTGGTACCTACCTAAATTCAAATTGAATTTCGCACATAAGTAAACTCAGAGATGCGAGTCGGATTCGAACCCCCGACCCTCTGCATGCAAGGCGGGGGTCGAACCACTATGCCACCGCAGCCACAAAATAAGTTAGTCCTTAAAATTTAACAGGAGATCCATGTCCCCGAATAGCTAATTAAATATGATAATATACCTTGCTAAATAGAAATATCCTTATTTACAGAATTGAATGAGGCCCCGGCATACTTTTTCTTGTACTGTCCATCCAATCTATCATCACATCACTAATCCTTAGAAGGATTAGAAGTCGATCTGTCGCAGCGCAGAAGCTATTAACGTATATTAGAAACCATTAATCGTATTAGATAACTTATATAAACTTAAATAATATCGTCTAATTATTTTTAATTTACAATTTGTACTTTATAGACCCTGTGATAGAGTAGCGAATAGAAACCTTGCAGTACCTAAATCTAATGTCACCAATAGAATAAGTTTCGAAACTTATCGGATTAATCGGCGTGTGGGACTGGCAACTATTGCAACCGATTTAATTAGCTTGCTTTAATACACTGCCTTTAATCTAGAGATATATTTACTGTGGTTTAAAGGGACTAATCCGAAGATATGAAGCTGTATACGACCGGATATTACCGGGATTCGTAGCAAGTGTGAACAAAAAATAGGTTGTCTGTCGGTTTTCGGACGATCATTTTATACGTGATAACGCCACGTAACGCTACAACTACAATTGCGTCATGTTGTTTTGGTGGGCGCAGCCGGCGTTCATCAATTTAATAGACGTTATCTCGTCAAAAATAAATAAATAGCATGACTTACCCCTATTAAGTAAGTACACATAGAATGGATAGTTAAATTATTTCAGAACCAAGTTATTACCAGCTTGTTAGTCATGGGGCTATATTCGAAGTCTTAAATAGGGATCTCCCTGTTCCCTATAGGATCGCTCACGCGTCAAGTTGAACTTTAAATGAAGCTGCTTAAAGTTCACGCAACGCGTGAGCGATCCTATAGGGAACAGGGAGATCCCTATTTTAAGACTTCGAATATAGCCTCTACCATGTTCGTGTTGCAACATATTATTATAGTCCAGTAGTCCTAGTACCTAACACTTTATCCAAGCCCTATTTTACACGCAACATGTCGGTAACATGTGTCCAATTAAATATGATAAATGATGTAAAATTTAAGCCCACCTGAGGACTTCGCATTGATTTGCGACTTGACGCGGTTTTAGGTCATTTTTTATGTCATTGGTATAGGCAAACGAACGCACAGCCCACCTGATGGTAAGTGGTCACTGCGGCCCATGGACCCCGAAATCCTTAAACCCCCTTAAGAAGCCTTAAGATCTCGAATGCGTTGCCTACCCTGAGGCATAAGATGGAATGCCTCTGTGCCTGAAATTTCACCGGGTGCCTTAACCCTCTACCGGAACACAACAGTGCGAGCACTGCTATTTGGCGGCAGGTTAGCGGGGAAAGACGGTTGTACCACCCCGGACGGACCTAGCACCAGGCCCTACCACTACTACAACTACTACTACTACAACAGCCTATTTACGGCCCACTGCTGGGCACAGGCCTCCTCTCATCACGAGAGGGTTTGGGCTATAGTCCCCACGCGGGCCCAGTGCGGATTGGGGACTTCACACACATCTTTGAATTACTTCGCAGGTGCGTGCAGGTTTCCTCACGATGTTTTCCTTCACCGAAAAGCTCAGTGGTAAATTCAAATTGAATTTCGCACATAAGTAAACTTAGAGGTGCGAGCCGGAATCGAACCCCCGACCCTCAGCATAACCACCAGCAGCACTACCACTAACATAAGATAATTAATGGTAAATGCTATTATAAGGACCTATCACCACCACAATAGCCTATTCACATTCCACTACTGGACACAGGCCTCCTATCATCACGAGAGGGTTTGGGGTTAGAGGGTTTGATCCCCACGCGTGCCCTGTGCGGATTGGAGACTTCACACACAAGTTTAAATTACTTCGCAAGATGCGTAAATCATAATATTTGAATCCCAAGCCAATCTGCATGAGAGAAGTTAGGTCAAACCCACGTAAAACTACTATGCATTGCTACGACAGTTATAACCTGCCTACTTATTTGTAGGTGCGTATATCGAACCTATTAGTTAAGAGCGTATTATAATCGTACTATCTAGGATATGCTTAACATTTCGTCTTGGACTACTACTCACTACTACTACAGCCTATTTGCGTCCCACTGCTGGGCACAGGCCTCCTCTCATCACGAGATCACCACCAGTGCGGATTGGGGACTTCACACACATCTTTGAATTACTCGCAGATACGTGCAGATTTCCTCACGATGTTTTCTCTCACCGAAAAGCTCAGTGGTAAATTCAAATTGAAGTTTGCACATAAGTAAACTTAAGGTGTGAGCCTGAATCGAACCGAACCCCCGACCCTCTGCATGAAAGGCGGTAGGTCGAACCACTAGCTAGACTACCACCGGCTTCAAGAAGCAAGCAAGAAGGCAAGAAGTTAGACCAAACCTACGTAAAACTATTATAGGTAGATTGCTACGATGGCTACAACCTGCCTACCTATTTGTACGTATATGGAACCTATTAGTTAAGAGCTTATCATAATCGTACTATCTAGGATATGCTTTACATTTCGTCTTGGTCAATCCATCATAATCGACTTTGACCTTGGTGTTCTCGTGATATGTGTAGGTAACTGTCTATTGTTTCTATAAATGAAAGAACAGCAGCAGTACGTTAACAGATGAAATGCTCGACTTTACCCACGCACGTTCTTATTGTACCTAATCATACCTACCTATCTATTACATACTAGCTTCTGCCCGCGACTTCGCCGGCGTGGAATTCGGTTATCGCGTTCCCGCGGGAACTATGCGTTATTCCGGGTTAAAAAGTAGCCTATGTCCTTTCCCGGGACCCCAACTATATCTCCATGCCAAATTTCATCTCAATCGGTCCAGCGGTGAAGCGTGAAGGTGACAGACAGACAGACAGAGTTTAGTATGGATTACTATAATAAAAGGGTAATTTTCTGTCTCTTTCTTTCTTTCTGTCTATCGGTCTGTAACTACTGAACCGATTTGAATGCGATTTTGAAAGGTAGATAGAGCATCATTCGGAGCTACATATAAGCTATGTTTGATTACAATCGGATACCGGAAAGAAAACTCATCGGCAATTTCAATTCCACGCAGACGAAGTCGCGGGACACGACTAGTTCGTAAAAAGTGCGCGTGTAGGGTCGTTTGGATACTTAGTTCTTCGTTTACATCTCCTGTTAGCTGGCTCATCTATATTTACTTTATAGAAAATACCTACTACAGAAAAGAAGTTATCTAATGGCCCCTGGTAGGTACTATCTAATTTTATACAACTAAACCTAAGTTAAGAGGCTAACGCGAGTTTAGCAGCTTTGGCAAGTGAGTCTAAATGTTCTTATGCTACGTGTGGGCTGGTAATTTTTCATATAAACCACACGAGTACTTTTAACAATGATTATGCTTGAGCTTGCCAAAACAGTTTGACCGCGTTTGTCGATCGGGTCAATACCAATGCACCGGTTGACCTCCCGCTGAATTATGGGCCTTAAGTCACCCGCCATTGTTTAAAGCCATCTGATAAAGCATGTTATTATTAATAGAATGGTTTGATAACTCATACTGCATGTAGTAAAATCAAAGAGGTAAGGATTGCTCGAAAGTAGTTAGTATGCGAACGAGTCAACATAAAAATGGAATGACCAATTATAATTCTGAGATAAACAACAAGACAATCCTCTTAATGAACCCTTAATGTAAAACTGAAGATAGAAGCAATATAGAATTTCACCAATTTTATCATACAAAATTAGATCAAACATTTAATTGTTTAAGTGTAAACCTTTCGTTTTAAATATGATTGTAATTTAAATGACACAAAACCAAAACAGGGGCTCTATTCGAAACGTTACATAGGGAAAGGGAACTTCCATATCCTTACCGTCGAAGCGTCACGACTTTGAAACTGAACTTTAAGTAGGCAAAGATTTAAAGTTCAATTTGAGCACCGTGACGCTTTGACGGCAGGGATAAGGAAGTTCCCTATCTCTATGCATGTAACGTATCGAATAGAGACCCTGATGTCTGTTAGATCTGATTTGTACTCATCACAGAAAGTCTGGTCTTTACACTTTTCCACTGCTGTGAACATTATTCAACTCGAGAACGTTTCGATATCAATAATTCGAGTGTAGTTAAAATAGTTCACAGTTTACAGACCCAACCAAGGACGACAAGTGAAATCATGCAAGAATTAGTAACTACCTACTTGAAATGAAATGACATGAAATATCTTTATTCAGATATTTTAAACAAAACGAAATACACAAAACCAAAATTTTAAGTTTAGTAGCCGAAAGGGCTAACAGCTCAGCATAATACTGTGGCCCGGAGCCACAGCGCTGATTTTCAGCTGCGCCCATTTTTATACTTCATATTTAAAAGAACTACTACTGCAGCCTATTTGCGTCCCACTGCTGGGCACAGGCCTCCTCATCACGAGAGGGTTTGGGCTATAGTCCCCACGCGGGCCCAGTGCGGATTGGGGACTTCACACACATCTTTGAATTACTTCGCAGATGCGTGCAGGTTTCCTCACGATGTTTTCCTTCACCGAAAAGCTCTGTGGTAAATTCAAATTGAATTTCGCACATTAAGTAAACTTAGAGGTGCGAGCCGGAATCGAACCCCCGACCCTCTGCATGAGAGGCGGTAGGTCGAACCACTAGGCCACCACGGCTTAAAAGAACTAAACGACAGCCAAACCCGTAAGTTTCGCCTAGCGGACCGCTGAGGCCGCAGCCTTGGTCCCGGCGCCTGCGCAGATAAGCGCGATACGATCTGCGTCGTGCGCTTACGCAACGATCGGCGATCTCATTTAGATCCAGACGCTGCTACTGAACTCTATTCGAAAAATCTCACGTTCTTCGATATTGTCTTCTTTTAGGAAAATGTAGTGAATGAACAAGACTTCCCAAATATTTCCCGGGACCCCAACTATCTCCATACCGAATTTCATCTCAATCGGTCCAGCGGTTGAAGCGTGAAGAGGTAACAGACAGACAGAGTTACTTTCGTATTTATAATATTAATATGGATTGTCTCTGGTAGGTATACCTATGAAGCAGCGGTCGTCAACACGCGGATGTGGCCGTCCGACTCCCTACTTGCGGCCCGCGAATTTTTTGTACCTACATACATATGTGTACTTGCTAAATCATAGTTTTTCAAACTACTTGGCACATGCGTGCACGTTTCGTCACGGCGCGAGCATTGGGCAAGTCACAAATGAATTGAAAGGAAAGTACAAGTGAATTTCAAATGAAAACCTGGGTTTTAAAATATCAAATAATTTAATTTGTTGCTTAAATTAAAAGTTACACTTTTCCATACTAAATGGGTATTAACGATTATGATTCCTAAAAATAACTATAAATGCTTTCTATCACTAGGATAGTAGATTTCATGATAGGTATAAATTAGCGACGTTAATTTAATTCTGAGTGGTACTTTCAGGGCAAACCAGACGAAGAATTTGAATTGCGCACATAAGTAAACTCAAGAGGTGCGAGCCGGATTCGAACTTCCGAACCTCTGCAAGCGGAAGTCGAACCACTAGGCCACCACGGCGTATAACACCAAAACACAAAGACGGCTAAAAAATCAATATCGTGATGACTTTAAAAATCACTTTATACTTGAGGATTATGAGTAATGCCAACCCTCTTCTTTCCTTAATCATTTCATCAATATTCCTCTAACAGATGGCATAGAAAGTCTATCGTCATGGCAATTCGATCTTTACTAACAATGCTGTATGATTAACAATAATAAACCCAATTCCTAATGATACATCAATTTTTCAATGTCGAACATTATCATCATTTTACATCTACGAAGGCACTAGAAGCTTGATAATAAATGATAGAGTGACATTTTTTAGCGTCCATTACCTACTTCAATAAATAATATCTTGCACATAATCAGGTTTTATTGGAATAGATATTTGATAAGTAGTAACACAATAAAAAAAATATTGAATGCCTATATCGCGTTTTGATGAAGTTAAATAAACATTTTTATGTATCATCAAGAAAATGTCTAAGACCATACGAGAAGGCATTACGATTTCTTGAGACTACATTATTAAAATTATGTTTGACATGTTTAGACGGAACGAATAGATATTTACAATACTGAAAATCAGGCAACAAAAGGAGATATCATTCTGCCGTCTCGTCTAAATTATCATCAAATAGGTAAGAGAATGTGTTCATACAGCGTATTATACATTTTACTGGTTCACTTGACACTCAGAATCACCCAGTGCCATCCTGGTTTTGCAAAGCCTTGAGCTGTTTCAGCACGGTGTCGAGCAGCTTTCTTCTGTCCCTTTCGTTCTTCTTCAAGACTGAGAAGACGGAAGACTTCTGCTCTGCTTCCTTGAGTTTCTCCAGAAGGGTGGCCGCCTCGCGCGGCGTCACCAGGTTGTATTTACCGCCATCTATGTTGATGTCGTGGAGGTACGACGACCAGTCCCAACCGGTTATGAGGTCCAGGAGTTGCCTGGAAATATTGATGGGTTAGTCGGAATTTTCGTCATGGATAAGGACTTAAGGAGTATTATTGAGGAGGCGTATATTATTTGTCGCATTTATTCATAAATTTCAGTTGTTTTTCCATTAAATCTTGATTTAGGGATTTTATCTTTTTATTTTTCATTGATATTTATAATTCCTTTTTCCGTATTTATGACAAAGAGACCGAGGTCATGGTATATGGCGTCATAAGTATCTACAACCAACACCACCAACCAGTAACAGTTGCTTTTGATACAGCTAATTCTTATCAGTGATAAAAATGCTGTAATGAGTTCCTATACTTTATCAAATTTGATACAATATGATAATGCATTGAAAGATGGTTAATTCTAGAAATTTGACAACGTCGCAGCTAGCTGTCAAATATTTCCCTGTTTTCATTAAGTTCTGAATATTACTGAATGAAAACATGAATAATGGCTCCATGGTAGAATAAAACATTAAGTATGGATTGCAACAATTATCATAGCAACACGAAAATTTCAGTATTATGGAAGTAATGTCGTTTGAAAACTTTCCATCGCATTTTCCATGTATTTTAATGTAATCTCGTAATTTGAATGCCTAACCAACAAATATAAAAGTTGAATTAAAAAATAGAATTGTTACTTCTTTTTTAATTCAGTATTATTGAGAAATTAATCAAAACAGCGAAACATTTGACAGCTATATGCGATTTAAATGTAACTGATCTGACAAAAGTACCAGGGGCCCATAAACAGTCGACAGCTTACCTCAAACTGGCGAAGTGTTCCAGCAGCTCGCCCTCCCTCAGGCCGGGCACGGGTTCTCCGGCCGCGAACTGCTCGCACTGGATCACGTCCAGGTCCAGCTGGTACAGCGCGCCGGAGGATATCTGCTTCACGGCAGGATCCAGGAGGAGATTGCGGAGACGGGTCGCTATGCGGTTCGTCGCCGCTCGCACTGCTGCTACCCTGTAGACATGGCAATATCATCAGACATTTAGCAACTAAAACTAAATTACAGACGAACTCAATAAACTAAAACCGCTTTTCCAATGTATAGTCCCTATCAAATCCCCATTCAATTTGAATTTACTACTGAGTTTTTCGGTGAAGGAAAACATCGTGAGGAAACCTGCACGCATCTGCAAGTAATTCAAAGATGTGTGTGAAGTCTCCAATCCGCACTGGGCCCGCGTGGGGACTATAGCCCAAACCCTCTCGTGATGAGAGGTCTATGTTCAGCGGTGGGACGCAAATAGGCTGTAGTAATAGTAGTAGTCCCCATCAGAAATTTCTGAGCAAACAAGAGTGATCATAAATATCTGAACATGCACTCTAACGTCTTGTCAGTAATATCGTGTTCTAATATTTATGATCACCTTGTTTGCTCCCATATAGACTGAGTGACTGTACACAGTCTGCTACAAAGGTGCAATTTTGTGCACTTCGACCGAAGTGTTCTTATTTACCATTTTAAATACTGTTCAATTACTTCCGCTGGTAATCGTTCATATACTTTGATTGTTTATCTACTCATTAAATTAATTCGTTACGATACTTTCATCCCGACTCCAGTGGAAAAGCGGCTTGCAAAAATATGAAAAAACCGGCCAAGTGCGTGTCGGGCCACTCCCCTGCCGCTCGAGAAAAATCATCATTATAAGTTGGTCGACTATTACTCGTAAGTTTGTACAGCCTACTTAGCTCTGATAGTTTTCCTTTCAACTACATTATATATGCCACAACCGTGATTTTTTTCAGCCATCCAAATACCACCATTTAGCTGGCAGGGGGGGGGGACACGTGACTCTAACAAAAAATAGCACTTTAAAGCTTAATATTTCACAAACGTATCACTTAATCAAAAAATGGTTTTAACAAACCCACAATATTTTTTCGAGACCTATTCAACGATATGCCGCACCATGGGGTATGCAAGAAAAAAAAATTACATCCCCACTTTACGAGTAGGGGAGGTACCCTATAAAAAAATATATTTCAAAATTTTATTGTACCACTTTGTCAGCATAACTAATATGCATAGTCATGCCAAATTACAGCTCTCTAGACCTAAGCATCTCCGAGCAATAGTGCGGACAGACGGACGGACATGGCGAAACTATAAGGGTTCCTTATGGACTTCGGAACCCTAAAAAGAAGAACTTTCTCGAAAATAGTCTTGCGCTTTGATTTCGATACCTGGCGCGTTCTGGTAGTTGCTCCAACGACGTGAGAACTCCGGACAAGTAGCTAAGCATGTCTGTGACGAACGCTGACGCCTGCCCGGTTGGTTCACCTGAATATATAAGAAAAAGATAACAATGAAACTTTACTTATTATGATTTTAATAATTTACTTAATTCGACCGATAATACACATGTCTGCATCTGGTTTATGATGTGCTTATCAAACAAATCAGTGTACGCCCGAAATAAGTGTTAAATGCTATAATAGATGTCACTGCCTAGGTAGCCTGAATACAAATTTGAACTCCGTGAGTTACATCTAGATGGCGCTGTACAGGCGAAGTATGAAAACTTGAAGCTCCCTGGCTATTTCCGATGTACGCCGTAATGTAAGGAGATTGACAGTCTTATATACATTGTCTCTGTGCTTACCTAATAACCAGTCGTAGTTCTCCAAATCTAAAAACTCGTCGACTTTCTTCTCCAAATTGTCGCAGATCTGTTTTTCGGCGTCGTCGCGCGCCGCTTGGAACATGCTGCCGGCAGGCTGTAGAAGAAATATTCTTATTACAATCGGGATATAACCGATTTTTGAGACTTGCTGTGAAGCACTATTGGGGTGGTTAGGACCAGGTGATTTAAATGTGTGTGTAAAAAATATAATGAAGGAATGATTATAATAATTACCTGAGTTGTGACAAGATCTGAGCCAGTGATGTTGCTAATGAACTCGTAGAGACATATCGTCGCGTCTTCCAAGTAATGGGTGTCCACGATAATCTGGAATCATAATACAATTTAAATTTTACGCCATTCTCTGCAGCTTATGTGTTTTGAACTTTCGTTAGAGGAGCCGGTATAGTGTTTTTTGGCGTGAAAAATCAGCAAGTCATTCTTAGACGAAACCAGGATTATTGTTTTTTTGACACACCTATTTGTTATAGTTAGAGGTCCGCTGACAGGCAGCCCGCGAACGAGCGGCTGAGCAGCGGCGCCGCGGAGTGTATAGAGCCGCGACATAGCTACCTGCACGAGCTGCATGAGCGGCAGCGGGCGCCGGAACAGCGCCGACAGACAGCCTGCGAACGAGCGGCTGAGCAGCAGCGACGCGGAGTGCCGCGCGGCCGCCGCCCGGCGCGCCCCGCCCAGACCGAGCCCCGCGGAATACTTCAGCCACGCGTAGATGAACTCCTTCACTTGCACGTACACGGCGGGGACTATGGAGGAGAACGGGAATCTGGAAGAATAGTGCATTACAGACCTAGGGTGGTAAATTCGTAAATGTCCCAGATCGCAGGTTTCTGTGGCCCGAACCAAAGGTGAGTGCCATAAATATGCGATCTTGGGCTTTACGAATTACCGCCCTTGGCCAAGAAGTGGAATTTTCTCTCCGCAAATCCCACTTTACGGCCAATGGTGATGTAAATACTAATGTTAATAATTTATAGGACGTCAACTTCGTGCCCGACCGTCCCTGCGGTACGACCAAAGTAAATACTGACAACCTCCTTACATTACGACGTACATCACCAATAGCAGAGACCATGATACAATAATATACTATGCCAGGTATGACAGTCCGGTATTCTGTAGTAGTGTGGGGGTCACCCTAACGTCATTCGCACTGCTGTGTTGCAAGTGGTCTATTAAAATAATTCCCGACTCCCATTTATCTGTGAGTGTTTCATTAAATTATTACGTTCATTTGTTTTTAACTTGTCCCATTTTGTGTGCTTAAACAAGTAAATGACCAAATAATTTATTTTGCATTATAACGGCAGCCAACATTTCCTTCATTTTTGTTTTATTGCAATAAAGTGGCAACTCGACTTTGACGTTACGGTGACACGTCACCCGGATCGGCAGACCTTGTTTTCTTAGACCATGGCAGAGACAAGGTAATTATATTAGACTGTCAAGCTCCCTGCATTACAGCGTACATCGGAAATAGCCAGGGCGCTTCAAATTTTCATACTTCGCCTGTACAGCGCCATCTAGATGTTGCTCATGGAGTTCAAATTTATATGCAGGCTACCTAGGCAGCGACATCAATAATCGCATTTAAGACTTATTTCGGGCGTACGCTGATTTGTATGAAGGTTGACTTTCTAGCGTTTACTTTATTTTTTCTATGGTGCGACCTACGTTGGTGGGCGTGACGACAGCGGGGACGAGGGCTGCGGGGGGGGGGGGGGAGACTAAACCCGCTCATAGCACGATACACACTGGCCGTCGACAAAGTCAGCAAAAAAGCTATGTATGAGCGACTCGCGAGCCTCGATATGAGTATACCTCTAATAGTATGATGAAAAAGAGAGACATGTTACTAGACAATTCTTTTCTGTCAAATCGAACTTAATCAAATAAAAGTATGAAAGATATAGGGAGGGTTAGATATCATTTATGACGAGTCCCTTACGCCACCGCTCCGTCGGGCGTGCGCGTGTATAAGCTGTGCCGTATGACGTCATCAATATCACGTGCTCCCCTGCCGCCCGACCGTGTCTTACACCCAGGGAGGTTTGATCGGACACGAAGATGACCATACTTTTGTTCCAATTGAAATACACTTACTTCCTAGGGAATCCGTGCGCCTCCAACTCTTCGCCGTCATACGGGAACGTGTCCATAACACCGTCGTACTGTTCTTGATTCGTCACCTAAACAAATTTATAAAATTATTTAATTATTACTACTACTACTACTGCTGCAGCCTATTTGCGTCCCACTGCTGGGCACAGGCCTCCTCTCATCACGAGAGGGTTTGGGCTCTAGTCCCCACGCAGGCCCACTGCGGATTATGGACTTCACACACATCTCTGAATTACTTCGCAGATGCGTGCAGGTTTCCTCACGACGTTTTCCTTCACCGAAAAGCTCAGTAGTAAATTCAAATTGAATTTCGCACATAAGTAAACTTACTTACTAAACACTAAAAACTAATTAGAAAGATATATTTGCCTTTTTGTCATATTCAAGCGGACCTTGAAAATTCATGACGCGTTACTGCCGTTTTTCTACGATAACACGGAATTCACTCTTTTGATTTCAAATTTCAAATTAAAATTCAATCATTTATTCAGCAAATCGGCCGCATACGGGCACTTTTACACGTCAGAAAAAGAATTTACCAGCGCTTTCTAGACTCGCTAGCTTGAGAAGAAGCGCCGCAACAAACTCAAGCAGAAGGCCTTTTTTCAAAATTTCCACATAGTTACAAAATTTACATTTACATTACATTGGCATCTGGGAACGAATCGGGATACATTGAAAGTATCAGAGTTCGTTTTTAACTATAGAATTAAATAGCGTAGATTTTTTTCAAAATGGAGGAAGCGTGGATAGAAACAGTTGGCGTTCAGTGGCCTCTGCCTATCGCAACGGGAAACGGGCGTGATTTTATCATCATTTACATAGAGAAATGTGTACCTTCATTCAATTCTTCAATTTGAATTTACCACTGAGCTTTTCGGTGAAGGAAAACATCGTGAGAAACAACCTGCAACTCAAGGATGTGTATGAAGTCCCCAATCTGCACTAAGCCCGCGTAGGGACCATAGCCCAGACCCTCTCGTGATGAGAGGAGGCCTGTGCCCAGCAGTGGGCCGTAAATAGGCTGTTGGTGGTGGTGGTTGTACCTCGATGGGTGAAAAGGTGGCGTTGTCCAGTATATCCCTGAAGACTGTCACCCATCGCTGCATCAGCACCTCGGTGTAATGTTCAGCCATCTCTTGCAACAGCAATGGCAGCGGCTCGGGCGGCAGGCCGTAGCATCTGGAAAATCGTTAGATAATCAAAAAATCTAAACCAAAATATTTATTCAGCAAATAGGCCACATCTGGTCACTTTTAAATGAATTTAACAGAAATGAATTTACCAGCG
The DNA here is from genome assembly GCA_963971205.1 of Aethes cnicana. Lineage (NCBI taxonomy): Eukaryota > Metazoa > Arthropoda > Insecta > Lepidoptera > Tortricidae > Aethes > Aethes cnicana. Next base: position 11,275,117 of record OZ020282.1, read on the forward strand.
CTTCCAAGACCAATTGCATATTACATACATATATATACATGGTAATATTATAAATACGAAAGTGGCTCTGTCTGTCTGAGATAGTTGCAGCGCAGGGGAAGGACATAGCCTACTTTTTATCCCGTGAAAACGCATAGTTCATAATTTTCTGGTGGACCTGGTGCTACGTCCGTCCGGGGTGGTACCACGGTCTTTCCTCGCTGACATGCCGCCAAATAGCAGTGCTTGCACTGTTGTGTTCCGGTAGGGGGTTAAGGCAGCCGGTGAAATTACTGGCACAGAGACATTCCATCTTAGGCCTCAGGGTGGGCAACGAATTCGCGATCTTGTGGTTTCTTAATAAGAAATCATAAAATTTCGATGTCTATGGGCCGCAGTGACCGCTCACCATCAGGTGACCTATGTGCCTACTACATGAAAAAAACTAATTCCGCGCAGGCTAGAAGCTAGTATTATAAGTGCGAAAGTAACTCTGTATGGTACCTCTTCGCGCTTAAACTGCTGGACCGATTTAGATGATATTTGGTATGGGTATTGGGTACTGACTTGAGCGTGTTGAGCAGCAGCACCAGCTGGTGCTTGATGGCCAGCATGAGCGTGGGGTCGGTGACGAGCGCCGTGTGCGTGCGCAGCGTGGCGGCCATCTTGGTCACCGCCATGCCCCATGTGTCCAGCAACCAGTCCTGATAACAAAAACTTTTTTTTTTTACTAGCCTATTTGAATGTCCCACTGCTGGGCAAAGGCCTCTCCCGTGACCTTCCAACTCCCCCTATCCTCGGCCATTGTAGGCCAGTTGTTGTTGAACGTGTCCAGGTCGTCCCGCCACCTCCGCCTAGGCCTGCCGCGCCGTCGCTGAGCGTTCTGTGGCACCCACTGCGTAGAAATATGAGCCCACCTTTCTGGGTGCATACGACAAACGTGTCCGGCCCAGTCCCACTTGAGCTTGGCGGTTTTGTGGCCTACGTCGGCTATTTGTGTTTGAGAGCGCAGCGTGGTGTTCCGAACACGATCTGTTCTTCTAACACCAACATCAATAACAAAAACTAGTATTGAAAAATTGGGTGATGATAGGAGTTGCTGAATACTGCACTAGCGGTTCTGAGAGCTGTATAGGCCTCGCTAGGCTACTTTTGCATAAGCTTTAATGATTTGAATTGAATGAGCCAGACTTTGAATCTGAAAAAGAACAAGAGCTACGTCTACAAACGCGGACAAAAAATGACAAGAGTAGGTACTTTTTGCCCCAAGTGCAGCACTGTGCTAGAACTCAGGCAATTGAAATCTTTAATAAACTTCCCTTGGATTTAAAGGCCATAACAAATCATGTTGTCGATTCTTCCAAATTAAAACAGTTTTTATTGAAAGGGTGTTATTAGAGTATAGACGAGATCTTTGCCAAATAGTTTTTTATTGATTATTTTATTTATGACTATTTTGAAATTTAATTGTGATTTGTATTTTTAGATTTAATTGTTATTTTAATTAGTATTCAAATAGCTACTGTGTAAGATTTGTTCTTTATGAGTAAGTAAGTAAGTAGTTTTTTATTCATATAAAAAGCATTACATTTTGAACATGCACAATATCTATATGATTATTTTAATTGTAATTTTAAATTTATATTTTTTTTCAAACACAATCATTTGTATTGTTACTGAATAAATATTGATTGATTGATTGATTTAAAAAAATACGATCTCCATAGCTCCGCGATTTAAAAAAAAATCATTTTTTTAACCTGCTCACAAAATTTAACGAGAATCGGGTGACATATGCGTCCTGTAGATAAGAACGGACAAAATCCTGAAATCCGGACATGAAAAAGCATTTTGCTCGCTCAGTTGATGAAATGCGTGTCAACTCATAAAAACCATTCATTTTACGTGACAAAATCACCCTCAAGAATCACTACATAGTATAAAACAAAGCGCTTCCTGCTGTCTGTCTGTCCCTATGTATGCTTTGATCTTTAAAACTACGCTAACGGATTTTGAAGCGTTTTTTTTTTAAATAGATAGAGTGATTCATGAGGAAGGTTTAGGTATATAATTTGTAATAATTTAACGCTTAATTCCCGCGAGAACGCTATAACCGAATTCCACGCGGAGGTAGTCGCGGGCAGAAGCTATTAAAAAATAAAGTGCGCTGGAACGACGACGTTAACTTCGCTGTCTGAAGAAAATTGGATGCAGCGAAAGAAAGAATGTAGTTTGCAACAGAAAATTTAATAGATTATCAATTGTATGAGAGATTGTACGATTAGGTACCTTCTTTAATTTCTCTAGATTTATTCGCGGGCAAAAAACGAGTGGTTCAAATTAATATTTAACTGGATTAGCTCATTGGGTGAGGCCTACGAGTACGTCCAGCAGTGGACTACTATGGGCCGTTGATGATGATGATGATGAAAGATACGTACCTTCGTCACCAATCCAGCGCCGGTGCTAAGCAATCTCTCCTCTAATATAAAGAAGCCGAGCACAGCGGTCAGGTAGTTCCGCACGCTCTGCGTCGAGTCGTGCAGGTTTCCTGACGGCGTGAGCACCAAGCCGGCTTGTTGTTTGCGCTGTGTCCTGTCACAAAAACATTGACCTTGTTCGTACGACTTTTAAGTGTAATGAAAGTTTTTATACATTTTTTATGATTATCATAACAGCCGATAGACTGACCGGTCATTGAAAGCCGCGGTAGCATCGTGGTTCGACCTACCTATCATGCAGAGGGTCAGGGGTTCGAATCCGGCTCGCACGTCTGAGTTTACTTATGCGCGAAATTGAATTTACCACTGAGCTTTTTCCGTGAAAGAAAACATCATGAGGAAAGCTGCACGCATCTGCGTAGTACTTCAAGGATGTGCGTGAAGTCCCCGATCCGCACTGGGCTCGCGACTATAGCGCAAAATCCTCTCGAGATGAGAGCAGGCCTGTGCCCAGCATTGGGCCGTAAATAGGCTGTTGTCACACGGCGGACACGGCCTATAAAAGCACGATTTCGAACACAATTCGAATGAAGTGTCAACGTTTGCGTGCGAGGACGTCTGTACACTTGTAAATGTGTGTGTACTACTACGCGGGCCAATGATCCACTCTCCATCTCCGGATGAAACAAATGACGGTAAGGGCGAGTTGCGCGCCGGCTAGATTCAGGCGGGTGATTCCGTGGCCATTCTGTATGTAGTACTATTAAATATCCTGTGGTGTTTTGGTGGCGGACTGACCTGTAGTACTGTATGAACTCGTTCTTGGCCCCCAGCACGCCGTGGATGTGGAGGCAGCGGTGCAGGGGGCTGAAGTCCACCAGCTCGTGCGGGCACTGGGGGCCCGTGGGCTCGCGCCCCGCGATGCCCAGCAGCGCCATGTCTGCAAAATAGTACATTTTGATGCAAGTGCGAAAAGTTTGTCATTTCATCGCGAGTCCCTAGTTATGTTGGAGCGAGCGAAAGCGAGCGTTAACACTAGGGACGAGTGAAAATGTCAATTTCGCACGTGTATCAAACGTCATTTTTTAATACATTTGCGGAAAAAAAGAATAAAGAAATAAACGAACAGGATGAAGTTCAAAAATCTTTACGCACTAGCTCGTAAAAAACAACTTTAGGCACGCTCACTAGCTGTCAAAAAAACATACTCATACTCATCGCACGTTAAACTGGTATGTTTACTTTTTTAACAACTGTATTAAAAATAATATTATGAATTCCCTGATATGATAGCATTTTCCATACAAAGTGACCCGATTCAGTGCTGTTGAGTATAGTATCTAAGAGAAAGAGCCAAAGAGTTTTGATCGGGTAAAAATTGCTAAAAATGAGACCTGATTTCATCAAAATAGAGCAGTTATCGAGAGCGTCAGTACAAATATATGTGTCCTTCTTAAGTTAAAGACACCACATTGACGTTTGTCCATAAGGTTGATTTCCAGTATCAATTACTATGCTGGGCGCGCCTCATTGACTACCGACAATGTTGATACCTTCAACTTGAGCATGGCACATATGTTGCTCGTTTAGCATGTTCTTTCCAATCTTGTTTACAATTAGTCACCTGATTAGTCTTTCCAAAAGGACAGCTCGTAAACTAAAGTGTCAAAATTATATGTATTTACCTTTTTTAGCTTTCACAATAGCGGCGAGGTTCCGTCCAAGCATGTCCTGCGTTTGCTTCAACGCCATTGCACCAACCTACAAAAAATAGAGGAATTTTACATAATCCATATTATCCATATTAATATTATAAATGCAAAAGTAACTCTGTCTGTCTGTCTGTTACCTCTTCACGCTTCAACCGCTGGACCGCTTGAGATGAAATTTGGCATGGAAATAGTTGGGGTCCCGGGAAAGGAAATAGGCTACTTTTTATCCTGAAAAAATGTTTAGTTCCCGCGGGAGCGCCATAACCGAATTCCACGCGGACGAAGTCGCGGGCAAAAGCTAGTTGAAAATAATTTTGCGCGTTTTGATATATATGATATATGACAGCTCCGGCATGTGGAGCTGGTAGTTCCAGTTTTTAGTTACTAAATAGTTAATATACTGCTTATAGTTAATATATAATAGTTAACAGACTGCTTATTGGTTCGTACCAAAAAGGTGATCCAACGTATTTAAAACGCATGCGCACGTTTTTGCTTCCCTGTTGCTCGCCGTGCGCACATCACGCCTTACCTCAACTGCCACAAACTACTCAATATGAGCGCCCGTCGTACCCTTCATTTCACTACACTTCTTTTTGGAATTTGTAAAACAAAAAAGCCATTATATTTATTTCAAAAATTACACATTCATGAGCACCCACGGCTCGGCACCCAATTGTTATGCCCAAGGCACCATTCCGCTGCATTTCGTGGCAGTTTTCGATATGCTGCCACGAAATGCTGGAATAATCTACCGCCACCGTTGAGAAACGTCAAGTCCGTCAGCCTATTAAAACACAAACTTAAACTACATTTACTAAATTTGCAAGCCGAGTCATAGACAAAAACCATTTCAATATCCTTAGCTCCTATTGGTTTCGTGTCCTACCAAACAAATTTCGATTTATCTAGTTTTAATTTACCAATGATACACGTTTGATGTTTATCTTTTAAAACAACAGTTCTCTAGCAACTGTATAAACACTTAATATTATACTGTACATTTCTTTAAAAAAATATATTTTTAGTATTTTATTTTTATTTTTACTAATTTTTTGTGTATAATTTTTTATGTTATTTAAGACATTGGTATACCCAGTATGCTGTCCCGCACCATCTGAAGGCTCCACTGAAAACCAGCGCTGCTGCCACACTCCGTGTGACAACAGCACATGCTGAGTGGAGACCTATTCAGTTGCGGCATGCCACATAGCCTGTAATATTTGTTTGTATGTTTCCTAAGAATGTCGTTTGTATGTGCATGTCTGCTTTCTGAATAAACTTTTCTTTATCTTTACCTTTACCTTTAATATAAATAATATTACCTTGATGTACTCGAGGAGGTCGCAAGTCGGCGCGCGACGCGTCGTGGATGACGCTCCGCAGTCGCGGGATGTCGGCCGCGATCTGTCCGCGCCACTTGTGGCGGCGACAGTGTCGTGACTAGTGTCTATTGTCCCACCTGCGGACTGAGTCTCCGGATGTACTCGAGGAAGTCGCGCAGGTCGGCGCGCGACGCGTCGTGGATGACGCTCCGCAGTCGCGGGATGTCGGCCGCGATCTGTCCGCACCACTTGTACGGCCCCACGCGGGGTAGCAGTACGTGTTCTAATTGCTCCAGTGTCTTTAGGGCTGGGTAGTACCTGTTACAATCAAAATGCTAAGTACGAAAGTTGGGAAGACCAACTTTTAATGATTAAAAAGTAATTAGATATTTCTACAAACAATGAGAAATATACTGAAATGTCCTCCACATCTCAAGATCCCTTTTTATATAGCAATTTTTTTTTAACAACAATTTGTTATTGAACTCTTTCTTAGTAATCTGTTATTTGAGTTATATCTCAATTATTTTGCACAGAACTACTGATGATCTCACCTTTTAGCCTCGACCTGGCTCTTTAGTTTGGAGTAAGTGGTCAACAGGGGGAGGCACAGCTCCATCTTCTCAATGGTAGCAGCAATGTTCAGCTCGACACGCCGCGCCTTTATCAATTCCTCCGCCCTGACGCACAGACCTGACGAATTTTTATATATTATAATAATTTTTTTATTTATTTGTTGAGCAGGCTGGCAGTTGAAACAATAATAATAATATATATATCAGGATATTCTAGGTTCAGGAATTCAATGTCTTGTTAAGATGTTTGTCAAGTTCGTTCTTTAATTAGTTAATGTTCTGTGCTGATACAACTTCTTCTGGTACATTATTCCATGCTCATGCCACTCTGTTGCTAAAGAAATGTTTGTGCGGGTTGTTGTGTGAGACATGGGGAACCAGTTTATGGTGATGTCCTCACAATCAGGTTTCCTTGCCTATTTCGAACTCTTGTAGGTCATAGCGTCCGTTGAGGATCTTAATACAAGGATTCTTATTTCGGGATTTCATCCAATAATTCACATTGGTGACTAGCATGATAGTATGAATAAATGGTAAGGAGTCAAGCCTCAAAAATACTTGTAAATGACCATAAAAGATGTTTTACTGTCAAAAAGGGGAAATCAAATAGAGAAACAATAAAACTGATTATGCAATCATGATTTTCACTTGTTGATTTATGCATATTATATTGATTCTTATATGTCTTTTCACAGCAATGGGCTAAAAAAAAATGTTTCTGGCAAACTGACTGGTTTTTCATTTTCTTACCTTCAGTAGTTTCCTTGACATTGGCATCTACATTTGATATTTCGGCGTGGAGTTCTTCAGCATGAGACCTCACTTGCAGCAGCTCACGGATTGAGTCAATGAAGCCCTGAAGGAATTCAAACCAAGACCATAGACTACAGACTTGAATGAAATAATAAACAGTTATTGAGTTCTGTTTTAATTCATAATGTAAGGCTCAAGGGGTGATCAGAGGAGAATTTCCCTGAAGAGGCTTAAGGGTTGAGTAGTACCAGGCCTAGGACAGTCAAGATATGACATCAGCAGTGAATAGTGGGAAAAGAACACCAATGATGATAAGTATAACAATGGTAGAAGGTTCAAAAGGGGTGACTGGTACGATCTGAGGCATCCAAGACTGCTAGTCCTCCACTGGGTGTAACTTCAGATATAATTTTGATGTTGTTTTGTTAGTTATATGTCAACAATTTCCACAGTATACCTGATAGTGAAAGTTGCATAGTTTCTCGATCTCCTTGTCATGCTGTTTGATGCGCTCATCGAGTTGCTGCACGAACGCCTCGTGGCCCTCGCCTTCGTACACTGATCGGAATGCCGGGCCCCAGTAGTCGTCGATGCCCTCGATCTCCTGATAACGAATAAAAAACACCATAACAAACATACCATTACAAAAATATGGACATCACGATTATAACAAGTGAATAAGCTTGCTTTTAAACGAATAAAAGCAATCATTACACATAGGTTTAATGGGAAAAGTGTAATCATAAAGTGGGTGTGTACCTGAATAGTAGCGCTAGTCATTTTAGAGTAAATTCTTTGCTGCTGCAGATCTTGCGAATATTATAATTATTTACATATCAAATACTGTTGAAAGGTAGTGAGGATTCGCAGTTTTACACATTATCTTGTGTATTTATAGTGTAAAAAACAAATAACGTAACACAACGAAATAGTGAAAAAAAACATGACATGACAATGACTTTGACATTGACAATCAATAGACGTTTTAGGCTGCGTTCCGAATCGCGCTTAGAGCGCTCACAGCACCTTGCATCCTTTTTCCTCTTAGGACTCGACTTTCAAGAGGAAAAGGGATGCAAGGTGCTGTGTGTGAGCGCTCTGAGCGCGTTTCGGAACGCAGCCTTAGTATGCTTAGGCTGCGTTCCGAATCACGCTCAGTGCGCTCACAGCACCTTGCATCTCTTTTCCTCTTAGGAGTCAACTTTCAAGAGGAAAAAGGATGCAAGGTAATGTAAATGCTCTGAGCGCGATTGGGAACGCAGCCTTAATGTCCTCATCTCGTAACAATCTTATTGCGAAAAATTCGTTTGCATCATATAGTTTTTCGAAAAAATCGTGTTCTGTTTTTATATTGTTGTTCATTTATCAATACCAGACATGCCAGATGTAAGTGCATGTTGCCAAGTTGCCAAACCTAGGAAATACCAAGAATCCTTTGTCTTTGTTGCTGAGTCAAAAAACGCCTCTATACGGGTGCGTTCCAACTCTTATTGCTTTGTGCACAAAATGTCATAAAAAACGTTTTATAAATTTTGATTGTTGAAAAAAAACGTCGGTATCAACTTTAACATTGTATTTTTTGCTATTCAAAAAATAATATCGTCCAGAGAACATAGCACAGTTCAGAACGAAAGTTAGATTACAATGTTGCTACTATTATTTTTATTTTTTCTCGTAATGTAACGTGTGATTTCACTTCTGGAAAAAGTTCCCTAAGGAGCTACTTAAAAGCTAAGGACATACTTAAAAAATAGATTTTTTACTGCGTTTCAATAGAAAAAATACAAATTTTTAAACTTGGATTGATACGACGCAGAGACGGATCTTCTTTAAAATGGTACGCAGGTTGAAGATCAGTCACTTCACTCACTCATCTGCAGTATTCTATTTTTTGTACTATTCAAATGGATTGTTGGAAGTGGATGATGAATTTCCTGAAATTCAGTATTTGATGTTGTACTGGTAACCCTGTCCGGGCCATCTGCCAAATTCTACTGAACTGCCAATTCGGCCGAATCCCTTGCGCTGTACGTATTATATATTTAAGACTGCATCTTGCAGTCGATTAAAACGGGCAGATATCTGGATCAATCCATGTTGCCGTAACTTTAAATTTTACCAAGTCTTAATTGCTTTGTTGATAGTGTTCACAAGTCCGCAACCATGGCTCACTGTATGAGAGTTTTGCATGGCCAGGTAAGTCCAGTGGTTCACGTTTTCAATATTTCTACTTCGTATCATAATTAGTATAATTCGGAAATCGATAGTAATAATCTATTGAAATTTTACGCGTATGTTTACATCGTTATCAGTGTTAAATATAAAATTTTACAAATGCGTATCGCGTATCAATGGAGAGGTCAGGTCAACCAAAATAAAATGATTTTAACGTTAGGTCAACTCGCGTTATGCGTACGTAGTAAGTGTGAACCGGATTCTTAAGTTTACCAAGATATTAACGCGGATTTTTCACATAGTATACAGTTTTTTTTTTACTGACAAAATCTGTATCGGTTGTCCTTTGTTCAGGGTGGCAGGACAAGAACTGTTCTCTTGGATATCCAGCAAAGATGCTTCAGCGTGTCACCGCTAACGGCCGCGGCCGCCCAGGTACGAAAATCCACCCAAAATCCACTATAACTATCATTTTTATTGAAAAAAATACCATGTTATGTAACATACTTTGACATTAAACTTTGGAACCTTTTGTTGTTTAAAGTGCTTCAATATGTTTTTTGGTGTTATAGGTCGCGATGTCGAAGCTGGACAAAGCCCCACTGCCTTATGCGAAGTTGTCCCAAAATTTGGAGGTTGTAAAAAAGAGGTTAGGACGCGATATGACCTTGTCCGAGAAGGTGCTATACTCCCATCTTGATGACCCTAAGAACCAGGTAATATTCCTATTAATTATAATAATGTCACTGTATTTTTGCTTCTCATTGAAGACAAGCTGCTAATAGATGAGGAGCTGATAACTGCTGATAATAATTTGTGTAAACAAACAAGTGTCATATTGCATGTACATTCAGCCACAGTGGAATATTTTTAAATTCTTGAGAGCCAGTATTTTAAATGACTTATGATGATCAATGATACTTTTTTTAAGGTTCTAAATTCCTCAGCATTGAGGGACTGAGGAAGATGTCATCTTGTTTTTGAAATTATAATGCTGATGGCCATTTCTAAAACAATAATTGGATCTTGATATCAAATTTTAACCATGTTAAGGTCAGATCAATTTATTTATGTACACATACAAATGTAAAAAAAGTTGTAGCTCTAACAATGTACCAGATAATCAGTTACTTCCATCAATTGGTTGTCACATATCACTTATTATTATTGTTACCCATGTCATTATGTTAATCAGGAAATCGAACGCGGCACCAGCTACCTCCGTCTGCGTCCCGATCGTGTTGCCATGCAGGATGCGACTGCACAGATGGCTATGCTGCAGTTCATCTCCTCGGGTCTCCCAACAGTAGCTGTACCCTCCACAATCCACTGCGACCACTTGATTGAGGCCCAGCTTGGCGGAGTCAAGGATTTGGCCAGAGCCAAGGTAAGTACTCTATGCTATTTGTAGTTTACATAGGAAAGTTACAGTATCTCTAATAATCAGTAATTATAAATGTTAACTAGTAGGTATTATAATTAGATTGCTTGAATTGATTGAACTTTGTGAAACAACCTTGACATTTGAAAGTGAAAAGACAAGTGAAATATGTGCATATGACTCAAAGTGAATACAGTGGACATTTATTTAAAACTATATTTAAAAAAAAGGACTTTACTGAACATTGTGATATAGGCATACCAGCACCAGATTGCTGCTCGCCTATTATTCGAATAATAATAATAATAATAACGGCGTAGGGATGTGACGACCCCATCGCCCACCTGGTGTTGTACCACCGGTGCAGTCAGTCAGCGCAGGGCGGCCTGTGGCGGGCCGATGGTGAGCGGCGACACCTCGCGCCCGAGACTCCTGGGGGCACACACACACATGCGCCATACACACACATACACACAGCTACACATCTCCCCCGCCTCTGGATTGCCTTAGTTGGCCGCCCAGAGTGGAGCGCAGGAGCTATATGCTTGAAAGGGTGGAAGTGCTCAATCTGCGTAATAACGGGGAAACCCGCTCCGGGTGCGCACGAGGCGCGACCCGCGATGGCGAAACCGGTGCACACCTCTCCACACCCTTAGCTGCTTACATCAGTGTTGCTCCCTCGCCACCCGTGCGGTGGCCTGTACAGGGGGCCCACGAAGGCTAGCCTTTAGGTTAGTGCGTAAGCGGCGAGTCACCGTCTGCCTTGCCTTCAATTCGTGAGATATTGATCAGGCAGATGTCCGTAATCTCACTCCATAGCCCGATTTTCCAGTCCACACCTCCCATCCACATAGCCCACTCCAAGTCTCTTCCTTCCTCGGCAATAGTTTGGCAACTGGGGAGGGCTGTCCGCCAGTACAGCCTCATGTTGTATTGGGAGGACAGATCTCCACAGTTGCGGCCATCTCACATTTATAGTAAAAGGTACCAAAAGCCTCTTCATGTTGGCTTCGGCCCCATGAATGCGAATGACCGGGTCCCCATGGGCCCGTGACATGACAATGTACCAACAAATAATAATAATAATAATTTAATATCAGTCTTGAAAAACTGTCATTGGGATTATTTCTAAATACTGCTCTGCTCATTCTACATTTTCAGTTAGGATGCATGTTTTATGAATCCATGACTTCTCTTATAAAATGAAATTAAAATTAAATTAAATTAATTGAAATTTCTTCAATTTCTATTTGTGTATTAACAAATTCTTTGTTACAAGGAAACAGCACATACTCATTTTTAGTGATGAAAGTGACAAACAGGAAAACCAAGCATTATGTTTGACCTGTAAATGATAAATAATTCTTACTCACCTTCAAAATAATATAGGTATTTGTAATTCTCATTATACAATTTACATTATAAAACCAGTTGTACTAGTATCAAATCAAGCTGGACACATGAATAATAATCATGGGGACAACAAACTGTAAGGAATTCCAATCCAATCCAAGAAAGTTAACCTTTTCTGTCTGTTTGTCTGTTACCTCTCCATGCTTAAACCGCTGGACTGATTTCGATGACTTAACAAATTGATCATCAACAATGTGACTTATTCACTGTGCCTGCAGCTCTACTTGTTCTTCCCTGACCCTTAATCTGAATCTGAATCTGAATAGCCTTATTTCTGACGTCATTTGTGGTCTTGGATTTGCCATCTTTTTATCTTCTGGTCGTCAGTTTGCCAGTTGGCAAAGGCCCTTAAACTAGGTTTATATATTTATAATGTGAAATAAAACTGAATTGTGTTGCTCTGAAATAAGAGATTTTAATTAAATACACTTTTAAATTACGTTTTATATAACAGTTTACCTTACCTAAAATAAGAGAAACAACATTTAAAGCCATTATCTCACAATCCTTTTATAATTCGTCTTACACATCTTCAAGCTTTTTCTTTATCTGTCACTCTCATTTGTCAATTATAAACCATCATTCAACATGAACCATTCTCCACAGAGGCACGCTGGATGTAGGTAAAATAACAAAGCGCAAATGCGCGCTAAAATCTTAAATGAAGTGCAATGGGCTTCATTTACATATTTAGTATGAAAATAATGTGTTAATACACATCCTGTATTATTTAACAAATACTGATTGCCTTCTTCCTTTCAGGACATTAACCAGGAAGTGTACAAATTCCTTGAGACTGCCGGAGCGAAGTATGGGGTGGGTTTCTGGAAGCCAGGCTCCGGGATCATCCATCAGATCATCCTGGAGAACTATGCCTTCCCCGGTCTGCTCATGATCGGTACCGACTCGCACACACCCAACGGAGGTGGCCTCGGAGGACTCTGCATTGGTAAGTGCATCTCAATTTAAGTATACTAGTGTTCCTATTGTCTTCTAGTATCACTGTCATTGTATTAAAAAAAAAACGAAATTTACTCTTAATATCTATCTAAAAGAACTGTTTTTCTCCTGGTCATATTTATTAGGCATATTTAATGTTTAAATTACAACTCATGGCCATGATGTGTACATATATTTTTGGACTGTAATCTAGTCTTAAGTGTTTATCCTACCTATTTTATGTTAGTTTTGATTACTGTCTGTTTTATGTAGGTACCTTTAAACATGAAAAAATTAAGTCCATTATTAACAAAGCTGTGTTTTTGATCAGCTTCTAAAAATTAAATTGAAATCATGAAAAACTGTATATTGTTCCACACTATAATTCATTCTTTAAAAATTCTTCATTCATTAATTTATACTAACACAGTTTCTTTTTATGTACTTAGTATATTTTATAGAAACTACATGTAAATTGATTGCTACAAAGTGGTTTTCTCTTGCCTTTCTATTAATTGCATTGGGAGAGCAATGCAATTAATAGAATATGGAAATAATTTATCAACATAGATTTCATTATATATTATTGATATTAAGTAACATTTCATCATGTTTTTTTTGTTTTAATTTACAACAAATGCGTAATAATGTAATAAAAAGGTTCAAAAGGGTCAGTTTAAACAAACTCTATCTGATTGTTTTAATTGTAATTGCGACCCGGACTTAGGCTTTGTTCCAAAAATAAACCATGTCTACATCAATCAAATCTTCGTAATTTCTTTATCAATATTTTTTAAGTTAGGCATTGGTTTTTCACTAACAGAATTAATTGAACAATATTATACTTAAATAGAGCGGCTGAATAATGCTTTGTCAACAAAAAAAAGAACTTCAAACTTCAAAAGATAAAAAAATATTTATTCAAGTAGGATTTTACAACCACTTTTGCATCGTCATTATGTACAATTTGATGTAGTTATCATTAAAAATATACTTCAATACAATAAACCCACAAACCTACCTAATTCAGTATCTTTTTAGAACTTGTGTGGAAGATAAGATCATCACAACAGAAATGAATAGAGTTCAAATTTCTTTACAATATATCCAGTCGTCCCGTATTAACTAGATGGTTCTATATCTTCAAAGCACGCTGTTTTCGCCCTTAGGTGTCGGCGGTGCTGATGCCGTTGACGTAATGGCTGACATTCCTTGGGAACTCAAGTGCCCGAAGGTCATTGGTGTGAAACTTACTGGTAAGCACTTTACTCATATATGTTTACTAGCTTTTGCCCGCGACTTCGTATGCGCACACATAATAATAATAAGAAAGAAGAAATTAGAACACTAGGTACGGTCGACGTCAAAAAGATATTTACACTTTTTCACCCTATTCCGTTGCATTAAGGTCCAAAAGTGTAAATATCTCTTTGACGTCGACTGTACGTAAACAAATTCCGAGTTGAAAAAGCCTAGTACAATTAACAGTTTTCGAGATGAATAATCTATTTAGTTATCAATGAATGTTACTAATAATAATAACTAACTAGTCATGAATGTTACTAGTAATTCAAAGATGTGTGTGAAGTCCCCAATCCGCACTGGGCCCGCGTGGGGACTATAGCCCAAACCCTCTCGTGATGAGAGGAGGCCTGTGCCCAGCAGTGGGCCGTAAATAGGCTGTTGTAGTAGTAGTAGTAGAATGTTACTAAAGCAATAATGAATACTACTACTACTACTACAGTCTATTTGCGTCCCACTGCTGGGCACAGGCCTCCTCTCATCACGAGAGGGTTTGGGCTATAGTCCCCACGCGGGCCCAGTGCGGATTGGGGACTTCACACACATCTCTGAATTCATTCGCAGATGCGTGCAGGTTTCCTCACGATGTTTTACTTCGTCGAAAAGCACAGTGGTTAATTCAAATTGAATTTCGCACAAAAGTAAACTTATTGGTGCGAGCCGGAATCGAACCCCCGACCCTCTGCATGAGAGGCGGTAGGTCGAACCACTACGCCACCACTGCTTCAATAATGAATTAATATTAAGTAATAAGGAGCACACTTTGGTGTATTTTTTAAACATGTTTGCATAATACTAAAAAATGCACTAGATGACTCAAATGTGACCTATCACGGAGTTTTTATCTACACGTCTGCCCGCCATATCTCAGGCAGCAAAAAACATGCAATCGTTATTTGCAATAATTAGAATTGCTTGTTTTTAATAATAAATAAAGATTAACCGGTCAGAGCACCTGAACAAAATACGTTAATTAGATAAAAACGTTCATACAAATGTAATATAGGTGTGGTGTGATGGCACAACGCCAACGAATCAATGGCACGGGTTGTTTATAGATGCATTTAGAACTTTTACTTTATTTTTAGATTTATTAACGCCTTAGTAACCTTGGACTTTGTACCTAAGTTTATGTAACCTATGGTGTATACTAGAAATATGTAATTTATTTATTCAGGCACCAATCAAAGGTTTACTGAGAAACAAACAGGAATGCTGATTTGATCTCTTCTATAACCTATTGATAAACAGTTATCGACGTAATGGGATTTCGTTAAAAATCTTCTTCCAGCAAAATCAATGCTAACATTGACTCTAGTCCGAAGTTGTGCACTTCTTCACCACATGATGTAAACAAAACACAAGTGTTGTATTCTGATCCTCTAATAGAACATAACAAAAAAAACGAAGTCTACTAAAGAGTTTTAGAATTTTATTCGTCTTTTCTTAAATTTATCGTGATGAAAGGAAGCAGAATTACTTTTGTCCCGTGAACTCTAAAACTAGAAATGTTGCTGTTCAGAAAAACACACGGACTATAGAAAAAATAGAAATGCAAAAGTTCTTATTATAAGATACCTCAATTTTACGTCTTTATCGAAGGAAAAATTGTGATAGTGCATTTCCGGGAGAGAATTCGCATCAACACGTTCAATGTCCAATAGTTATCTCATAGCAAGGCCCAGTAAACGGTGGCCTCGGTTGATCTCTTTATAATCAAACTATCTACTAATGACTGTACAATTTCCCTTATTAAAGATAATTATATGCAAAATAACACATTTTAATCTACTACAACTACAGCCTATTTACGGCACACTGCTGGGCACAGGCCTCCTCTCATCACGAGAGGGTTTGGACTGTAGTCCCCACGCAGGCCCAGTGCGGATTGGGGACTTCACACACATCTTCGAATTATTTCGCAGATGCGTGCAGGTTTCCTCACGATGTTTTCCTTCACCGAAAAGCTCAATGGTAAATTCAAATTGAATTTCGAACACAAGTTAACTTAGTGGTGCGAGCCGGAATCGAACCCCCGACCCTCTGAATGAGTGGCGGTAGGTCGAACCACTAGGCCACCACGGCTTATAAATTAATCGGCATTTTAATCTATGCAGTCATAATACATCATCAGTTCATTTCATAGTCTACATTTACATATGTTTCCATTTTATCCATGATAATGGCAAGCTTATGCGAATTGATTGCTTGGGGTGCACAGTAGAAACCAAGTTGTAAAGTGAAAAAGAAATAACGACGAAAACCTTTGCAATGTATGTTTAATATTTGCCAAGTTTAAAGTGGTAAATTAAATATAAAAAATGTATCCTCTCTCAAACTATATTACACAAATACGTCAGCAGACGATAAGTGGAGTTAGAAACCGTGATAATGAGAACACTCGTCCCAATAACCCATTAATCTAAAGAAGACATATCAAGTAGCTCCTACGTCCTAACACTTCATTCTTTAGCCCTTACGGAATAGGTATAAAGGCCATGTTGGCGTGCATCTAGTTTGGTTATGTCACGCGACATTGCTACTATAGAGCGTCTAAATTTATCGCGAACTATCTACGCGCTGACATTCCTATTGTAGATCTACTACTATCTTGTATGTTATAGGTGTTTGTACTGCTTGCCCTGACCTCTTTAATTTCACTATGTCAAAGTCATACCAAATTGAATTTTGATTTTAAATTTCTTATTTGGCTAGTATTTAACAAGCCAACAAAAAAATAACCAAAACCGAACCGATATTACTATGGTTGAACAGTGAACTTACTGGTTGCACCGCAAAATCAATGATTGAGTGAGCAGTATATGAGCAGCGTTCAGTACAAACAGTAAATTTGCTGTATACAATTATAAATAATACATATTGAAATAAGTTAAATGTAGGACGACTTTTTATTGTTTTACGTGGATCGGAATTGTTAAATTTCGCTATATTTACATTCATCTGACTACACCCTATCTTTATTATTTTATGATATTTGAACTAACTCCACCAGATCAAGAAAAACATGTTTGCAATTACCAATTGGTGGTGAAATTCAGTAAAATACAATACAATCTCTGATGACAAGCCTTCGAGATAAGTTATCTGGTTATTTAGATTTTATCGGCATAATTTTGATAGCTATTTCCGCAAAATTTGCGCATCCATTCAAAATGTATAGCAAAATACATATTTGAAATACATGACTTGATCAATTTTATTATGATTTTACAGGAAAAAAAATCGTATACTATTTATTCTAACCTGGCATCAGAGCTCTGTCTTATTACTTCTCCTATGGTTTTACTACTTAATTAAGTCACGACAGTATTTCCAGAATCAGGATCATTGGAAAATAATTCTGTGTTCACTTTTTAAATGTTGAAAGAAATAGCAAGGGGCCAATGCTGCGGGCTCATTTTAAATGCCTCTTTTTAGCGATCCCAAGGCAACCCGTACTTTTTCTGTACCTATGAAAATGAATCTTCTGTGCGTCACTTGTCATCAAAGTGTCTAGTCTACTGATAGTCCAACAATTGTTCAAACTAACAATTTTGCTGACAAATGGCGCGTTCATTATCGTACAGAAAAAAGTACAGGTTGACTTAGGAATCGCAATTCATGAGTTGCATTATTAATAAGCGAGCTGGTTTTGCTATCTGATCATTGCTTATTGACATCTCTGAGAAATCTTCAACCAAGTTAGTGATGGATGGAAATTGGAAAGTTTCTCAAACACGTCCATTGTTTATGAATCTTCCTCAGGCAAGCTGTCCGGCTGGACGAGTCCCAAGGACATCATCCTGAAGGTCGCGGGCATCCTGACCGTCAAGGGTGGAACTGGGGCCATAGTGGAGTACCACGGACCCGGCGTCGACTCCATATCCTGCACAGGAATGGCGACAATTTGCAACATGGGCGCTGAAATCGGCGCCACCACCAGCGTGAGTACTCTATGACGAAGGTCCGTTTTCACCAAACCGCTAAGCTGGGACACAGTATAACTAATAGGTACTATCATACCAGTAGCGACAAGCACCGCCCCGCACCAACACAAGTTACCTCACCCCGCCCGCGGCGAACGTGCGCGGCTTAGTAGCAAAACCGGTCAGAACGTGCACACACGCGCACGTAGAGATCTTCTACTATCTAAAGTCCCGCGCCTTCACATTTCAAAACGCTTCAATGTATTTAAAAAGCACCACCAACACTCAACACGTGTGCGTACTGACACAGCCATCAACTACGCGTTGAGAGTGCTGGTGGTGCTTTTTAAATAATAATGAAAAAAATTCAGCGTTTTGAAACGTGAAGGCGCGGGACTTTAGATAGTAGAAGATCTCTATTTGTACAAGATAATATTGTAGTGTGCAGATTGTATAGTGTAGTGCGTGTACCTCGGATTAGACTTGGGTTTTCTTTTTTTATTATTTATGAAAGCGAACGACTGCCTGGATCAGTCGGGTGATCGGTTCTCCATTCGGAACCATTTCACCCAAATAATGGGTTTAGTTGTATCAACTGTTAAGCTTGGCTACGACTGTTTTACTGACACACTGCGCGCGACGGTTACTAACAGATGCGCGGCGAGCGTCACGATCGCAAAATGTGTCAGTAACACTAAGGGTGGGTTCATTCATGCATAGTTGACGGACTCCTGGTCGTTAAATATGGCCGCCGAACTGTCATTCCATACAGAAACGTCATTTTGTCCCATAGTAAAATATTTAACGTTAACTTTAACGGGCGGTTTGAATTAACTCACCCTAAGCCTGACCTGCACCAACGCCACTACCCACGGGTTAGCCTCTAACATCATCATTCTCTCATTTTTTATATTATTCTCTTATTTTCTTTTTCTTTATTATTTGTATTGTGTCTTCCATTTTTTAAGTCAAAATAAATATTCTGAGTTCTAACACGAGTTAAGTTTATACAAACTAACCCTGAATCAAGAGCCTAACCCGGTGTTAGCGGCTTGGTGAAAGCGGGCGTAACATACTTAAAAGTAATGGCCGAGGGGTAACTTGAGTTAGAGGGTAACATGATGTTAGGCTTGTCCGGCTTGTCTGAAGGTGTCTGTCCCTATGTATGCTTAATCTTTAAAACTACGCAACGGATTGATGCGGTTTTTTTAATAGATAATAGTGATTCAAGAGGAAGGTTTTAGTATATAATTTGTTATAGTTTAACACTCGATTCCCACGAGAACGCTATAACCGAATTCTACGCGGACGAAGTCACGGGCAGAAGCTTGTTTGTTTTTATTGTGGCCGGTATAACCTGATCTAACTTCGTTCTGTACAGGTGTTCCCCTACAACGCTCGTATGGAGGCCTACCTGAAGTCCACGGGACGCCACGACATCGCTTCGGCCGCCAACGCGTCCAAAAACCTGCTGACTCCCGACGCCAAGGCTCCTTATGATGAGGTAACGAGTAACGACTAAACTACAATTCAAACTGCTGCAGTGTTAAACAAGCCGTGGTGGCCTAGTGGTTTGACCTACCGCCTCTCATGCAGTGGGTCGCGGTTTCAAATCCGGCTCGCACCTTTGAAATTATTTATGTACGAAATTAATTTTCAATTTACTACTGAGTTTTTCGGTGAAGGAAAACATCGTTAGGAAACCTGCACGCATCTGCGAAGTAATTCAAGGATGTATAGTCGAGTTCATTAATATATGATCACTTTTGGACCTTATTACAAGGGAGCAAGGTGTAAAAGTGTGTATATATTAGAGAACTTGACTGTATGTGAAGTCCCCAATCCGCACTGGGCCCGCGTGGGGACTATAGCCCAACCCTCTCGTGCTGAGAGGAGGTCTGTGCCCAGCAGTGGGCCGTAAATAGGCTGTAGTAGTAGTGTTAAAGTATTGCGTTTATTTGACGGAATTTCTGATTTAGACTGTTTTTGAAACTCCTAAATCGGAAATTTGTATGGTAATATGTATGAAGATCTTTTTCTAAATGTCTCTTTTAATTTGATTTCTGTTGCGAAGTAGCTATATCTAGTTCAGTATGACATTTGAATACCTCTAGCATAGTATGACGTGCCACTGTAGTCTAGTTTTCAATATCAAGGGATAACTTTTAATAGGTAATGAAATGATTCTATATCATTGTATGTCTATGATAGTAATAAAGAACGGTTTCGCATGACACAATGCATTAATAGTTGAACAATGGCTACTTAAGTAAGTGATCAGCGATAGCTCTTTTGATATCGCTATCCTTAGCGAAATGTGCCATATGATCTTAGTATTACATAAGTATTCTATCTTCATTCTCGTAAGAATAAAATGTCTTCACTGGCTGATCATCATCATTAACCGATAGACGTCCACTGCTTGACATAGGCATAGGAGGCCTGTGCCAACCTTGGAGGAGTCCAAGGCTCACCGAGCGGTCCTGTGACGTTCGCATCCGCCTACCTCCCGTGACCTTAACTAGGTCATCGCTCCATCTTGTTGGAGGCCTACCGACAGCTCGTCTTCCGGTGCGCTGGCTAATGCACTGCTCCTATTGAACACCACACAATAGAGAAAAAATAACAGAACAAAAGATCATTAGGGAAACATGTTGTTAGGTATACAGCAGGCGGTCTTATAGCTAACTAGCTTCTGCCCGCGACTTCGCCCGCGTGGAATTCGGTTATCGCGTTCCCGCGGGAACTATACGTTTTTCCAGGATAAAAAGTAGCCTATGTGTTATTCTGATCTATAAGCTACATTACTGTAAAGTTTCATTAAAATCCGTTTAGTAGTTTTTGCGTGAAAGAGGAACAAACATCCATCCATACATCCATCCAAACAAACTTTCGCCTTTATAATATTATATATATATATATATATATATATATATATATAATATAATATATATATATATATAGTAAGGAGTAAGGATAGAGCGACAAGAGATAAGTAGAGCTAATTTGTTTTTTTTTTTTCAATATGCAGCTGATCGAGATCGACCTGAACAAGCTCGAGCCGCACGTGAACGGGCCGTTCACGCCCGACCTGGCCAACCCGATCGGCCAGCTCGGCGAGGCCGCTAAGAAAGCCGGCTGGCCGCTCGACATCAAAGTCGGCCTTATCGGCTCCTGCACCAACTCCTCGTACGAGGACATGGGCCGCTGCGCCAGCATCGTCCGCGAGGTATGTCTCACCAGACCCGGCGCCAGTAGCGAGGCCGCCAGGAGGCCGGCTGGCCGCTCGACATCAGAGGCGGCCTCATCGGCTCCTGCACCAACTCCTCGTACGAGGACATGGGCCGCTGCGCCAGCATCGTCCGCGAGGTATGTCTCACCAGACCCGGCGCCAGTAGCGAGGCCGCCAGGAGGCCGGCTGGCCGCTCGACATCAGAGGCGGCCTCATCGGCTCCTGCACCAACTCCTCGTACGAGGACATGGGCCGCTGCGCCAGCATCGTCCGCGAGGTATGTCTCACCAGACCCGGCGCCAGTAGCGAGGCCGCCAGGAGGCCGGCTGGCCGCTCGACATCAGAGGCGGCCTCATCGGCTCCTGCACCAACTCCTCGTACGAGGACATGGGCCGCTGCGCCAGCATCGTCCGCGAGGTATGTCTCACCAGACCCGGCGCCAGTAGCGAGGCCGCCAGGAGGCCGGCTGGCCGCTCGACATCAGAGGCGGCCTCATCGGCTCCTGCACCAACTCCTCGTACGAGGACATGGGCCGCTGCGCCAGCATCGTCCGCGAGGTATGTCTCACCAGACCCGGCGCCAGTAGCGAGGCCGCCAGGAGGCCGGCTGGCCGCTCGACATCAGAGGCGGCCTCATCGGCTCCTGCACCAACTCCTCGTACGAGGACATGGGCCGCTGCGCCAGCATCGTCCGCGAGGTATTATCATGACTGCTCAAATCCATCTCGCACCTCGGAGAATACCGTGCGTCAAAACGGCTGGCTCGATTATGATGAAATTTAGTATGGATGTAGTTTGAGACTGGATATTTCCAGCCTTTTTTTAAATATTATTATATGGGATGCTTTTGATACCGATATTTCAACGGGAACGAGTTATCCATGCGTCAAACTAATTTGTCAATTCTTCTACAACTATAATCTATACATGGTGGGTCAGAAAATATGGCAAATAATTAACCCACAGTATCGGCTATCGATTCTAAGTATATTGTATAGGTCTTTAATTTTTTTCGAGTTGGTAAAAAAAAACATTTTGTATAGGATTCAGGCGTCGCTCACACAACCAATCCCATATAAAATTATTTTTTTTACTAACTCAAAAAAATTTTTAAGACCTATACAATATACTTAGAATTGATAGCTGATACTGTGGGTTAATTATTTGCCATATTTTCTGACCCACCGTGTATGTGTAGAGATCTTCTACTATCTAAAGTCCCGCGCCTTCACTTTTCAAAACGCTTATTTTTTTTCATTATTATTTAAAAAGCACCACCAACACTCTCAACGCATAGTTGATGGCTGTCTCAGCACGCAAACATGTGTTGAGAGTGTTGGTGGTGCTTTTTAAATACATTGCAGCGTTTTGAAATGTGAAGGCGCGGGACTTTAGATAGTAGAAGATCTCTACGAAGGCTCAGGTAACGAACGCCCAGTAAACTCATATTAAAATCCCTTTTTTATGGACTCCCATAGAAACTATCCCATATTGTAAAATAATAACTCGACGTTTCGTAAATAAATGGTAACTCGATGGTAAAATATAGAATAGTTTTTACGCGATTAGGGTCGGTTGATTCAAGTACAGTTGACGGACTCCTGGCCGTTAAATATGACCACCGAGCTGTCATTCCATACAGAAACGTCATTTTTCCCCATAGTAAAATATTTAACTTTAACGGACTGTATGAATCAACCCACCCTAAGTCGCGCATCAAGTGATTTTAAAATTCAAAATTCAATCATTTATTCAGCATTTTATACGTCAGAAAAAGAATTTGCCAGCGCTTCCTAGACCCATTGCTGGAGAAGAAGCGCCGCAACTAACTCAGCAGAAGGCTTAATGTGCGTGAATAGGTTCTGCTGATGGCTAAGCTGTTGTGTCCACAATATCTCACACAAATTCCTCTGGTTTCAAGGCTCTGAAGCACGGCGTCAAGTCCAAGATTCCGTTCAACGTGACGCCCGGCTCCGAACAGGTGCGCGCCACCATCGAGCGCGACGGCATCGCGCAGACTCTCCGCGACTTCGGAGGCACTGTGAGTACTATAAGAAACAAAATAACACATTTTGATGCAAGTACGAAAAGTTTGTCATTTTATCACGAGTCCCTGGTTATGTTGGCGCGAACGGAAGCGAGCGTTAACATTAGGGACGAGTGAAAATGATAATTTCGCGCGTGTATCAAACGAAATTTTTAATACTATTACTATTATAGCCTATAAAGTGTCCCACTGCTGGGCAAAGGCCTCCCCTCTTTTTCGCCACTCTCCTCTATTTTGTGCAAGCTCCCGATTTGCGAAAAAATTAGAATAAAGTGAAAAAACGAACAGGATGAAGTTCTTAAAACTTAACGCACGCTCACTAGGTGTCAAAAGCAAAATTACGAACTTTTCGCACTCTAAACAGGTATCGAAATGCTTACTCTTTGAACAACTGTATTTTAAAATTATATAGACTGACAATCTCCTTACATTGCGGCTCACACAAAAGCTCTGTACTATCTCGATTTTATTCATGTATTTGAAGGAAATGTTCAGGTTTTTTTTATAATGTTTTTTTTTACATCACATGATTAAAGAACGGCCTCGTATGGAAGCACTGAGTCAGTCAGTAACGGAAAAGTTTCATATATAGTGATTGATGATTTTTGCCAAGCTGTAGTGATAGACTATTTTTTTAGATATCGTATAACTATTATTTAAACCACAGGTGCTAGCCAACGCGTGCGGCCCCTGCATTGGCCAATGGGACCGCAAGGACGTCAAGAAGGGCGAAAAGAACACCATAGTAACGTCATACAACCGCAACTTCACCGGACGAAACGACGCCAACCCCGCCACCCACTGCTTCGTCACCAGCCCCGAGCTCGTCACGGCATTGTCACTCGCCGGTACGTCATAACCCGAAGGAGCCGTGGTAGCCTAGTGGTTTGACCTACCGCCTCCCATGCAGAGGGTCGGGGGTTCAAATCCGGCAAATAATCCCACCAACTATGGTACTTCACTACCCACCAACCTCGCCAAATCTCACTTGCCGAATTCTCATTCGCTATCCCTGCCAATTGTCACTCTCCAAAACCGCTACTAATCAACCCGTCTACTGTGCCTAATTGGCGATTAAACAATATCAATGTTACTGTAATGCACATATACTTAACTAACCTACCTATATTTTATGTTTAACCCGTCACGCGTCCAGCCCGTCGTGGGCAAGTGTCCCGTACGCGTCCCCATACAACGTGAAAAAACCCGATTTCTCGCAGATAATCGAAATTGTACCTACCTTAACGTTCATTAAATATTGTGTGTTATATATCATTAGAAAGGTTATTAAATTCTATATTCAAAATTTTATAGTGCAATGAAGTCACTTACTTGTAACAAGAAATATTTTTTTTTCTTTGTTTCAAATTGATGTTTTTTTTTCCGCCACTTACATTCCAGAACACAAAACACTAAATTTATAGCTAAATGTCACCTTGCACATACACTAAATTGAAGCTTGGATGTTTATGAATCGATTTTACATTACTTTGCTATCAAATAACACATATTTACTTCACAATGACTATTTATTTACGCAACAACAACTACCGACCGCTCGCGCAATTGAGACGTAATTTTTTTTTTTTAAATTCAACTACGCGTTTCTTATTGGGTTAAAAATCTAATTTCAACAAAGCAAGGCCTGTGATAGGCTAACGTAATATTTGCAAGTTGACCAATCTCAAACAAAAATTAAGAAAAATGACCAATGACAAGTGACAGCGTTATTCGCACATGGTGCGACTGGGACGCTACCGGACCAAAATTCTTACTCGCACACGGTGCGACTGGGACGCGTGACGGGTTAACATCATCATTAATAGGTATTGGGAAAAAGGGTATGGCCATAGCAATGCTGATTTTAAGACAATCCGGCAGCAATAGATATGGCTATTATGGTCCAGTTTGTAACAAACAAAGAATGAATGCTTTATTAGCACATAAACTTTTTTTTTCTTAGCCTGTTGTAGTGTCATAAACTCTTTAAATTTCTTTTTTTTTTCAAGAAGAATAATCTTAACTAAATATGTAATGGTCCGCAGGCCGGCTGGACTTCAACCCGCTGACGGACAATCTGACGGGCGCGGACGGCAAGCCGTTCAAGCTGTCCGACCCGTTCGGCGACGAGCTGCCCGCCAAGGGCTTCGACCCCGGCCAGGACACCTACGAGCACCCGCCCGCCGACGGCAGCAGTCAGTACCTTCAATTTTTAATACCACCAACATCAGCTTTTCAGTGCTACGGCTCCACACGGTCTGGACATAACCCCGCGTATTGCTCGGTCCATATAGAAAGAAAGAAAAAAAGAAAAAACATTTCTTCATGACAGGACAACTCATAAAAAAGAAATAACAAATTACAATACATACCATCAGCCGGTGAAATTACTGGCACAGGCATTCCATCTTAGGCCGCAGGGTGGGCAAGGCATTCGAGATCTTATAGTTCTTTAATACTGATTAGATTAGTTTAGTTGCATGTTATCAATAATATAGTTAATTTATTATATTTAAGTTTTGCCCACATCACAATTATAACAACTTACACGATATTGTAATTGGTGGTAACTTTGCTGGTTGATGATTTTTTCAAGCTGAATTAGAATTAAGATTTACCGTTTGGTTGGGTACCGTTTTGTACCCAAATAAAACATTAAAACATTAATAATAATAAATCATGAGACTTCGATGTCCATGGGCCGCAAGCTTACCATCAGGTGGCCTATGTGCTCCTTGCCTACCAATGAAATGAAAAAAAATCGGCCTTTTCAGTGCTACAGCTGCAAACAGGCTGGACATATCCCCGCGTATTGCTCGGCTCACATACCAGTGTGTTCATGAATCATTGAACCAATGGCAGTGGTGGTGAAGTTCACGAAATTCCTACGGGAACGGGAAAGGTATCTACGTCGGGAGAGCGTCCGGGTCTTCTCATTTACTGTACTAAATTTAAAAAATTCATTCACACATAAGAGTAGGCAAAGGTGCGAGCCGTGTATCCTGCATGATTGCATTTATTGGTTATTTTCTACTCCATTGAATACACATACAATTTTTCTATATATAAAAAAATCAATTGCTGTTCGTTTGTCTCGCTAAAACTCGAGAACAGTTGAGCCGATTTGACTGATTCTTTCTTTGTTACGAGTATATTCCCCGTGATTCAGGTAAGGTTAAAATAAAAAAATAAAAAAACGGGATTCAGGAGCACGAAAAAAATTGTACGGGAATCCGCGGTGAAACGAAGTTCGCCGGGCCGACTAGTTACTTATAAAAACGTTACAACCTTTCAGAGGTACAAGTGGACGTGTCCCCCACCTCCGACCGTCTTCAGCTCCTGGCTCCGTTCGACAAGTGGGACGGCAAAGACCTCACCGACATGACGATCCTCATCAAGGTCAAGGGAAAGTGCACCACCGACCACATCTCTGCCGCCGGCCCCTGGTTGAAGTACCGCGGCCATCTCGACAACATCTCTAACAATATGTTCATCACGTGAGTACGCCATTGGAAAATCCATACTACTACTACTACTACTACTACAGCCTATTTGCGTCCCATTGCTGGGCACAGGCCTCTCCTCAGAGGGTTTGTGCTATACTCCCCACGCGGGCCCAGTGCGGATTGGGGACTTCACACACATCTTTGAATCACTTCGAAAATCCATACCAGTGTTATAAATGCGAAAGTGAAGTCTGTCTCTTTTTCACGCTTAAACCGCTGGAACCTAATTAGATGAAATTCGGTATGGTTTCGAGGTAGTTGGAGGTAAATTCATTTCTGTTAAATTCATTTAAAAGTGACGTGTAAAAGTGCCCAGATGTGGCCTATTTACTACTACTACTACAGCCTATTTGCGTCCCACTGCTGGGCACAGGCCTCCTCTCATCACGAGAGGGTTTGGGCTATAGTCCCCACGCGGGCCCAGTGCGGATTGGGGACTTCATACACATCTTTGAATTACTTCGCAGATGCGTGCAGGGTGGCCTATTTGCTGAATAAATATTTTCATTTTTATTTTCCCGTGAAAGGACGTGGCTTGACCTTTAAATCCCGGATAAACGCACAGTTCCCACGGTAACGCCGAATTCCAGGCGGGCGAAGTCGCGGGCAGAAGCTAGTCGAGTACAAAGGTGACACAACTTAGAAGGCGCGCGGCAAACACTAAGCCACTGACGCAAATTATTGCCTAATCCGCTTCTAAATTGGGTCGTGCTATACAGATGTAGATGTAATAAATATCTTTCATCTGGAAATCTCGGGAAGTCGACAAGGCTCGAACAATCAATTCATCATCATGTCAGACGAGAGACGTCCACTGCTGGACATAGGCCTCCCTCAAAGCTCGCCACTCAGACCGGTCTTGTGCTACTCGTTTCCACCGGATTCCCGCGACCTTTACGAGGTCGTCGCTCCATCTTGTTAGAGGCCTAGCGACAGCTCGTCTCCCGGTTCGCGGACACAACTCCTTCTTCCTTTAATTTGAAACTTTATTGGTCAATGTCTAAATGGAGATTTGAAATAGGCAATACTTATGACAACCATTTATAAAAAAGTATCATCACACCTTTGCCATATAAATAGTAAAATTCGCATCTATTCTCATCAATTCGATTGGCTAAGTGTTAATCGTACCGTAACTTTTAGGACAACATGATTGTAATTATATTTTTTCCACAGCGCCACAAACGCCGAGAACGGCGAGCTGAACAAAGTGCGCAACCAGGTGACGGGCGAGTGGGGCGCCGTGCCGGCCACCGCGCGCGCCTACAAGGCCGCCGGCGTGCGCTGGGTCGTCGTCGGCGACGAGAACTACGGCGAAGGCTCCTCGCGGGAGCACGCCGCGCTCGAGCCGCGCCACCTCGGCGGCCGCGCCATCATCGTCAAAAGCTTCGCCAGGCGAGTGTCCTCACTGTAGCCTCCACGAGAACTACGAAAATGGATGGACTACGATAGTTGATCCCAAAGTTATTCAGAGCAAAGAGAATGTTCGACTTAGCTAGCTCATGTTAGACCTGGTTCGCACGAGAGTTTAAAAAGCGTCGCGTTGTCTTTAAAAACGCTTTCGTGTGAATGTATGAATACACGGGTATCCATTTGTGTCATTTCATCATCATCAGCATCATCATTTCAGCCGAAAGACGTCCACTGCTGGACATGGGCCTCCCCCAAGGCGCGCCACTCAGACCGGTCCTGTGCCACTCGCATCCACCGCGTTCCTGCGACCTTTACAAGGTCGACACTCCATCTTGTTGGAGGCCTACCGACAGCTCGTCTACCGGTTCGCGGACGCCACTCCAGAATTTTCCAGCCCCATCGGCCATCAGTCCGGCGAGCAATGTGCCCCGCCCACTGCCACTTAAGGCTCGCAATTCTTCGGGCTATGTCGGTGACCCCAGTTCTACTGCAGATATCCTCATTTCTGATGAAAATTGTCGTTTAACTTTTTTTAAAGACCGTTGAAAAAGCTCTCGTTTGGGCCTTACCCTTACCAGGTAAGCCTTACCCAAGCCATTTGCCATTATAATGTTCTAACCTTTATCTGCAGGATCCACGAGACTAACCTGAAGAAGCAGGGCATGCTCCCGCTGACGTTCGCCAACGCAGCCGACTACGACAAGATCCAGCCCACGGACAAGATCTCGCTGCTCGGGCTTAAGGACCTCGCGCCTGGCAAGGTATCGTCGTTTTCAAATATTTATAAACTAGCCGTTTTCCCGCGACTTCGTCCCGCGTAAACTTAGAATTTGCGTACCCGATGATACTGTACATACAGTTGTTATAATTATAGAATTATTCAGAAAACTGGTTTGAAAACCCGTTCCCGTGGAAATATCGGGATAAAAAGTAATATGTTATTCCCAGGGTCTCAAACTATCTCCATACCAAATTTCATCCATATTGGTCAAGTCGTTGAGACGTGAAGCAAGGAAAACAAACACACTTTCACATTTCTAATAGGAAGTAAGGATGCCTAATGGCTGACTTTTCAATCGTCAGATGAAATTTATTCTTCGGATAGTGCATATAAATTTTAATTTGTTGCGGAATAAATTCGAATTTTGTATGGACTATCTGAAGAATACATTTTATCTGACGATTGAAAAATTAGCCCTAAGTACACTTAAATGTGACTAATGCCAGCAGTCACGGCACGATATGAAAAATAAATTTATATATGTGGTTAATGGTGCTGGTCGCACATATATT
This sequence comes from Aethes cnicana, assembly GCA_963971205.1. NCBI lineage: Eukaryota > Metazoa > Arthropoda > Insecta > Lepidoptera > Tortricidae > Aethes > Aethes cnicana. Next base: position 11,304,528 of record OZ020282.1, read on the forward strand.
AATGTGCTATCTGATCTGTTACTTGTATACACTGTGTAGCGACTGTTTTTTGACCCAAATAAATAAATAAAAAGGTTTATGGAGAATAGGGATGACGACAACTTTTTTTTCCTTAGTCTATCAGGAAGATTATTGAAAAGTATTGGACACGTATTTTTTTCTTTTTTCACGTCGTTTTTTCTTTTGTCACAAAAAAAAATGTTTAACTTCCAAAAAAATGCGCTCTGTTGTACAAAACAAAACTTACCGAGTCTTTTTTCTTTCGTAGCCCGTGGAATGCGAAATCAAGCACAAAGACGGCAAATCCGAACGCATCAAGCTGAATCACTCCTTGAACGAGCAACAGATCGCGTGGTTCCGAGCTGGCTCCGCACTCAACAGAATGAAGGAAATCGCCGCCGGGAAGTGAACCGCCAAACGACCTACGTCTACCACCCAAGTCCAACCGTAGAACTTGCACTGAATTTCTTTCATAGGAGTATATGGTAGCTTCGAACAATAAACTAACAATTTAGACTAAGGACAGTGCAAGCGTTACCATCTAGAATATAGTAAATTCGACCATCAAGTTTCGGACAATACGCGGCAGTGATGAATCTTATTATTAGCTTAGTACAAAGATGAATTAGTAATTTAAGCGAAACCATTTTTTTTTCTTTGAATGTATTATTTTAAATCAACTATGTTTTTTTTAATTATTTATGTAAATAATTATATTTACCAAAACGATGAATTAAAGTTACGTATTACCTAACAGTGTTGTCTTTTTTCTTTCACACAAGTTTTCTACTGCGAAGGACATTCGTCCTTGAACGATAATATAATCAAAGTAATCTGATGGTACCACAGCAGAACAAGCATAATGAATGTCTCTACTAATCTACAGCCTATTTGCGTCCCACTGCTGGGCACAAGCCTCCCATCACAAGACGAGAGGCTTTTTGGCGAAGGAAAACATCGTGAGGAAACCTGCACGCATTTTCAAAGTAGTTCAAAGATGTGTGTGAAGCCCCCAATCCGTACTGGGCCCATATAGCCCAAACCCTCTCGTGATGAGAGGCGCGTGACTCGTAAGCTTTGACAATATTGACCGCTGATTGGTGAAAGTGGGCCTCCACAGTCCACACCTTATAAGCTGGCTGGGTATACCCGCGACTTAGTCTGCGTGAAATTTCCCACTAAACCACCATCCCCTCAGGGCCTCCAGGGATTTGCATTTGCACTGCAGACAAATATGAATTGGCCTGAAATCTGGGAAAAGCTATCCCACATGTATCTTTTCCAGGACATGTCTATAACAAGTTTAATCAAAGTCAAATTAAGCTTTTTAAGACATGGATATGGACTCCCACTGGTATAAGTTTTTTCTCAAGGTTCATGCATCAATTGTATGTCAGTTTCAGTAACCGATCCAGTCTTCAGTAAATTTTTGTATTTAGTGGAAATGGAGACTTTATTGTACTTATCACCAAGATAAATGGTCTGTCTATTGCTTTCATGCCAGAAACCCATCAGAAATGAGAGTTGATTTTGTAAGAGGAAGTCTGAAAGTAGTGTCTCCAGTGGGTGGTGAACAAATAAAAGCTTGGGTGTAACTCTTAGTATGAGGGCTGACGGAGAAATGGAAGAAAGGAACATGGTGTGGCTGCCCTACGTAATGTGAGATAATGGGTAAGCATATTTGTTTTCTAATTTATATTGGAATAAAACAAAAACATAGTTAGAAACTATTTTATTCTCCATAGCTTAATCTTCGTTATCCTCATTGTCGCTGTCAGCATTGATGTTGAAGTAGCGGAGCTCGTAGGAGTCATGGGCAGACGCCACCACTCGCAGCCAGTCACGGAGGTTGTTCTTCTTGAGGTACCTCTTGGTCAAGTACTTAAGGTACCTCTTGGAGAAAGGAATGTCTGTGAACCGGTGGAAATGTCTCAATGACCTGTGGAACTGATTTGTCCGTGTTTATACCCCACGGAGGGTCCCTGCCGGACTCAGCCACCGTCCCGCCCCGGCCTACTGAGGCGAGCGGTGCCCACCCCCGCGGCGTGGACGCGCCGAGCAGGAGTTACCGCAGTGAGCAACAGAGAATTGGCTCTGAAGCCCCTGAGGCCGGGTTAATGGCTTAAGCCAATGGCATTGGAAATAAGATTGATGTGTCTATTTAATTGCAAATTGGGTTTTCCTTAATCTCGTCCAAAGACCCCGCAAACATTTCCTTAACAAAACATTGTGTGTCTGAGACTACCAGAAAGTGAATACCTATCCAGAAGTGGTGGCAGCCAACTTCAAAGATTAACCTCTGTGAATTGTTTATTCAGAAAAGAACAATGGTTAACTCCATAAAATATAAAATATCAGAATACAGACATTGTAATGTGGCCAGAGGCACTGCAGTATTGTAAATTGTAAGTACTACAATATAGGTTAAGTGACATAACCTTCAAATCTGCTATTGACGACGTTTGAAGCATCAAATTAATGTAATTGCAATTTCTACAATAATAGTAACAAAATGGAATATAACGGTGCTAACCTGCGCTGACAGCAACCTTGGTCTTGTCCCTGGCGACAACAACGTGGCTGCCCAGGTTGTTGGTTTTGCCTTCCACCTTTACGTGCTCCTTCAGGTATTTCTCGAAGTTTCCAACATCGAGGATGCTGTCTTCAGCCGGGTGCGTGCAGTCAATGGTGAACTTCAGGCTGATCTTCCTCTTGGTTCCCTTTCCACGGATTTTACCGCCCTTTATTCCCTTCTTGCCAGTTTTCTGGTGCAGCTGGCCTTTCTTGGGCGCGGGTTTCTTGGCTACTGCCATCGTGAACCTGTAAATGATTCAGGGTTTTCAATAAATTACGCCGACAAGACTTTTCAAAGAAAGACCGTGATAAATAATTATTTAGATTAACCTACCGAACACGTGTATAGCGGTTACGGCGTTAACAGGAAAATGGCCGAATTAAACTGTGTTGCTACACGAAGATCAATCACAGAGCAATTTTTCAAGTCGTTCCTTTTGACGCACGGATTTATTGTAATTATAGAAACCAATAAGTTAAAATAACTACAATCAAATGAAATTTGATTTGAATGTTAGTTATGAAAACACTGAGTTGTGTCTTTGAACTATGAAAACGCCGGTGCGAAATATAGTTTATAAATATTTGATTGGATTATTGGATAAAGAATTTAATATTAATCATTACAAGAAATTAACAATAATTTTAGAATAATTCCAACAACAGAATATAATTATAAGTGCGACAGAAACATAGAAAGAAAGTATGATAACCAATGTTGCCCGTTCAATTCAATGGTGCGTTGACATGAACGGCGTTCAAAAGAACATTCACGGGCGCGTTCACAGGCACAGGCGTGTAAACAGGCTTTTTTTTAATATTTAATTATTTAAAAGGTTTTTTGGATGTCACCTTCCTTAAACAGGCTGATTTTAAACGCGCTCGTGAACGTGAACGTGAACGCCGTTGATCGGTCGACTGGTGCGATCGCGTCAGTTCGCTTGCACCTTTGTGGCGTACGGACGATGACGACTTGCCGAATAAAATTAATTTAACAATGCCAATTTGTCGGAATGGTCAAACGACCATAATTAATATCCAGCACAGGCTTCGTCAAATTTGTAATTGAATTTTCCATTGAGCTTTTCCGGTGAAGGAAAACACCGTGAGGAAGCCTGCACGCATCTGCAGGATGTGTGTAAAGTCCCCAATCCACACTGGGCCCGCCCGGGGGATTCTATAGCCCAAACCCGCTCGTGGTGAGAGGCCTGTGCCGGTTGTGCCAGCAGGTGGATGCAAATCAAATAGGCTGTAGAACATTATTTGTACTAAGTAACGTTAAATATGTAAGTTAGTGCGACCAGATTTTTTAAATAATCCATATTAATTATTAATATTATAAATGCGAAAGTAACTCTGTCTGTCTGTCTGTTACCTCTTCACGCTTGGCATGGAGATAGTTGGGGTCCCGGGAAAGGACATACGCTACTTTTTATCCCGGAAAAACGCAGTTCCCGCGGGAACGCGATAGCCGAATTCCACGCGGGCGAAGTCGCGGGCAGAAGCTAGTAAAAATATATACATATATTTCGAAAATTTGTCCATAGATGTTAACTACATGGAAATCTCAAAATTAGTGTTAGTTCAATTAACACAATTAATTCCCGTTTCTAAGTAACCAACGCTGAAATGATTCCCTCTGGATGATTTATTTTCACCAACGGTGCTTCATAACATGTATACCTAATTCATATTTGTAGGTATCTAATTATAGTTTAGTTTTACTTTGGTTAACTAGAGATGACTGAAGACGTGTCACGTGTCGAAGTTCAACCAGTAACTAGTAACAAAACCAGTTCAAAAGGGGCACGGTTGCCGCCGCACAAGACGGCTATTGTCTTCGCCGATTTTATTTCTCATGAATGAACCGTGCTTTTCGCCTGTCGAGGTCACGGCACTTTTTTACCTGGGACGTGATGTAATGCCCTCGCGTATTTGATACACACAATCTTATAGCAGCGCCAAGATGTAACGTTGTAATTAAAATTAAAGCTTCAATAACTATCAAAGTGAAAATGAAGTGTTATGTTAATTTTAAGATATTATTACCGCGAGTTTTTGAACTGAAAACTAGCGCATGCGTAATAAAGTTATCTGGAAATCGTGAACTTCGTCGTCGCGTCGCGAAGGAAGTGACTGGCCGCACACAACCGCAGTTTATTTACGCGCTCGGTCGTGATCGCGAGTGATGTAAACCTATTTTTGAAGTTAACCTCACTTCTACCTGTTAAAGGTGATTCATTAGTGGTTAGCGCCTAAAACAAGGCTTTAATTATTTTGAGGTCTAAAAATTGAAGCTGGCGAGTCTTGGAAAACATCATAATAGTGTTAAGAAATGACGCATGACGGAGTGAATTAAATCGATAAGGAACGGTCACGATGACACTCAAATGAGAAAAAGATGGATAATTGTTTCGCCGCTTGCGGCTGCGATGATAAAGGAGGAGTCACCACAGCCGATTTGGATCGTTACACGGATAAAATAGAGAATGTGCTAAATGACGAAAAAGGAAGGAAGTTCTTTAGAAATTTCATGTTTACGTCGAAGATGAAAGACGGGCGCCGGACGCTGGACTTTTGGGAACACACAGAGAGGCTACTGAATTACAAAGAAAACACTGAAAGCGGGTCCTTCCGTAGCCACCTAAGAGATGTTGATCGTTTAATCGACGAAGCCGAAAGGATAGAGGAGTTAGACTTTGCCACGATGGAGAGATTAACGATTGCACGCGATTCCGAAGACAAAGACGAAATTAAAGAAGCACTGAAGACACTGAAAGCAGAATCTACCAAAGCACTTAGAAGAGAATATAATGCATTTAGACGACAGTATATTAAAACCTAAGACTTCATCGTAGGAGTGCCTTAATTTTGACAAGTTTTGAAATTCGCGCCATACCTACTTAAATGTGACAGATTAGTGTAACCAAGTGGTAATAAGCAAATAATTATAAATTGTAATATTCTAAATACAGATACGTATTTTATATTCGTAAAGTCCATAATTGCTTCCACAAGGTTATTTTGTGTATCTTATATTTTGGAGGTCAATATTGTAAATGCACTGCAGTGCAGTACGACACTAAGCACTAAGCGGAAATTAAATTAGTTAATGTTTATATTAATGAGTTTTATTATTACAGTTTTCCTTAAAACGCCATTATGGAATGCAAATAAGAATGTGGTCATCTTCTTTCCTTCCGATTGTTTATACCGTAAACATCCTGTAGGTTGGCACAAATGTATTGTTAAGTTGAAGTATTGATGCTGGAGTTCAATCATTTCGAATTCATTAATTGATAAAAAAAAACCTATAAATGGATTAACTCCTTGGAACTTATGGGAAAGGGTTTTCATTGTGACTATTTACTAAGTAAATTTTCGAGTTTACCAAAAATATAACAGGAAATTTACTTTATTTTCCTAGCTACATTGACATTGTAGATCTAAGAGTAATTACTTGATTTTTGTGTAAAAGCAACAAAATACGAAATTATTTATTAAATTATTTATTGAGTCCATTTGACTAAAAACGAGATTTTCACATTGCATTACTGCATCACAAAATGCTAACTGCAAAAACATTTCTAATGTAGGTAGATGTATGTAATTCATAATAACTTACTCTCCAATCCATTTTTAAAAACACTGTAAATGCATAGTCTGCTGACATGAAATCATAAATTATATCATCAAGTTGCACAATGATATTTTACATCTTCCACTTACACAAATTATATAAAAATTTAATTCCTTCAATATCTTATCACATTAATTATAGAGTCCATTTCTCAAGTTATCAATATTAAATATATCATTTATTAAACTACACTATTTAGATACAAGCTTTTCCTTCTAGGTTTTCTTCCATGAGTAGAACATCTCCAGTGGTTTGTTTACCTGTAATTGAGTAAAACAGATACATTCATAAATTTAATGCATTTTATTAAAATGACATACATTTGATATAGGTAAATGGATAATAGGAGTTCTCAAGTAATATAAAAGACACATTTAAATGTTCTGGTACGTTTACATGTACGGCGTTCAAAACGACATTCACGGGCACGAGCGTGTAAACAGGCGGTTTTTGAACGCGCTCGTGAATGTGCACGTGAACGCCGTCGTTCGGTCCGCTGTCGGTTTTCGACAACGATCAAAGGTAAATTGGATCGTGCTCTGGTACCTGTTTACACGGTCGGGCGTTCAAAATGTCATTCAACGGGCACGTTTACGAGCACGGCCACGCGCGTCTAAACGTAGCATTTTAGACTACAGGGCTGACGTTGCATAAAGACGGGGATGCACTTGGCTTGGGGACGATGTCCTGCGACGTGTCGCCAGCGACGTCGGGTGAAGTGACGCGAACCGTACGGAACCGGACATCGCTCGACAACCACGCTACGGACATAAGTCGCGTGATGGTTGCTTGACAATGTCGTGGGACATTTGTCCCCTAGTGTATGGAAAATTTGAGACACATATTTAATACATTGTCTCAAACTTTCGCGATACCCACTCATATTAAACATACTAAAAACGGGAATTAATCGCTCGTAAAAAACCATTTACATTTTACCTTGACGTTTCGGCCGCAATGCAGCCGAATACATAGTTTAGAATAAATGGTTTTTTACGCGATTAAGTCCCGTTTTTAGTGTGTTTAACACGTATTTAATGTCAGAAAAATAAAATATATTCTCGTGGACAGTCATTGTCTTAGCCAACTGTACTGTACCTTCCAGAATTTATCATTGATCTGCCTGAGCGTTTGGGAGCCACCTAGCGGCACAAACTGCCCCGGCGCAGGCGCCACGTATATACAGAAGTTGAGGAGGCGATAGGCCTCCGGGAGCTCTGCATCCAAATCCAGGGTCAGACGCATGGCCAAGTACTTGCTAAGATGATCCACTGAAAATAGAAATTTCAATTTTATCTGGTTAATGAGTGGATGTTTCCAGGAAAAGGCAAAAGTTAAAGGACTTGGGAATATGCTAGTAAATAAAAAAAGAATTAGGTCATATTGCATAATAAATTTATATGCAAAATAAGTTGCATTTTTTGCAAAAAGTCACAATATTCATCCTTAAAGCCAGACCATGCTAATCACATTCATTATACTTGGTCATTACAGACAAAAACTACTTCAAGTAGCATTAAACAAATAAATTATATACTTGTACGTAAATTTGCAAATAAGAATTTTCCTGAAATAGTTTCCGCATCATTTTATGAATTGAATATTACCTGATGCATTAGCAGTGGTTTTGATATATCTAACGGAGCTATCCCGCAGGGCCCTCATGAGCTGGTTGTCCCCTGTCATCTCGGTAGGGTGCGGCTTGAACACCAGCTCAATTTCATTTGGGTTCAGTGGCTCACCCTCTCCTTCTGTGTCCATGGAGTTTTCACCTTCAGTTCTGAAAGTTAATAAATACCGTGACAGTTAATTCTACCTCTGAGCCAATGATATCGGCAATTTAGATCTAAGACAGAGACTTGAGTTTTATTAAGACTTGATAATTAGATTCTAATTTGAAATTACATGTGTAATTGTGCAATAGAAATGTTTTCAATTTCCCAATAACATTTATCAGGCTAAGTAAGATTTGTTCTAGCTTTTAGTTCATGTCTCTCTGGGTGGTATGAAGTATTGCTTTTCCTGGCCTATCTGATCCCACTGCTTGTCAAAAGCCTCCCTTCATCTCTATCATTGACCAGTTCAGGCCAATCCGATTTTAACCAGTCAAAGTCGTCACTTGCACCAATATAAAACCAGAATACATTAATAAGTTTTATACCATTGAAATTAATCTAGTTTACAAAATGTATTAGATTGATAACTAACCTGCCATCACTAGATTCACTCTCCTCACTACGCTCCGATGTCAAGATGGACTTGGTCCTCTTAGTTATGCTTGTGTTTTTTGATATGGAGCTCACGTTTGACGGCACCGGCGACGGCGTGCTGCGGACGGACGCGGGATTCGAAGTAGACTGCCCAGACGGTGTCGGGATGCCAGTTGAAGGAGTGCTTTCTTTCGGAACAGAGGAAGTACTGCCGTTCTGTGGCGCTTCAGGCGTCCCATTGGAATTAGAAGGGTTGGTGTTGTCGTCTGCAGTCTTCCGCGACCTCTGCGGCCTATTTTGAGACTGCAGTTTTATACCTTCAGTAATGGAATTCACTAGCGACGCCTGTGAGTGTGACATATTCAATTTTGCCAATACGCGCTCTTGATGGGCTTCATACTCGTCTCGGCTCGGGTAAATCTTAGATATCAACAAGTCGAAGTTCGGATCAGGTCTGAGTGAACGTTTCGAGACCAACTTCTTTCGACAAGTCGGACATTCCTTGTTGCCAGAACGCAAGGCGGTTATGATGCAGTCTGAACAGAACCTATGCAAGCACTCCTTCGTCGTCATCGTCTTCTTGAGCATGTCCAAACATATTGGGCACATCAATTCGCTGTGTAAGCTTCGTGGGGACACCGCGATTTCGGTGGCATCCGTTATCACTTCCTGCGGAGTTCGGTGCAGTTCGTAAAGGGATAACTCCCATGTTTTATTCTGTGAAGGCTCTGTTGACGACATTTTCTCACACAGCTATTTAATAATAAACCATTTAGAAAATACAAACTACAATCTGTTTTGACATGACACTTCCTATCGAGCCGCCGCCGCCATGTTGATTAAAGAAATGAATGAATGATATTGATAGTTTTTTATATTACCGTTCATTGCTCTAGGGCAAAGACATCAAATTAATCAGCCATTTTTTTGACAAAATGTTGAGTTTCTCTGGATTAATTTTATAACTCATTATACCATTGCAGAAATTCATTAAATACCACTTAGATATTAAACTTGATAGTTTCAATCGATTGAACTAAATAAAGCGCGCCATCTGTCCAGGGTTTAGGTCAGCTTGGAGTTACATTGCATTGGTGCGAGAGTGCACAAAGCTGTTGAGGTTGCATATGTATATATAAACTCATTTGTCATGAAGAAATTCAAAATTAAAAGGAGAAACTTATAAACAATTGAACGGTCTGTCTGTGAAAAAAACGTGTCGGTGTCAAGTGATGTATTTACCAATTCATAAAATAAAATACTAATAAATACTATAAATAAACGCTAATTATAACGTATTAATAACAAATCTCATCGGTTTAGATTGGTACTAAAGTTGTATATTTAAGTTCTCATCTTACTCATCCTAAAACATTGTGCGTGTTCCTGCTTACTTACTCCTGGTAAGAATTTTACTTTAATAGGTCATAGGCTCAGCAAAGGAGTGAACTGAAGTAAGAATGGTTTGCTTTACAACTAAATTGCGCATAGGCAACTTAGAAGGCAAGGAAAATTGGGCAACATGGAAATATAAAATTACCATAATGCTTGAAGGCACAGAAGGTGCTATGGAAGCAGTTCAGGGTAAACTCAAGAAGCCCGTTGTGCCCGCCGAAGGAGCCGGTGATGCTGCATCGAGTGAGTACAACTCAGCTATGGCCAGTTACAAGAAATTTGAGAGCAGCGCTCTTCTTATACTGACCACCAACATGTCTGAAGGTACTTTAAAGAAAATTATGAGATTTAGAACAGCTTATGAAGTGTGGAAAGAATTGCATAGATTATTTGACGGACAGTCTGAAGATGCGGCATACAATTTGTGTAACGATTTTTTCTTGTACAAATATAATAAGGAGGATGATTTGTCCACTCACATGTCAAAGCTGAAGAACATCTGGAATGATTTGAACGTTCAACTCTCCAAGGATGATCCGACCACAAAGCTGCCAGAACTATTCCTGATATGCAAAATTCTAAACACTTTAGATGAACGTTTCTTTGCGTTTAAGTCTAGTTGGTTGTTGTTGAGCCAAACCGAGAGAACGGTAGACAACCTGACGACTCAGTTATGTGCATTCGAGAGAGCACTAAGTAACAAAGAGGAGAATACACACGAGACACTAATAGTTACACGAGCTGAACATAGAAGAGTAAAGCACAACAATGATGAAGAGCTGATCTGCAACTACTGCTCAGGAAAAGGGCACAGAGTGCGGAAGTGCAAGAAGTGGATCAAGGATGGGAGGCCACCCAAGCCCACGCCCGGCACATCAGCACCCTACTCAAACTCAAAGCAAGTGCAAAATATTTCGTTGATGGCATGTGATTGTTCCAGTAGACAGACTCAAGATAAAGAAAGCTGGTTTGTCGATAATGGAGCTACAACACACATTGCAGTAAGGAGTGATTATTTTCAAGAATTTCACGAATTTGATTCGGACCACACCGTGACAACAGCGGACGGGAGCGTTATCCCTGCGATTGGAAAAGGCACCGTAGAGGTAGAATCAAATGTCAGTGGCAATATTGAGCATATAACACTCAAGGACGTGTGGTTTGTACCATCACTGACGAAAAATCTCTTCTCAATGTTAGCAGCACAGGACCGAATGCAAGATAGCATATTTATTTCGACGACCAGAGAGTGCAAATTAGAAATTGGAGGCACAGCTAAAGTTGTTGGAAATAGAGTCCCACATGGTGGACTATATAAGCTGGACATGAAAACAGTCATGCCAACAAAACCTCGGGCCTTAGAGGTTAATACGGTGACTGGTACCAATATGGTACAGCTTTACCATGAGCGTTTCGCGCACCAGGACAAGAAACATATTATCGGCCTAGTTAAAAGAGAGCTTGGAATAACGTTGAGTCCTGACAAAGTGAAATGTGAAGGCTGCATATATGGGAAGACCCACCGAAAACCTTTTGGTACAAGGGAAAGAGCAACAACTGCAGGAGAGTTGATTCACACTGATGTGTGCGGCCCGTTTGCAGATAGCATCTCCAAATTTAAATACTACGTATTGTTCAAGGACGACTATTCGAGCTATCGCATGGTCTACTTCATCAGGAAAAAATTTGAAGTAAAGGAAAAATTACTTCAAATGCTGGAAGAAGCAAAGACCGCCGGTCACATTGTCAAGACTATTTTAAGCGACAACGGAGGCGAGTTCGATAATAAAGAAATTAAATCTATACTTGAAAAACGTGGGATTCAACAAAGGTTGACGATGCCCTACACTCCTGAACAGAACGGATGTAGTGAGCGCGAAAATCGGACCCTTGTTGAAGCGGCAAGATCGATGCTACATGCGAGAAAGGAGCTGCCGCAAGTGCTTTGGGCTGAGCTTATTAACACTGCCGCATATGTACTCAACCGGACAGGTCCTACAAAAGTGGAAGGCAAAGTGCCTTATGAGCTATGGCACGGTAAGAAGCCCAAGATAAGTCACTTACGAATCATTGGAAGTGAATGCTTTGCACATGTTCCAAAGCAGAAACGCAAGAAACTTTGCAAAAAGGCTATAAAGGGCTTGCTGATAGGCTATGAAAATGATGATGGATATCGTATATGGGATGGAAACAAGACGCAACGATCCAGAGACATAACTTTCCGGAGTGATGTCGAGTTTCGGATCAGAGCTGATACGTCCATACCGCCTATATCCATAAGATCAGAGGGAGATGATCTGCTACAAGCTCCTGCTGTAGAGACTAGAAATGAGCCTGAAATTGAAATACAGAAAGAAACTAATCATGAACATGCTCTAGAGGGAGATAGAGTGGATTATGATCAGGTTCATGAAGACATTTCTGGTAATGATCATGATCAACTTCATGAAGAGGAGGTTTCTGGAAATGCGAGAGAAATCGTGGACGATGAAGAGTTTGTTGACGCCAATGAACAGATGGAGATAGTTGAACCTGCCACGGAAGAAACACGTCGATACAACTTACGCGATAGAGCAAATCTTTCACGACCTAAGAAGTTGGAAGACTACGTGTGCTTCATAGGAACGGAAGATTTCCCGGAAACTTACAAGGAAGCCATTGGAAGAGATGACAGTGAAGAGTGGCTCATTGCCATGAGGAAAGAAATGAATTCCATGAAGGAGAATAATGTGTGGTCTCTATGTGATCTACCTAAGAACAGGAAGGCACTACCTTGCAAGTGGATCTTTCGGATTAAGCGGAATCCAGATGGAACGATTGACAAATATAAGGCTAGACTTGTGGTAAAAGGGTTCAAACAAAGAAAAGGTTTAGATTATGAACAAACATTCAGCCCAGTCGCCAGAATGGCTACAGTGAGAGCCTTAATAAGTGTTAGCGCCAAAGAAAAACTACATTTGAAGCAATTTGATGTATCAACAGCCTTTTTAAATGGCAAGTTAAAGGAAGAAATCTTTATGCACCAGCCTGAAGGATTCAGCGATGGTACACCGAGAATGTGTCGGCTCAATAGGAGCTTATATGGGCTCAAGCAAGCACCTCGATGCTGGAACTCTTATTTTGAGGAGATTCTGTTGGAAATGGGATTCCAACAGAACACAGCCGACTGCTGTCTCTTTACAAAAAATATTGATAGCAAGAAGATACTAGTTACGCTATATGTTGATGACGGACTTGTAGCCGCAACAGATGAGGAGCTGGCAAGTCAATTCATCACAAAACTCAGTGAAAAGATAATTATTACGAGTAAGCCAGCCTCATATTATCTTGGACTCGAGATAGCGCAATTAAAGGATGGATCCATTGCAATCAAGCAAGAGGCATACGCCAAGAAAATATTGCAACGGTTTCACATGACGGACTGCAATCCAGTCTCGACGCCCATAGAAAGGACTTCTGAAGAAGGGAAAGTTGAAAAAGACATCTCCACTGAGAAGAAGTTCCCCTACCGGGAGGCAGGCCGGGAGGCAGGCCGGGAGGCGGGGGGCAGTAGGTAGCGTATCTAATGACTGGAACGCGCCCTGACATCGCTTTTGCTGTTGGAGTAGTATCAAGGAAACTCGAGAATCCCACTCAAACTGACTGGCAGAAAGTCAAGCGTATCTTCAGATATCTGAAAGGAACTTTATCAGTTGGCATCAGATACAGAAGTGACAATGCCACCTCGGTAATCCAAGGCTATAGCGATGCAGATCATGGAGGAGATGAGCAAACTGGCCGCTCGACGACTGGTGTAGCATGCCTGTTTGCTGGAGGAGTTGTGTCATGGCTCAGTCAGCGACAACCATCAGTAGCCATCTCCACCACTGAAGCCGAGATTGTTGCTGCAAGCGAAGGCGCACGTGAACTAGTGTGGCTCAAAAGAGTATTCGAACAACTAACTATACTGGAAGGAGTACCCACACTAAAAGTTGATAATGAAGCTGCCATACGCCTTGCCCACAATCCAGAATTTCACAAAAGGACGAAGCATATTACTGGTTATATATACTGGTTTCATGGAGAAGGAGGGACTCTATATGATGAACTCCTTCTTCAGGAAACGTGAGCACAGAAAGTGGACCTGGATGAGCCCTGATGGTGTAACGAGGAATGAGATAGACTTTATCATGTCGACGAGGAAGCAGATATTCGATGATGTCTCAGTGATCAATTCGGTTAAGTCCGGGAGCGATCACCGTATGGTACGAGGCACATTGAATATCCAAGTGAAGCTTGAGAGATCTCGACTGATAAAGTCTACGCTCCGCCCGGCACCGACCCAGCTCCAAAACCCCGAGAGCTTTCAGCTCGAACTCCAAAACCGTTTTGCTTGCCTAGAAAGCGACGTGGACGATTACAACGACGGGTTTGTGGAAGCTGTCCATACGGTTGGGTCCAAGTTCTTCAAGACCCGCCGTACAAGAACCAAGAAAATCTCAGACTCAACCCTAAAGCTCATGGAGGTGAGGCGTGAGATGATTCTGCAGTCTTCAGGTGACGCTAGTCATTATCGGCAGCTCAATAGGCAGATCTCGAAGTCTCTGAAGCGTGATATACGCCGATTCAATACCAACAGTATTGAAAAGGCTATTGAGCGTAACAGAGGCTCGAAGGTGTTTGCCAAAGATCTGTCTATTGGCCAAAGCCAATTGACGAAGCTGAAGACCGAAGACGGCAGGATCGTCTCATCCAAACCGGAGCTGTTGGGAGAAGTCGAGAAGTTCTATGGGCAGTTATACACGACAATCCGAACACCCGTCGCTGATCCAGCTAAAGACCCTAGAGCTAGATTAACCCGACACTATACCGAAGATATCCCGGACGTCAGCCTGTACGAGATTAGTATGGCTCTCAAACAGCTTAAGAACGGCAAAGCCCCCGGTGATGACGGAATTACAGCTGAACTCCTGAAGGCGGGTGGTAAACCAGTCCTTAAGGCCCTTCAGACGCTGTTTAATTCCGTCATCCATAAAGGAAGAACGCCGCGAGCATGGAACAGAAGTGTGGTGGTGCTCTTCTTCAAAAAAGGTGATAACACCTTGCTGAAGAATTATAGACCCATCTCACTTCTGAGTCATGTCTACAAGCTGTTTTCGAGAGTCATTACGAACCGTCTCGCGCGCAGGTTTGACGAATTCCAGCCTCCCGAACAAGCCGGTTTCCGAAAGGGCTATAGTACCGTAGACCACATACATGCGTTGCGGCAGGTTATACAGAAGACCGAAGAGTATAACCTCCCCCTTTGCCTTGCATTTGTGGACTACGAGAAAGCCTTCGATTCGATCGAGACTTGGGCTGTGCTGCAGTCTCTCCAGAGGTGCCAAGCTGACTACCGGTACATCGAAGTGTTGAAGTGTTTGTACGAAAATGCCACCATGTCCGTCCGACTACAGGACCAGACCACGATGCCCATCCCACTGCAGCGGGGAGTCAGACAAGGAGACGTAATCTCTCCGAAGCTGTTCACCGCTGCATTGGAGGATGCCTTCAAGGTGCTGGACTGGAAAGGTCGAGGCATCAATGTAAATGGCGAGTACATCACTCACCTTCGATTTGCCGACGATATAGTAGTTATGGCTGAGACCATGGAAGACCTCAGTGCTATGCTCGTTGACCTCAGCAGAGTTTCCGATCGAGTTGGTCTGAAAATGAACATGGACAAGACGAAGATCATGTCCAATGTCCATGTTGTGCCAACTCCAGTAATAATCGGAGGCTCTGCGCTCGAAGTTGTTGACCATTATGTATACCTGGGACAAACAGTCCAGTTAGGTAGGTCCAACTTCGAGAAAGAGATCAATCGTCGAATCCGACTCGGCTGGGCAGCGTTCGGGAAGCTTCGCAGTGTCTTTTCGTCCAAATTACCGCAGTGTCTTAAGTCGAAAGTCTTCGACCAGTGTGTGTTGCCAGTGATGACTTATGGTTCCGAGACGTGGGCGCTTACGATGGGCCTCATAAGAAGGCTCAAGGTCACCCAGAGGGCAATGGAGAGGGCTATGCTCGGGGTTTCTCTGCGTGATAGAATCAGAAATGAGGATATCCGCAGTAGAACTGGGGTCACCGACATAGCCCAAAGAATTGCGAACCTTAAGTGGCAGTGGGCGGGGCACATTGCTCGCAGGACTGATGGCCGATGGGGCAAGAAAGTCCTGGAGTGGCGTCCGCGAACCGGTAGACGAGCTGTCGGTAGGCCTCCAACAAGATGGAGTGACGACCTTGTAAAGGTCGCGGGAACGCGGTGGATGCGAGTGGCACAGGACCGGTCTGAGTGGCGCGCCTTGGGGGAGGCCTATGTCCAGCAGTGGACGTCTATCGGCTGAAATGATGATGATGATGATGACGAAGCATATACGTGTGCGACATTTCTTCGTTAGAGAGACTGTACAAGAGGGTCTTGTGGATGTTAAAAGGACAGACACCATCCATCAACTTGCAGATGTGTTTACAAAACCTCTGCCAAGGCCTAGACTTGTGAGGATCAGAGAAGATTTAGGTCTTCAAGATTTATCTATTCAATGAGGGAAAGTGTTGAGGTTGCATATGTATATATAAACTCATTTGTCATGAAGAAATTCAAAATTAAAAGGAGAAACTTATAAACAATTGAACGGTCTGTCTGTGAAAAAAACGTGTCGGTGTCAAGTGATGTATTTACCAATTCATAAAATAAAATACTAATAAATACAATAAATAAACGCTAATTATAACGTATTAATAACAAATCTCATCGGTATAGATAGGTACTAAAGTTGTATATTAAAGTTCTCATCTTACTCATCCTAAAACATTGTGCGTGTTCCTGCTTACTTACTCCTGGTAAGAATTTTACTTTAATAAAAGCAACATCCAAACCTTCTTAGTTCCTACGAGTTATACGACGTTCGAATACTTTTCGAATACGACAATACGTGGATATACTCATGATATACTTACCTACCGATCTTATTACTATCTTCGCCCGCGTGGAATTTGGTTATCGCGTTACCGCGGGAATTGGCTATGGGTGAAAAATGACAATGTGCTCGATTCTTTTTTTTTAAGGATAGGAATAACCTTCCGTATCAAGAGAAAAAAATCTCAGAATTTTTCGTGCCGTAGATTCTGCGTAAAAAATAAAATTGGTTTTGCGTTATGACGATTGAAATAAAGTCTAAATAAAGTCACAATATCAATTTCTTTTTTTTACGCGAAATCTACGGCACGGAAAATTCCGAGATTTTTTTCTCTTGATACGGAAGGTTATTCCTATCCATAAAAAAATAATCGAGCACATTGTCATTTTTCACCCATAGCCAATTATGCGTTTTTTCGTGATAAAATGTAGACTATCCTATGTCTTTCCTCTCGACTCCAACTATATACATACCAAATTCATTGTAATCGCTCCAGCAGTTTAAGCGTGAAGAGGTAACAGACACACAGCATCACCTTCGCATTTATAATATTAGTTTGGATTAACTCAAAGTATAAGCAACTTTTCTTATTTACAGTTAGGTCTGCTTTGATATACCTACACTGTAATTTTATTTAGATCGGCATAGGATTCGAGGAATCAGGTCACCTCACTCTGCCTTCCATGGAAACCAAATTACCTCCACCGGTTTCACCGCAAAGTCATCCTACAGTTTCGCAGCTGGCAAATAACACTCATTACCTTTCTTTGCTAAGTCTAAAATGCAGCGTAATGATACGCGATGTGTTATTCCATCGTAACTAACAAGCAGAGCAACCAGTTCTAAATAACATTTCTAGAAGAAAAACTACTAGTTTTTATATAACTGACTCGTTTAGCGAGTTCAAGATTAAGTAACAGTAATATCGAATTTTAATTGAAAAGAGCATTTATTTAGGGTACCTACCTCATGCAAGGGTTTGGTCGACGTTAATTGGGGGCGTGCGTGATGATGATGATGAATTGGGGGCGCCGAAGTTGAAACCTGGGAATTTATAAATAAATAAATAAAATTAAAATCATTTATTTTCAGACAATAAGTCCATATTTTAGTTAGTAACAACTAGCTTACATTCTATGTTATTAGTGTGAAAATGTCAATTAGAATTAAATTTAAAAATAATTATGTATGTCAATAAAAATATCAAATGATTATAGTAGCATATTCCAAATTCCTGAAGGGTCTAACTAAAGTAGCCAATTATAGTTAGCCAAATATATTTCCTCGATTCACTTCGTCATCACTTCACACAAAAAGAAAAGGTTCAAAAACGTTACCTATCAAAAGTATCTGACATCTTTTTTATTAATTCTGTGACTGTAAGTAGGTACACCACCACCACAACAGCCTATTTGCGTCCCACTGCTGGGCACAGGCCTCTTCTCATCACGAGAGGGTCTGTGATATGAGTTCCCACGCGGGCCCAGTGCGGATTGGGGACTTCACACGCATCCTTGTATTACTTCACACCTCCTCACGATGGTAAATTCAAATTGAATTTCGCAGACATGCACCTTAGAGCGAGTCGGATTTGAACCCCCTACCTTCTGCATGCAAGGCGGAGGTTGAACAGTGGTTCAAGTGGACTAGTGAGGCCACCGGCTACCACGCCTTAGACATAAAATTAACAATCACTCATATTTCACAATAACATAATCCTCCTAACTGTGTTCGACTGGTGTTAGGTATACCAAGCCAAACCATTGAAGACTACTAAAGTTACCTATGTTTATGACCGTACTTTTCATTTTACGACTGTGGGCTTTGTGAATTCTGACATACATACCTACACCCACAGACAGACACACTTATTAAACATGGAAATGGAATGCTTTTAAGTCACAACCTACCGAGCTATTAGTATTGTCCTATTTAGGTAGCTTGTATGGAAATTAATATTAGTTAGTTATTAATTATTTTACCCGAATACAGCAAAACAAAAAGAAGAGTTATGATTTTAGCACTCTATGTATGTATGTTTGTATGTCTGTTCCATCCTAGCGCTTAATCTACTGACCCGATTTGGACGAAAGAAGTGTCGATCGATTGGTTAATGTTGTCCGAGTGATGAATTCCGTAGAAAAAACAACAACATGGGTATTTAATTAATAGAAATAAGATATTTCTAGTCGGGTTTAGATTTCGACTTTTTAATTTCACTAGACATCAGATAAATATTATTTTTGAAACTTAACGACTAGAGTATTTTCCGAGTTTTAACCGACTTCATAAAAAGGAGAAGGATCTCAATTCGTCGGAACGGAATCTTTTTATTTAATTTTTTTTTATGTATGTTCATAAACGTGAACCGATTTCGATATTTTTTTTCTTCGAAAGGTGGTACTTTCAAGTTGGTCCCATATTAATTTGGTTCAGTTCTGATGCTGGGATCCATGAGAAAATGAGGGAACTCCTCAAAATTTGCTAGCACGACATGATTTTGGTGTCAATTTCGAAGACTTCAGAGTTACTCATGTATTTCTAAAGCAATGTTTGGAAAGTGTAGCCGAAAAATTAAAAAAAAAAAAAAAAACCGTCTTCAAACTCCGACAAACTGCGAAGTCGGTGTCAAGTGAACCGACCCAAAGAAATGATAATCATAGTGAACTTGACATTGACATCGCAGTCTGTCGGAGTTTGAAGGCGGTTTTTTTTTATAAAATGTGATTCCAAAGTTCATATTGCACCTATCCTTGCCTACTAATCCATACTCATTTTATAAATTGACGCACGCTTGAACCGCTGGATCGATTTAGATGAAGTTCGGTATGGAGTCCTGGGGAAGGATTATAGGCTACTTTTTATCCCGAAAAATGCATAGTTCCCGCGGGAACGCGATAACCTAATTCCACGGGGGCGAATTCACCTGGCAGAAGCTACATGGTATGGTGCAACTTTATAATTTTATTATTCCTTTATTTTCCTGCATTGACGGCATACACTTGATTCGGTAGTTGCTGAACGGGCACTAAATAGGTGTTAGTATTTTGGTTCTGAACATTCTGATTGTTAACAGGGACCACTGCGTAGACATTTCCGTTCTGATTCTGCTGGTTGCCGGGAGCAAGTAATGGGTTGATGACGTTCGGGGCGGCAACTAAAGTTGGCTGTTGGTTGTTCGTCGGCTGAAGCAATATGGCTTGCTGATTCTGCAGCGGCGGCTGGCTCAACAAAAGTTGACCGTTTCGTTGATTTCCCACGGGTTGAGTTATGATAAACGATTGTTGATTTGGTTGCTGGTATGTCTGGATTGGTTGGTTGTTGGGAATAAATTGTTGATTGTTCAGCAAAATTGGCTGTTGATTGCCGAGGACAGGTTGCCCAATTTGCTGCTGGTTAGCGGCGTACATTGGTTGTGGATTGGCTTGAGGGATTTGAGCAAGTAAAATAGGTTGCTGAATTTGTGCAGGCTGCGGGTTGACTTGATATGGCTGTTGAATCGGTCCACGTTGCTGATTGATTTGGTAGTACGTTTGTGGGATTGGCGCCTGTTGGGTGGGTTGTTGTGTTAACTGATAGGATTGTTGCAGCGGTTGGTACTGTGGTTGCATTTGCCCCTGTTGGTACTGTGGTTGCATTTGCCCCTGTTGGTACTGTGATTGGGGTTGGTTCATGTCATTACCGTGCGGTTGTTCGAACACAGGCGCGGGTCCGTTGTATCCCGCTTGTTCCTTTCTTATGTCATAGTCACCGCTTTGTAAAGATCTCTGGTTTATTAACACGTCGTGGCCTGAATCGTTGTTCCGTTGGATACCGATGTTCCCATTGCCGGTGTTTTCCTTCTCATTGAGGCGGTTAAGGGTATCCGAAGAGACGAAGACTGGCACGAACTCGGGGCCATCAGGAGGGACTCCATTAGCACAGACAGCCAAACTTATCAATGTTATCTGAAATATGGAAGAACAAACATAAGATCTATTTGTAAATCAAACTTTTCTCTCATAGTACCTATTTATTAATCTGTGCTTTAGTATAATTTACGACCGGACCAAGTGGCAGGTTTTATTGCGACTGATTATGCTTCGATACTTGTTTATTTATAGGGTCATTATATTATACTCGCTCACCAATAACGTGTGGTCCATGCCGCTGCTCGATCAGACTTGAGTGAAACGAAAAAAGATGACTGTCTTTTATATCCGCTCTTAAGAGTTATATTAATTATGACTATTACTAATGATGTTTTGTGATTTTACAATAATATAGCCAAAGCCATTTCTGTGGTTGGAGATAATTAGGTGCAATGACGATATCTAGTTAAGTTTAAAACAAAAATCCCCAGCTGATTCACTCGCGCATTAGCGGTGGTACTTCACTGATAGGTAACTCTAACTAGATATCCTAGAAAGATTTCTGGGGCTATTCGAAGTTTTAAATGGGATCTCCCTGTTCCCTATAAGATCGCTCACGCGTCGCGTGAATTTTAAGCAGCTAGATTTAAAGTTCAACTTGTCGCGTGAGCGATCCTATAGGGAACAGAGAGATCCCTATTTAAGACTTATTAAAGGCCCTGTTATGAGTAGGGAGTTCTAAATAATTGGTGAGTTAAGTTGCCTTTAACAGATAAAAAAAAACATATCCAAATGTTTTTCGCTCCTGTATTTACCATCTTTAGTTAAGTGTACATTAAACAACTGGTTGAACAGTATTCCTTCAGTAATTTTGTCACAAGAGTAGACATCTATTTTTTTATGCCTCAGTATTAAAAATAATCCATTCTCATGTCAATCACGGTGAAGTGTTCATATTTATAAAATACTTACATAAAATTTTGTACAAAACATGTTAGATCCATTCATTGATCTGTATTTACCTAGAACTAGAGGCGGGAATCGATTGCTCACTACTGGAACGAGGAGTTATGACCACTGGCAGGTTTTTTTTCGAATCAACCCCAGAGAAATAAATCAACTTGTTGATCGTCACGAGCTGGAAAAAAATGAGGAATCAATACTTATAGGTACGCCAAGCAGGATGTGGATCGTCAACACACAGATGTTGCTCCCCCACTTAGGACTTAGGTAATGTTCATAGACGAAAATGGTATAATAGATAAAATAAGAAATGTTTTAAATGGCGCCCAAACAAAGTTGGGTAGGTAAATGAACACATATTAATATGTAAGTATAATGTCCTTAAATGACATCTGCTACCAGAAGACTCACTGGCGCCACGGTGGCATGGCAGGCCTCTAAGAAAAAAATTTTAAATAAAAAAATAAAAACCGCCTTCAAACTCCGACACACTGCGATGTCAATGTCAAGTTCATTATATGATTATCATTTCTTTGGGTCGGTTCACTTGACACCGACTTCGCAGTCTGTCGGAGTTTGAAGGCGGTTTTTATTTTTTTATTTAAAAATTTTTTTTCGGCTACAGTTTCCAAACATTACTATAGAAGTACATAAGTAACTCTGAAGTCCTCGAAATTGACACCAAAATCATCTACGTGCTAGCAAATTTGGAGGAGTTCCCTCATTTTCTCATGGATCCCATCATCAAAACTGAACCAAATTAATATGGGACCAACTTGGAAGTACCACCTTTCGAACAAAAAAAGAATCATCGAAATCGGTTCACGTTTACTATTTATTTTTGGTGAACATACATAAAAAAAAAAAAAAAAAAAAAAGATTCCGACGAATTGAGAACCTCCTCCTTTTTTTGAAGTCGGTTAAAAATGAAACAAAGACCGGCGAAGGTCGTAGAAAGCAGATTTATTTCTCTAATATTTTCTTGAACATTTGTTCCTCTATAAATTTCCTGTTCACAAGAATCTTAATAACTGCAGTTTAAATTATCATATGCATAAGTGGTGGTCAACCATCCGACGACTTTCGTAAGCACGTGCTGCTCCACATATGAACTAGGTACCAAGCTCGCAAAGGGTTACTAGGGACCAGATAAGTGCTATAAATACTAGAGAGTGGGGCATGCAGAGTATGTATGCCATGCCTTCAGTACACTGACGTTTGTAGAGGCATATTTTATAGTCCCTCATATTTTATAGGCCTTTCCAGCGCATTTGTTAATAGATGGCAATTCTAACTGATGATCTTGAATCCTAGTACTTAATAAGATTAGAGTTCCAGTCCAGTGTTAAACAGGGTACCGTTAAGTTCCAATATAGTTCACAAATCACATCCCGTACCCGTGGATCGTCAAGTCTGTGGACTAAATTAGAGATGCATTGATTATTGCCAACGGTCATAGTACCTAAAGTAGTTCAAACGGACTCCAATTTGGTCGTAAATTGTAATGAGGCGGTAATTTATCGGTAGATTGGATTGCAAGGATAAGATAAGGTAGGATTGGAGATTCGAAAAGGAAGAAAATATTGGTACCTACGTGTGTTAATCTATATTAATATTATAAATGCGAAAGTAACTCTGTCTGTGTGTCTGTTACCCCATCACGCTTCAACCGCTGGACCGGTTGAGATGAAATTTAAGTCCCGGGAATGGACATAGGCTGCTTTTCATCCCGGAAAAACGCGTAGTTCCCGTGGGAACGAGATAACTAAATTCCACGCGGGCAAAATCTCGGGCAGAAGCTAGTGTTTTAATATTTATTTAGTCGATGAAACTTGACATGAGGTGGTGAATTGACGGACATCCATATTTCCATAATAATATTATGGGTGCCATCTACTTGGCATAATTCTTTTTGTCCGAAACTGTTTACGCATAAAACAGGCTTCGCATAATTTATTTACGCCGAATCTTGACTTTGCCGAATTTTTATTAAGCATAATTCTTAATTGGCCGAATGGGTGTTTACCCGAATATTGTGTTGGCATAATGTTGACTTGGCCGAATTTTATTATGCATAATATTGTTTGGCATACTAGTAATTTAGCAGAATTTTGATAGGACGAAATATTGTCCGAATTTATGTCCGAAACAACATTTAATGTAGGGAGCGCCAAAGTTCATATAAAATTGCTAGTCCGAAAATTGGAATTCCGAAAACGTATGTCATAAACGATTTTAACTAAGTATAAAATTTTGTATGATATAATTTGTTCAACATACTTATCTTTATTAGATAGAGTTCGGCAATTCACGGTGTGCGGTAACACCAAAGTTTGGAGCAAAGTCGACTCGCATAGGTTAGGTTAGGTTATTTTTTATATAAGTTACGAAAATATCATTTAGTAAAAATCCCCCCTCTCCCTATTTAGATAATCATCGATGTTATACAGGACACTCATTGAATTCAATCGGCGAAAATAAAGGTATGCGAAAGTAGTTTTCGGCGTAACAAATTCCGGCGAAAGTAATGTTCTGCCTAAATAATATTCGGAATTCGAAAATTATGCGTGAATACTATTCGGTGTAAATAGATTATGCATAATAGAATTCGACGAAAAATCGTTATGCGAGATTAGTTTCGGCGTAAACACTATTATGCCTATACTGATTATGTAAAATCGAATTCTGCCAAAAAAAATTATGCGTAAACAAGGGGAACCTAATATTATAAATGTGAAAGTGTGTTTGTTTGTTTGTCCTTCCTTCACGTCGCAACGAGTGGACAGATTTGGATGAAATTTGGTATGGAGATAGTTTGAGAACTGCGTAATAACATAGGATACTGGTTTTCCACGGGTCAGACCAATTTTTCAATACGTCTATAACTATAACTGTCCATGTATATGTATAGTATCATCGGGTACGCAAATTCTAAGTCTACGCGGGACGAAGTTCGCGGGCATCGGCTAAGTATTTCATAGATCTTTTAATTACCTTTACATCACCCTTGGCCATAAAGTGGGATTTTCTGCGCGCTACGCGGAGAGAAAATCTCACTTGTTGGCCAAGGCAAGACGTAAAACTTTTGACAAACCACGGGTGGTAATTCGTAAAGCCCCAGATCGCATATTTATGGCCCTCACCTTCGGTTCGGGCCACAGAAACCTGCGATCTGGGACATTTACAAATTCACCACCCTAGGTCTGTAATGTACTATTTCATCACACTTGCTCGAAAACGGTGCCATTACAGGCAGGCAAAGCGGTCTCTAAGGCCCATATTAAGGGCTTTCGACATTTCTTTTGAGCCCACGGGCCGTAATGTGTTTGATTTCAATTGTTTTTTTCGAAATGATACAAAAAAAAAGTAAATCTACTGAAATGGCTGCACCATTGTTAGTGGCCACTTGGCCAGTGTGAATTGAAAATTTAATAATAACCCAAACACTTTGTTCGCGTTGGCGATTAACCTACAGGCACATGTTCACAGGTCGTCCGTCCTTGTGAATATTTCCTTTATTTTAATCGCACGTATGATGAAAAACATTGTGTGTATCACGGGCGGTAGGAATTGCAGTCTCGAGCCCTTTTAAAGCTCTCAACCTACGGCTTCGGACTTATAAATGCTCTCTACTACAATTCCTCGTTTACTTAATACGTAAGTAACGTAAGTAAAGTCACAATCAAGGCCTTAATGATTTAATGATCTTTTCTCGTAATTAGCCCAAGGCGGGGGGTTTCTCTCGTGAACGATTACAATGTACTTACGCACCTTTATAATTAAAATGACATTACATTTTATGGAAACCGCGAGAGATTTAATCACTCTTAATACGTGTACCTAAGTAAAGCGGATATAATATTATAGCTAATAACAATATCTTACAAGCATGTGGATTAAAAATGCAGTAAAAACTTCACTTGTAAAGGGCCACATTCACCATCAATCCATTTGGATTGCATCCGTTTGGACTGCGTCTTGCGGATGACGTCTTGAAAATGACGACATTCACGATCCGGCCATCGAGCCAAATTTCACAGTGTTGCCAGAATAATTGAACAGTTTGGCGATATTGTTGAATTTTTCATTACTCGGCCGTATTATTTGTAAATAGCTTCAAAATATTATGGAAGTACTAGCTTCTGCCCGCAACTTCGCCCGCGTGGAATTCGGTTATCCCGCTCCCGCGGGAACTATGCGTTTTTCCGGGATAAAAAGTAGCCTATGTCATTTCCCGGGACTACAATTATCTCCATGCCAAATTTCATCTCAACCGGTCCAGTGGTCGAAGCGTGAAGAGGTAACAGACAGACATACAGACAGAGTTACTTTCGCATTTATAATATTAGTATGGATAACAATATTTTACAAGCATGTGGATTAAAAATGCAGTAAAAACCTCACTTTTAAGGGTGGGTACGTTGTTTAAATCGTCAGTTTTTACAATGGAAAGTAAATGAAGATGATGTTTCCGTACAAAATCTACACCTCAGTGGAATGACAGCTACAACAACTTCAAATATCTTCGATGCAGCTCACTTCATTAACGCATTCACTGCCACCAACGCATATATGCGTTTTGCTGACTTTCCCGGAGTGCCTTGAACGCACATGTGCGTTGCAATGCTCCCTTAATAACAGATGTGGCAGTGAATGTGTTAATTTGTAGCGGAACGTTTTTTAAAGATTCGGAAAGGAAGAAAATATTGGCACGTAATGGGTGTTTAAATAACAGCAACTGGCGACCGAGCTTTGCTCGGGTGAAAATAGCTAAAACCGAGTTTCAGACATGACACCTAGCTAGATCGATTTATCGCCCACTTAAACCCCTACATTCCAAATTTCGTCCAAATCGTTAGAGCTGTTTCTGAGTTCACTTGGATAAATAAATCCATATCCATATTAATCCATATTAATATTATAAATGCGAAAGTAACTCTGTCTGTCTGTCCTTACCTCTTCACGCTTCAACCGCTGGACCGATATATGAAATTTGGCATGGAGTGGCATGGAGATAGTTGGGGTCCCGGGAAAGGACATAGGCTACTTTTCATCCCGGAAAAACGCATAGTTCCCGCGGGAACGCGATAACCGAATTCCACGCGGGCGAAGTCGCGGGCAGAAGCTAGTAATATTATAAATACGAAAATAACTATGTCTGTCTGTTACCTCTTCACGCTTCAACCGCTGGACCAATAGATGAAATTTTGCATGGAGATAGTTGGGGTCCCGGAAAAGGACATAGGCTACTCTTTATCTCGAAAAAAAACGTAGTTCCCGCGGGAACGCGATAACCGAATTCCACGCGGGGCGGGCGAAGTCGCGGGCAGGAACTAGTAGTAGTAAATAAATAAACAGCTTAAATACATGGTGGGTCAGATCATATAGCAAATAATTAACTCACAGTATCGGCTATCGATTCTAAGCCTATTGTATAGGTCTTTATTTTTTTTTTGAGTTGGAAAAAAATAATAATATATGGGACTGGCTGTGAGAGCGTCGCTCTCACAGCCTGAATCCTATACAAAATATATTTTTTACCATCTCAAAAAAAAATAGAGACCTATACAATCAATATACTTAGAATCGATAGCCGATACTGTGGGTTATTTATATGCTATATGATCTGACCCACCATGTATACAAGATTAGCACGTTTAAAGTATAAGATAAAAAGAAGTATAAACTGATTACCTAAGCAAGATCGACAGAATCGACCCGACTCAGCAGTGGCTGGCATTTAAGCCAACGCGTGCTGGCATGATTAAGTAGGTTCCTTTCCTAATTGTGAACGACCATACGTTATGCCAATGGCATTCAAACGACATTGGACCGTAAAGTTCCAATTTGTACAGGGAAAAAACAATATGAAATCGAGTAGATCGTCATACCAACGGCTATTCACAATTATGCAATTTTCCAGCTAGGAATAGGAACATGGTATTTAACTAGACTAGGCCACTAGGCCAGGTGCCGAGAGACTGGACAAAAAGCATCGTAGTACTCTTCCATAAGAAAGGAGATAAGACGCAATTAAAAAACTACCGCCCAATATCACTGTTGAGCCAGGTTTACAAAGTCTTCTCAAGAGTCCTCACTACGCGACTCATGCAAAGGCTCGACGAATACCAGCCAAAAGAACAGGCGGGTTTCAGGAAGAACTTCGGAACCATAGACCATATATTCACACTACGCCAAATAATACAGAAGTCAGAGGAATACAATCGGCCACTCCTTCTAGCGTATGTGGATTATGAAAAAGCGTTCGACACTGTAGAGCACTGGGCAGCGTTGCAGTCGCTAAGACGGTGTCACATTGATGACCGTTATATTCAGATCTTGAAGAATCTATATAAATCTGCGACCATGACGGTCCAGCTGAAAGAGAATACGAACTCTGTGGCATTGGCACGAGGAGTCCGCCAAGGGGATGTAATATCACCTAAACTATTTACAAATGCCATGGAAGACGTGTTCAAGACGCTGAGCTGGGATGATTTAGGAATAAACGTAGACGGAGCCCCCTTAAATCACCTGAGATACGCAGATGACATAGTGTTGATGGCTGAATCAAAGCATGAACTCCAGTGCATGCTCACAGAATTATACCATGCGTCACTGGACATAGGGCTAAAAATGAACATGGATAAAACCAAAATTATGTCTACCATAGATCTCACACAACAACCCATAGTTCTTGATAATAAACCCCTGGAGCAAGTTGACGAGTACGTTTATCTCGGACAACGCATCAGGCTCGGTCGAGACAACATGAGGGCAGAAATCGATAGGCGGATCCAGCTGGGGTGGGCAGCCTTTGGAAAGCTGAAGAAGGATGTCTTCATGTCGAAACTACCACAGTCACTAAAGACCAAGGTCTTCAACCAGTGCGTTCTCCCAGTTATGACATATGCTTGCGAGACCTGGCCTCTAACTGAAAACCTGGTGTACCGACTTAAAGTCACTCAGCGCCACATGGAACGCGCGATGTTGGGGTTGTCCCTGCGCGATAGAGTTAGAAACGAGACAATTCGCCACCGAACAAAAGTCATAGACATAGGGTACCGCATTGGAAAATTAAAATGGGCATGGGCCGGACATATGTGGCGCCAAAAAGAGGACAGATGGAGCAGCCGTGTCCTCGCCTGGAGACCTCGCTCCAAAAGAAGCGTCGGCAGACCACCAGCACGCTGGTCCGATGACATAGTGGCGGCCAGAGGACCTCTCTGGCAAAGAGAAACTTACAACCGGGGCACTTGGAGGAAATATGGAGAGGCGTATGCTCAACGGTGGGCAAAAATGCGCTGAAGAAGAAGAAGAAGATTTAACTAGACTACTGGATACGCTTAAAAAATATTTATTTAATCAAATTCAGTCACTGAATTAGTGAGTAAACAGTGACACTGAGATTAAAAAATACAAATGTCAAAAGTGACATTTGGGGCACACTTGTAGCTAATCGAAGCGCTAATTAATTCCATTGCTGATTGATATGTTGACTATTTTTTGTGCCTAGATATTTTATGTTTATGGTAGTGTCGTTTGCTTTCACTTTATAGAATAGCACATATTTGTTAGTTTTCTATATTCTAATATATAAAATTCCCGTGTCACGTGTTTGTTACCAAACTCCTCCGAAACGAATTCTAAGGCGTTACGAATTCTACGGGGTCAGCAAGTATTAAATTTTGTTGCAATTCGACCAGTAGTTTCCGAGTTAAATCCGGACATACATACAGACAATTTTTCTAAAATTTATATAGTCCCCTTGTTTATATAGTCCCCTTGACTTGATAGTTTCTTTTAATTTTCAAGTTTCAGACGCGACTTCTTCTACATACTTATTATTAGTATAGTATAGATAACGTCATATACACATTAGTCTAGACATTCATGTGTTTACTTAGTTACAATCTTTATCTAACTCATCATCATCATCATTTCAGCCGAAAGATGTCCACCGCTGGACATGGCCTCCCCCAAGGCTCGCCACTCAGACCGGTCCTGTGCTACTTGCTTCCACCGGTTTCCCGCGACCTTCACGAGGTCGTCGCTCCACCTTGTACAGCTCGTCTCCCGGTTCGCGGATGCCACTCGAGAACTTTCCGGCTCCATCGGCTTTATCTAACTATTTATTTAAATGTATGCCCAAGGAACTAGTCTGGATTGTTTGTAGATTGTCCTAGACTAATTATACTAGTAATTACAAACGTTTAAATTTCCCCGTAAGTACACAGTTATTAATTAAATAGTTATAGTACGACATAACATAGAAGGCGCGCGGCGAAGCCGTTGACGCAGAGACTATTATTGCTAAATCCACGCGAATTCTAAGTTGTGTAAACCTGTACCTATGTATGTAAATGTTTTTACATCACCCTTGGCCGTAAAGTGGGATTTTCTGCCCGCTACGCGGAGAGAAAATCTCACTTTTTGGCCAAGGCAAGACGTAAAACTTTTGACAAACCACGGGCGGTAATTCGTAAAGCCCCAGATCGCATATTTATAACCTGCGATCTAGGACATTTACGAATTCACCACCCTAGGTCTGTAATGTACTATTCTTCTTCTTAGGACCACTTGCACCAAGCGTCTAACCTCGGGCTAGTCTCTTAACTCAGGTTTAGTTTCATCAACTTAACTCGACTAATCTGTACTCGAGGGTGGCTTTGGTGCAAATCTAGGCACAAATGAAAATCTGGCTTACCGTGTAATATTCTCACCAGAGGGCGCCACTGGCGTCGGAGATACGTGTTCGATATGCATGGTGATTGGAGGGATGTATAGCTGTTAAGAGTCCCCAGTACGCTCCTTTCTCCATACAAACGTAGTTACGTTTTAATTCGCAAACTACTTATCAGATTGCCACCAAATTTTACAAGTAATAGTGGAGCAGAGATATTAGTGTCCAAAATACACTTTGATTGTAATAAATTGAATAACAAAGAAACTAGGACCATTTTAGTTTCCTCCATACAAACTTCAAAAAGTTTTATGGCTGTAATTTTTTTGTGTTTGATTTTACCACGACATTTACTAATTTTGGACTCTCACAATAATTATTTTAATGTGTAGGTACCAAGTTTCGAGTCAATCTGTTTAGTAATTTGGGAATAAAAGCGAAAATACGTTTGTATGAAATGTTGAGAAACGCCGTGCGTACTGGGGACTCTTAAGTGGCTGTCAATGTATGTAATGTATCATAGAGTAAATAAAACGGTCAATTTTCAAATACTTAACTGTCTATTTCAGACGAAATGTCGTCGTGGTTCATCCCTTGTGTTCCCGAGGTTCATCTTTCGTTCTCTCCGTTCATACTTATTAGTTTCAGGCAGCTTAGTGTAAAAGAGACGGGATGAATTGTAATCCAGTCAAACAACCAGCTCGATTCAAGCATCGACTGAACATAGCCATTTGAATATTTAAATGACGTTCCACAGTTCTGTACTGTCGAATTAAAAGGTCCTATGTGCATTCAAAGAAGTATCACATACGTCATTTTAGACACGAACTGTTAATAGGGTGGAAAGTATAACGGACGTCACGTACAGTATTGGAAAATGATTACTTTCTCGTCGAGTCAATTTGCTTAATTAACTTAATTTGGACTGTTTTGCTCGATGCAGGCTCTAATAGAGATGTTTATGGTGCGTTGCTAAACATCATGGCGGGTTTATGAGCGTACGTAAACTGCGTTCATTTCTTCCAATTAATAACTTATTAGTACTTAGTGTTAACTCTGATCCTTACTGCAATAGACCACACAGAAGCGCCTTCAATATTTACATGGAGGGAAACATTGTATTCAAACGGCGCATTTTATTATTTGTTCATACATGCAGGTATAGGGATGACGACACACTTTTTTTTCCTTAGTCTTATTGAAAAGTATTGGACACGTATTTTTTCTTTTTTCACGTAATCAAACTTATACGGAGATAGGTATATTGAGTTGAAATGTCGCGTGACGTCAAGGTTAGGTACGATTTATACCTAACGGAGACGTAGGTAGCCCCCACTCTCTAACTTTAATGCGTTTTAACTTAGTCTTTATTTGTTAATTTGATAAAACAAAAAATACGTGTCTAATATTTTTTTATTACCTACCTGACTGACGGACTAATTAGAATTTTGATTTCTTCACCCTGTCGTCATGCCTATTGTACCTATTTAGCGCACGCTCGTTATACTTCGCCAATCTTGTTTGAGCATAAAATAGTAAAACACAGAAATAACTTCCTTCATGTTGAGTTTTCGGCGGTGTTGCTTAGGTTCTTCTCAGTAATGCCTCGTAAAGTGCTGCTATAGATTCAAAACTTCGTGAAATTTTAAATGTATAAGGGATCTTATTCCAGAGTGTAAAAATAGGGATAATTTAGCAAATTTTTCAAAAATAAATCTATAATAAAAATTACTAAGACATTTAATTTTGGAACCTGGTCACAAAATTTCACTAGGATTGGTTGAGAAATGCAACCTGTATATTACCAAAACCCATGAGCTCAAGCCCATGAAACCCCTATCTTTATGTATCCCTCAGATCTCGAGTTTAATCCACCCATCCAATTAATTTTGTTAATCAAACCTCGGTACCTAATTTTGTACATTGTGGGGCTAATTATTAGAAAATTATTTTATTATTACTTACTACTCTACACAAGATTTATGGGCAGCGTATGCTAATAACCATTATTAACAGAGTGTAGCATCTCTAAAGAAAACGAAATTCTAATGATTTATATTTGCTACCACTAATTGTTACTTACCTGAACCACAAACTGTTTTACAGTTTTAATAGTCTATATAAAAATGTAATGAATTTATGAATACCATTTTTTTAATAATAAAGTGGAACATGGAGCCCACCCAAGGAATGAAAAATAGGAGAAACCTAAGTAATCTGTGTAAAAGCGAATTTTGCCAGGTAGGTATTATACACGGTGGGTCAGAAAATATGGCAAATAATTAACCCACCGTATCAGCTATCGATTCTAAGTATATTGTATAGGTATTACTTTTTTTTTTAGTTGGTAAAAAATAGTACATTATTGCAGAGGCCGCCAAGTAGCGCATTGCCGGACGAGTCAGTTAGAAGGCTGAGCTAAGCGAAGCCTTCTATTAGTACGAGTCCGGCAATCGCAATTGCGGCCGAGGTATATATAATGCTTTTCTCAAACAGCGAGGAAATACGTAAGGTCAGTCGGGGCAAGTGCGCCAGGATGGGGTAAGTGCGCCTAACATAAATATATCGAAACCTATAAATATTACTCAACTAGTAGCTGGCTGTTTACAAGGCATAGGGGCGAAATAAATTTAGGCGCACTTACCCCACATCAATATTTACTACTTCCATGATCGTGGATGATTTGGCCATGGAAGTTGTACTTATTACCTCCATGGATTTGTCAGTTTCTAGAGGTGTCTCAAATAGCAAGCGAATTAAAAAAAACACACACGACAATAATGTTTTTGCTGGCCAAGGCCGGCAATGGACAGCCTCGCGTCTTCTTTTTTTGAAAGTAACACGAACATTTCCGAGCATGTTTGAGAAAAATAATTTTATATGGGATTGGTTGTGTGAGCGACGCCTGAATCCTATACAATTTTTTTTTTTTACCAACTCGAAAAAAAATTAAAGACTTATACAATATACTTAGAATCGATAGCCGATACCGTGGGTTAATTATTTGCCATATTTTCTGACCCACCATGTATTTACGTCGTGCAGTTCCAACGCCATTACTTGTACTTAATTTTCATTATGAATATTATAGAAAGTTGGTAATTTAGCATATTTAGTTCAGCGGCCGGAACGGTCATCACGAGCGCAATATTTTTAGATGTAGGCTCGATTACGGCTTCATAATGAAGAGTTGTATTAGCCAGTCGGACTCGGGGAAATTGCTAATCCAATGAATAGAAATTGAAATGGCCAATTTGATTTGCAAATGACGGTTACGGTATAACGACCTCGTTAATGTTTAGACTGATTGCTCCCTAGACCGACGTAAAGGGTAATTAGACTCAACGTATGTTATGGTGACATGGTTCCAAGCAGAGTTGAGTTCCGAGTGGAACCCCCGAAGCGTCGTACCGAAAGCCACCCCCACGACAGTTCTTCTCATCACGAATAGGTTAGTTCCTCCCAAGTGCGAATCCATCACCACTAGCACAACAGCCTATTTACGGCCCACTGCTGGGCACAGGCCTCCTCTCATCACGAGAGGGTTTGTGCTATAGTCCCCACGCGGGCCCAGTGCGTATTGGGACTTCACACACATCCTTGAATTACTTAGATGCGTGCAGGTTACCTCACGATGTTTTCCTTCACCGAAAAGCTCAGTGGTAAATTCAAATTGAATTTCGCACATTAATAATTTCAGAGGTGGGAGCCGGATTCGAACCCCCGACCCTCTGCATGAGAGGCGGTAGGTCAAACCAGGCTACCACGGCTTATCAGAATCGACTTCTTTAAATTAGGTACTATACCTCCTTAGTTAACAGACACGTGCTGGTTTCTTCAAGACGTTTTCCTTTTCAAATTCTCCTATAAATTTTTTGCCACCAAGTGACCACTACCCACACCTACCAGGTACGAAAACACTTGACCGAATGTCATGTAGAAAATTATAGATCCGTCTAAAGTTTCTTATTTTGATATTTGTTTGATACAAACCAAACCAATAATTTTTACTAATATTTTTCTACCATTTTTATTTTTTTATAGTGGCAACAATAAATTGTTAGTTTAATTTTCTGCCACCTCGCTCTTGCACTTTAGCCTATGCTGTGATCGGGCGCATAACATATTGTAAATTACTCTTAAATTACTTATTTCAATAAATAAGTTTATAAACAACATATGTTTCAGTTACAATATTAATCGACCTACGAGTTCCAGTCCCTATTACAGTTGCTCTGTTATTCCGTTATCCAATCCAATGCAAATTATGTTGTTGAGACTTAAGCCTATGTTCCCCGCCATTTCAGAAGCACCGATAATCTAGTCGGGCGAGAAATAATCAGCGTTAAGCTGTGCTTTTTGCCTCAATACTCGCACTAAGGTATAATGGGAGAATTACTCGAGTTGGGTTGGGCGTACGGTGAGCTGTGATGCGCTGAGGCTATATTCGATGTCTTAAATAGGGATCTCCCTGTTCCCTATAGGATCGCTCACGCGTCAAGTTGAACTTTAAATCTAGCTGCTTAAAGTTCACGCGACGCGTGAGCGATCCTATAGGAAACAGCGAGATCCCTATTTAAGACTTCGAATATAGGCCCAGTAGGACGCAAATAGCCTGTAGTAAGACCTTCGGACCCGTGTCTCCCCTGGTAAAACCCCTGGGGGAGACATCAGGAATCTTTAGTACCGGTGTCTCCCCTAGCTTGGGGAGACATCGTTACTAGGTTTTGAATTCTATTTGAAGTACCCGTGTATCCCCTGTCATGGTTATATATATTGGGATTATACTGGCCACTTAATAACAGTTAAGTTAAGTTTAGTTTAGTTATATTGTTAAATAAACTCACAGGCTTTCCTCATGGACCAACTTCTAAGCACAACTTTCTCTAACCATTCCTTACAACACAACTAGTCCACTCAGTCCGTTAGGTCAAAGGTGTGAATGTAGGTTAGGTTTGTTAGTCATCTATATACGCCCGAAGGGCAAACTACCTAGAAATAGGGGCCCCGCGTAGCGGGGACCCGTCGACCCAGTCACATTCGGATTCGGTCACTTACGACCACTTTCCTGACAGGGGATACACGAGTACTTCAAATAGAATTCAAAACCTAGTACCGATGTCTCCCCAAGCTAGGGGAGACACCGGTACTAAAGATTCCTGATGTCTCCCCCAGGGGGCTTACCAGGGGAGACACGGGTCCGAAGGGGTAGTAAGTAGTAGTAGTGTATTGGTTCCGATTTAACGATGAATAAACGATGCGTGCCTCGAAGATATTTTACGCATAGTATTGGGCAATTTGCAATTCATTCAGTAACTACTTACTCATTGTTTTCTTGTTGTACTTCCTTATATTTTAAAGGCACGCTGGCAATGCTGGCACAGCGACATTGAAGTCCAATCAACATAATGATAACTTTATGGCATAATCGTATGCAGTGCTTTCAATAACATGACCTAAACGTTGGCTGGTGAATGATCATATCTTTGCCACCATCACTTTAGTCCTAAGTAGGTATTTATGCGTAATCCTACCATTTAAGCGACAGGTTCTAACTCAGATGTTTGGTGGCAGAAACCGGCTGACAGGAGACAACCAAGAGTGACAGTTTCCGGACCATTTATGACATGCATGACTGCATTGCATATTGCAACTTGTCACCGAAGTGACGTGATGCTGAACGTGAAACTAAAAATATAAAGTCAACGTATCTTTATTGTGTTGCACAGGTATATACAAATATAGACATGTTTAAGTAGGTATATTCTGTGTAATACATTGGCCAAGTTTTAGGTAAGTATAAGTATTTCATGTCTTAAGACGACCAACAAAAGGATCGGGTCTCATATTTTCATGCATTGAGTCATATTCTCTTGACTGTACTTATAACAGTTATAACTGTATAACACTAACGCAAAAAGACGTAAGGAAACCTGCGCGCATCTGCGAAGTAATTCAAAGATGTGTGTGAAGTCCCCAATCCGCACTGGGCCCGCGTGGGGACTATAGACCAAACCCTCTCGTGATGAGAGGAGGCCTGTGCAGGGACGGAAATAGGCTGTAAGTAAAAAGACGTAAGTAGGTAAAATTTCGCCCATCCAAAAAAATATGAGACACAGACTTATGAGATTACCGACTTCCACGCGGACGAAGTCGCGGGCAGAAGCTAGTAGGTATGGGATAAGTATCGCAGTAGGAAGACATAAATCAGATGACAGTAAAAGTTTAAATAAGGATGCAGTGTCAGAGTAACACAGTAACGGTCTCTCTGGCTGTTGGTGTTAATTAGCCTCCCAAATGAAAGCAATAAATGTCCGAGACGAGTGATTAAATAAGCACAATCTTTGACACATCGAAAAATGAATATGAAATATGAATCGAATGTTTTAATTCATTAATTACCAATGCGCGTCGTTTTTTTTATGCATATCACGCAGCACGGGGCTGGCTGGGGAGGGGTAGTATATGGGACACGTCGTTAGCGTGAGGTCTGTGGCTCTATTCGAAGCTTTAAATAGGGAAAGAGACATTCAACAAATCCCTGCGCTCATCATTTCAGCCGCTCACACGTATTCAATTTAGCGCGGTGACGCGTGAGCGCAGGGATTGTGAATGTCTCTTTCCCTATTTAAAACTTCGAATGGAGCCCCTGTAGCTGTAAGTAGCCCTAGTATCTCTCTCTCTCTCTCTCTCTCTCTACTGCAGCCCTCAGCGTGCCTTGATGGTGAAACGTCAAGTGACTACTAATAATTAGTGAACTTTGTAGATAATCAGTAGTTACGGAGCTGGACATGGTCAGAATTTTTCCAACAATTTTACCCTGGGTATAAGTATAAATATTATTAATTCACGTAGAACTGCCATTCAAATTGGAATAATGCAATCCAAACGGAGAGTATGGTGAAGATGGGCTTGGCGGTAATATAACGTTTTTCTTCTAAGCTAATTAACAATACAGCTAAACCTAACAATAGATACGACATTCTATGTGTAGGTGCATAATTTCACGCATCTGCAATGGCCGCTTCAGCAGGTTATGCACTTATGCTGTGCGTGACCACGTTCCGACAAAGATTTCAAGAATTTTATTCGAGTCGCTATTTTAATGTCTCTGAATTGTTCATACACATAGATACGAAATATAATCAATCAATGTGACTAATTTATACGAGTATCTGAGCTTGGAATGCAGCAAATGTCATCAACCGCCGTATAGACAGACATTTGGAAATTTCTGTAAATACAAAAAGTTACATTCGTTAAATCGACTTTCGTAAACATTGCCTGCTATATTGAATGTACCTACCTGTCAGTAATTTGTTACGATTTTTCAACATTTCCGCCAAATACTGTCCGCTCGTACTGGTGTTCCGGTAGGGGGTTAAGGCAGCCGGTGAAATTTCTGGCACAGAGGCATTCCTTATCCCTTTTAAAACCAGCTTCGTTTTCTTCACCATTTATACCTAATAGGACATTTTCGTATTCCTGTTTTGATTGCCGCAAGGAGGCATGTTAATGCGGCTAATGGTTATTAAATCAAACGATTGAAATGAAAGTTTCTGTCATTTAACTCGACACTTTAGCAGCCTGCTACAATCATGAGATATAATGAAACTTATTACAAAGGCATAAGGTATTGGTGGTTGTTAGTACAGTTGTAGACCGACATTTATAGTACTCGTGTTAATTGATAATTGATAACGAAGATATAATCTGAAAGCTCGATAAGTTACGACTACGCTAAGAAAGGAAATAGGTGGTTAAAGTGAGAACATTACCTTCATATCAAGACTTTAGAAGGTTTATAAATATTTCTTCATGTTAAAAATTAAAACCTAATTATACAAAAGACAAAATATAGGCATTTCAACCTAAAAATGTGGGCTACCATGCTTTGCTATAGGTGAAAATAGCTACATAAGGCTGTTCTATTATTACACAGTGATTACACAAATCATATCAGTGTATTAAGATGAAGACTGCGAATACATTTTTCCTTTATAATCATTTCCTATAAGGTTCATATTTTTTTATCAAATTGATTTATTTAACCAATACCAAAATCATTACGTAAGTATGATTATATGACACGAATAAATAAATAAATAAATAAATAAATAAATAAATTGTTAATTAATTCCCCATTGTTTTTATTCCTCAATTACCTATATAATTTAGTAATGCGTAAGTTTTATTATTATTTAAATTGACATGACATTATGTTTTGTACGGAACGGAACTCGAATATTTTTTCTAGAGATACCAACCTATGTATACCTACGTACGTATCTGCGACTAGTGCGACCATAGAAAAATGAACTAAGTAGGAATGAACTACACTACAGTAGTGCATTCTTCCATGAGTGCCACTCTGCGTACTCATGCACTACTTAAATGTAAGGACAACGAAAAATTCACTTGCACTTTCGCGTTTCAACATTCTAGATTTCTGTAATTTATTCCACGTGTGCTGTGCATTATATGCATATAGTGTGGTTTTTAATTAAAGTTAATATTAGGAAGAAGATAAAATTATGTTACTTCTACACTCAACAGCAATGAAAACGGGTCACTTGTATAGGATTTTCCATACAAAGTGACCCTTTTCGTTGCTGTTGAGTGTATACACATATAATCGGACGAATGACCAACTTGAACACGAGAACAATTAAGTTCCTGAACCATAAAAACAGAAATGAGTAAACTGTAAACTCTGTTGATGCGGAAATAATCGTTACTTATATTATAACGCAGCCATATCACCACTCTTAAATTATTTCGCGTCATATAATTAGAAATTATTGCCCCCCTAGTAATTACAGTAATTTCACTAAGTATTATTTAGCCTTAAATAGCTCCATTTGGTAAAATATGGTAGCAGTGTCGAGGCTTGGGTTAGACGGGTTATACAAGAACTTTCAGTTAAGTAAGTACTGTGGAAACGGACCGAGCATACCTAATCGATGAGTTGACACATTTTCTTCCGAATTCAGGTATTTTTAAGCGTAGAACTGGATAGATTATTTTATTTAATCTTTCGATATCTCTTGTGAAGCGAGGATCTCTGAATACAATGCCATGAATTTAACCAAAGTTTCTTCTTCTTTTTAAATAATGGGCTTCTGTCTATGTGCAAGACATAACCAAAGTTTTATTATTTATTAATTAGGGAAATGATAGGGCTGTGTTAGGGCCAATCAGCGTGCCTTAGCTTTCTTTATTAGCTAGTCATTATCTTGATGTGCTGCGCGTCTCCGTGCCACCGGGTCACCGTGTCTACGACTAAATAAAATAATCTATACAGTTCTACACTAAACCAAATATTTCATTTATTAAAGGAACACATAAATACCAGAAAGAATATCCACAACATGCTTCGTCAAATAGAAAACACCGTACACACACACGCGTTCTACACTTAAAAATACCTAAATTCGAAAGAAAATGTGTCAACTCACCGCATCAATGCATTTATGTAGGTATATTTGCGAGTATCACGACAAATCAATGTCAATCGTCTAGTTCAAAGGCCAAGAAACCTACAAACCGCACGTCAGCTCGAAAAATGCAATTCTGCAGTGTGCATTCTGCAACCTGCCAGTGCCAAGTTCAAGAGTGGCCACGCGCGC
The DNA here is from genome assembly GCA_963971205.1 of Aethes cnicana. NCBI lineage: Eukaryota > Metazoa > Arthropoda > Insecta > Lepidoptera > Tortricidae > Aethes > Aethes cnicana. Next base: position 11,344,408 of record OZ020282.1, read on the forward strand.
AGGCCGCCGACAGAATAGCCGCAACCTTCGTCTCGAGCGCACGCGAAGTCGCACCGGCACCGCCCGTAGTTACGAGTGATTTTCAATTTAGAACCGACAGAACTGAAAACCCGTGTTTTTGAATTTCGAATTTTGAAGTTTTACTTTATAACCGGCCAGTTCGCCGATAGCCATGCGGAACGTTATAAGGTGAGTTACACAGGGTCCTTTTCCCTTAAGATTAATTGCTAGGTTAAACACTAAAGGAAGACTTAAAGTTTTATATAAAAGTTAATTAACCCCTTAAGCGATTTATGTGGTAATTTCTAATAAAACATGGGATGTTAATTGGCATTTCTTTTTCACTCTAGTTGCAGTTAAAAATAAACCTAGGGATCAACTGTGCAATGCACTTTGCGGACCCCTCATAAGTAACACGCGATTTCTCACGCAGATAAAAAAAGTGCGTGTGAAAACAAATCAACTTGGCTCTGGTTTAGTTAAGGACTGGTGTAAAAAAAGAAAAAATATTGAGATCTGTTTAAAAAGAGCAGTATTATCGAATAGCCGTTAGAGCAAACCGCGACTGTGCGGTCATAAAAGTGGATATCGTTAAATGGTTATTAAAATCTAAAACAATTTTTATATCTAAGTATGCAACTTATTATGAGATTCGTTTGATATAATTGGATAAAAAAACCTTTCAATAAAGAAGGAAGGTTACAAGTTATAATATTGGATGACTATATTAAGAATTTGCAGCATTCAGTCATAATTCAAACATTACTAGCGAGTCTAACGACCCGCCCCGGCTTCGCACAGGTAGTAGAACAAAAAATGATATTATGATACACGAAAACTTCCCTCATGAACCTCTCAACAGGTAGGCATATTAGTGAGAACCGCATGAAAATCCGTTCAGTAGTTTCCGAGTTTATCGCCAACAAGACAGACAAACAGACGCCACGAGGGACTTCATAATGTGTAGTTATGTGGATATAATTTGAATATTATATTTTGTAATGTAACATTTTACCGGTAGACTTACTATGTTATTATTGATCAACCCTGGTTAAAATTTCTAATATCACAACGTAACTATAAATAGGAACATAGGTACATACTTACATAAGTTAATTTATTTCATGAAATTTCATAACACCCTCAATCAATCGAAGTTGAAAATTATGAGAAATTATTCCATCGTTTAGGTATATCACGGCGCTGGATACAATCTGATACAATACATAAAACAAACTAATGAGGGTTAAAATATAAAGGAATCCAATTATTTATGAACAATGGCTGAAGCAATAGAATACAGAAAGTTTCATACGAGCAAACTCATCTTGGGTTTAAAACGAACATAAAATACGCCAACTTTAATTCACGTAGGTAATTAAGTATAATGTATTAGTATTATTAATAATATTTTCTACTTTTAATATCAGCTTTCCAAGTGCGTCTATCTTTACTTATCCAAAATTATAGTGGTACTTTTGTTCAATAGGTAGGTGTAGTACAGTCAGCAGCAGAAGTAGATAAGCTGTCCAGGTGTTCAAAATGACCTACATACGCCCTTAACGTCTTAAGAATAAGGTCGTGTGTAGGTCATTTTGAACACCTGGACAGCTTATCTACTTCTGCTGCTGACTGTACCTACAAATGCGACAGAGATGATTTTTCCGCTTTTATAGTAACTACTACTACTACTACTACAGTAGCACTACCATGAGTTTACAGTGACCGTACTCGCTAGCGACGACGTAAACGATTTGTATGAAGAATTTTAGTTCAACGAGTGACCGCCAGGGGCGCTGTACTATTCTTCATACAAATCGTTTACGTGACTACGTAAACGAAACGTCGCTAGCGACTGGTAGCGAGTACGGTCACTGGTAGCGAGTACGGTCACTGTAGTATTGGTACAGCCTATTTGCGTCCCACTGCTGGGCACAGGCCTCCTCTCATCACGAGAGGGTTTGGGCTATAGTCCCCACGCGGGCCCAGTGCGGATTGGGGACTTCACACACATCTTTGAATTAATTCGCAGATGCGTGCAGGTTTGCTGACGATGTTTTCCTGCACCGAAAAGCACAGTGGTTAATTCAAATTGAATTTAGCACATAAGTAAACTTAGAGGTGCGAGCCGGAATCGAACCCCCGACCCTCTGCATGAGAGGCGGTAGGTCGAACCACTAGGCCACCACGGCTCTATAGTAAAACAGGACCTTATTGTATGTTTCTAGTAAAATAAATGTACCACCTGAGGTTGACTTAGGTACTCATCATAATTTTTAAATGTTGTGGCATATGACTTACCTACGCGGTAGGTACACAAATGGCAGGTAAAAAAATTCCGCGAGTAGAAAATCTTACAGAAAAAATCATAAAGAAAATTAGTTTGTATTAAGTATCTAATTGAGGATTTTCAACATAGAGCAATAAGATGAATCAAAGTAAACAATCATAATATGTAGAGTGGGGAGAGAAAATTCTATTCAACCTGTGTTCTGAATACCGCAAACGAAATTTTACAATATTCACCAATCTCAGCATGTTTTGTTGTTAGAGAAACAAACTACTTACCTTTTTTATAAAAAATAAGGTTGATTTTTTTACTACAGAATCGTCTGAAATACGAGGTTTAGAAAGTTAGCATCCGTATGCAAAATCGATAACATGGTCGGCTGCCAATCGTGTCAAAGTCAATGTATGCGAAACGACTCAACAATACTAAAAACACCTAGAAACAAGTGTGAAGTGGTATTTTACGGTATTTTTATTGGCTCTTAAACGAAAAGGAGGTTAAAATAGATTTTAAAGATTAAAAATCAAAATAATTAGCGTTGCATTGGCTTACTAATTTCAAGCATTTAACGCCATATCATCATGAAACATATAATGATTCTGCACTTCCTCATAATATAGGTCGGAAATAAACACATGTTTACCTACAAGTTTTGATAAAAAAGCCGATTTTGTTGAAATTTTGATTTGAGCTACATTCTTTACGGTAACAGGCAAAGGCCATGTATATTACTTCACTGTTTATTTAAATTGAATTTTGGGGTCAAAAGAAAACTTTCCATTAACAGTCTGCAAAAAAAAGGAATTAAAATAGGATTTAAAAAAAATTGGTACCTATTAGAAATTCTTTTTTAATACAGATGCTGAAAAAGTAAACATTTCGATACCTGTTTAATGTGCCAAAAGTTTGTCATTTCCGAACGAGCGTTTTTTTTGACAGCTAGGGAGCGTGCCTAAAGTTGTTTTTTACGAACTAGTGCGTAAAGTTTTTCGAGCTTCGTCCTGTTCGTTTACTTCTTTATTCTTTTTTTCACAAATGTATTAAAAAATGTCGTTTGATACACGTGCGAAATTGTCATTTTCAAATGTTAAATGACAAACTTTTCGCACTTGTATCGAATATACTATTCCTGTACCCTTCATATTATATGATCATAAGGCCTCGTGTTTTAAAGTACGAGTATGTAGTAGGTATAGGTAGGTATACTCATTGGTGTCAAAAAAAAAACAAATTCCACAGTATAAGGCACCTGTAAAAGTGAATGACTGGAGACTGAGATTTTTCAGTCACGACACGAATATCGAATATTGATCTCATCAGAAGGCCTGCGCCTGCGACGTTCGGTGGCCAGCGATGACATGTGGCACGCACGATATTCGTGAATTGATAATGGATTTTATTTCTATTCCACGATGTTAGAATTCTCCTAATAAATTTATCAATACAAATGTTCTTACTTTTGAAAGGTACTTTTGTAATGCGGGATATTCAGTCATCTAAAGGTCAACAATTTTTGACAAAGATTTAAAAGCTAAAGACGTGCAACGTCAGTCTTATCTACTACTACTACAGCCTATTTGCGTCCCACTGCTGGGCACAAGCCTCCTCTCATCACGAGAGGGTTTGAGCTATAGTCCCCACGCGGGCCCAGTGCGGATTGGGGACTTCACACACATTTTTGAATTACTTCGCAGATGCGAACCTACCTAACCTGCAGTCTTATCTATTATGCTGTAAACATAAAACTTTAAGGTTTGTTTGTTACATGTACATGAAGACTATAAACATTGCAAATGAGTGCTCGTAACGGAGGATGGGAAACTTGCTTGTTATTAAATTGGCTTTAAAAGTCTGACCCATCCAGCTTAAAACTCATTTTCACGAAAGGTAGGTAATATAAAATATTAAACATCTAGTCTATTTTTAGAAAAAAACTTACTTTGTAAACATGTTAACCATAGTTTGATACTTTCTTATTAAAAACTAGCCGATGCCCGCGAACTTCGTCCCGCGTAGACTTAGAATTTGCATACCCGATGATACTGTACATACCTATACCTAAAGAGTTATAGATATAGAAGTATTGAAAAATTGGTTTCACCCGTGTAAAACCTGTTCCCGAAGAAATATCAGGGTAAAAAGCATCCTATGTTATTGCCCGGGTCTCAAACTACCTCCATACCAAATTTCATCCAAATCGGTCCACTCGTTGGGACGTGAAGTAAGGACAAAGAAACAAACAGACTGTCACATTTATAATAATATTAGTATGGATGTCTGAGAAGTGCTTTTGCTACTGTCTAGAAAGCGTTCGTCATATTTCCTTTTAATTATAAAAGAAAACCCAGAAACTTGATTTTCAGCATTCGATTGCAAGTTACATTCGCGATCCGATAGTACATACTAAATACGGATGCGCGACGTATCCTGTACCACCCAGGGTGGCCAACCCTGGCACAGATCCAACCTATCTCTGATTTACGTGACTAAGTTCTTTAAAATATATCTAAACAGTTTTGCTTAAGCTATACATTTTATCAACAAAATCACGGCACAACTCTAACGTTATGGAAAAACCTTCACTAATATTCTTCCCATGTGTTCGAACTACTAACAACTGGGGAAAAAATTCCAGTAACTAATCTGCAGTGCGGACAACTAGGAATTGGCGATCTAATCTACAGACAATACGTAAACTACGTACTTTGTTGCAAGATACAATATAGACCACAAGGAGTTTAAAGTTATTGACACTTCCTAATGAAAACTTGCATCCATGATCGTGGGCTTGCTCAGTTTCATTCAAGCTTGCAGTGCCTCTGATATTGTTCTCTCTCTATCAAAATTCACGTCAGTCATCTAGGCGGAAACTATCTTATAATTGCATCTCGGCTGCCTTGATCGGTGCAGTAATTAATTAGTCTTAAGAGCTTCCGTAATGCAGTCTGTCTTGCCATACTTGACGGATGCCTCTTAATAATTGAAATATCCCACCAAAGTAATGTTAGAATTGCTTTAAAAGAATTGCTTCATTATTATCCAAATGTGAAAAATACTGGGCTAGTGAAATTTGCTGCAGCATTTGTAGTTACGGATCTCTATTATCAACTCTCGTTTTTAGCGTTTTTGTTCAAACCGCCTCCTCTCATCACGAGAGGGTTGGGCTATAGTCCCCACGCGGGCCCAGTGCGGATGGGGACTTCACACACGTCTTTGAATTACTTCGCAGATGTGTGCAGGTTTCCTCACGATGTTTCCCTTCACCGAAAAGCTCAGTGGTAAATTCAAATTGAATTTCGCACATGAGTAAACTTAGAGGTGCGAGCCGGAATCGAACCCCCGACCCTCTGCATGAGAGGCGGTAAGTCGAACCACTAGGCCATCACGGCTTCAAGCAAAAAAGAATTAAGGAGAAGTAAGTCATCAAAATAACTATATCATAATGAGGCATAGATAATATCCTAAGTAGCTAGCTGCAGGATAAGGGATTACCATTCCTTTACAAACAAAAGCGACTTATCAAATATGAAGAAATATAAGTCAAATAATTTAGTATCGTTTATATATGACCGCACTCCAGTTCTAACCGGCTAGTTAGGCTCCAGTCCAGGAACTAGTCTGCCTGCGAGGCTAGGCTGCTTCGCGTTTATCGGCGGGGCATTAGCTACAAGCATAGGACTAACGTGGCCGATAGTTACAAAGTTTGCTTATGAATATATAAAAATCCAGATGTCGGTGAAATCTGAAATTTGATAGGTACCATACTTCAACGACAACGGTTTTATAAAAAATATAAAACCGGCCAAGAAGCGAGTTAAACTCGCGTGTAGAGGGTTCCGACCCTTGATTATTTTCAATGACATCATTTTCAAACCGTTTCAATAACTATCCTCCATATTTTCTCCAAAATTTTAGGTCCAGTAGTTTCGGAGATAAGGGGTGGGGGGGGGGGGGGGGAATTTTCGCCTATTTTCTTAAATAACTCGAAAAGTATTGACCAAAAAATAAATAAAAAAAATATATTTGAAATCCTCATAAAAGAAGTACTTTCATTTGATATGTCACACGATAAAGTTTGAAAAAAATCATGAATATTTTTTTCATATTAAGCCCCCAAAAATAAGGTATATATTTAAAATTCATTTATCTTCATTACACGTCCGTTGGGTCACAAATTTACATATACGTACCAAATTTCAACTTAATCGGTCCAGTAGTTTCGGAGAAAATCGACTGTGACAGACGGACGGACAGACACACGAGTGATCCTATACGGGTTCCGTTTTTACCTCTTGAGGATCGGAACCCTAAAAATCTGCTCAGTCGGTGCTAAAAATTCACTATTATTTATAAATAAGAAACCAAATAAATATTTGATAATAGATGCGGTTTTAGTTCTGTATTGTGAATAGGTACGGAGGATAGTTATTGACCTATAGATTACAGGAAAATTATTAAGAAGTCCATGGTATGTATTTGAAATCTATCATATAAAAGATCTTATCCTGTGAAACGGTTTGAAAATGACGTCATTGAAAATAATCAAGGGGCTGACGGAACCCTCTCCACGCGAGTTTAACTCGCTTCTTGGCCGGGTTTTCAATTTCATTTTATTTAAAGAACAGATAATGGGCATTTTTCCGCACCGCAAGATATCATCTTCGGTCGAGCGAGTAGCACTTTCATCGAATTTCTTCTCTAGGAACAATTTAGATTATGATTTAAATGCAATTTGGATTATCTTTAGGTAAACCATGATGTTTCAACTATTAGAAAGATAATCCAAATTGCAGTCTGCCTGCCATCTGATTGGAAACTTTTAATTTGATCTCACAAACTTAACTCTCCAGTTGCACTAACAGGAATATTTTCTGGAAGAAAATATTTTCAATGTATTCAACTTATCGATAATCTTTGCGCACGTTTCAACCCATTAGTGGCCTTATTTATAGAGAATAAATTAGGTACAATAACAGTAACAGCAGTAGTAGTTAAGTTATCGAACAACCCCACTTGGGGTACTGCGCTGAAGATACAACTTGATGAAGTTAAAAATATCTTAATTAGCCAACATTACTAAAACGGTCTAACAATCGTTTTACGGAAATAAATTAAACTTTAATAGCTCTAAATAGAACGTTAAAATAAAAAGCCCCCGACTATACTAACATTATGCGACATAATGAAAACAGCCGATAATTTACAAACGGTGAACAGTGTTGCATCTTTGTGCAGGGGGTTAAAAACATTACAAGATAAAGCAACGGCGACGGATCGGTTAATCAATAAAGGTACTAACTAATATTTACCTTAATTCCTAAACGTAAACTATGTAGTCATACTAGTCGTGCAAAAGCATAGACGAGTTCCGACTCGTATCTGGATTCTGGATAAATATTGAATGAAGCTCGCACCGTCTGCATTGTGCAAGTCGCTGTTACGGAAACGTCGAAATTTTAACTAGTTAACTTTGTAGACTATTTATTTTATTACAGACGAGACGAGTTATCAAACTGATGAAGTCAAACAAATGACATGACGCGATAAGTATATTGCTTTTGCACAGGGACCTTAAGAAACTACTATCCATATTTATGTAGGAACTGCCTAATGAATATCACATCTAATAGACTGATATTGTAGTACGCATACCTAAGTACATATGTAGGCAATGCACATATTACATTTATTTTTAAAAAGTCAATTGTATCAAAATCTATTCGGCTCTCTCTTAACCTTAAATCTCGCATTTGTACCGTCATACACTTGTCTATTTAGCGCTGCAGGATTATCTTCTATATACTGGACATCCTTTACTGTACCTAAAACACTCGACCCTCATGCCATTTCGTTCATACGTCAAATAGAAATAAGTAAAGTTTACGTAGTTGTGGCGGATTTTTAGCGTGTGAGACAATCACTGAATTATACTTATAATTCCATTGACAGCTTATTAGAATAAGCCCTATTCGTATTTGTTCAATGCTACCAACTAGGTAGCATATACATATATTAGATTAGACCTGCATTATTTGTGGTCGCATGACGTTTCCGAACGATAAACTATAAGTGGTACCATGTTACAAAGTCCGTAGGAAGTAAAGCAGAATTTATGGTATGGTTCGCGTTTTGACCACATTCCTGATGAATAATTTAGTGCTTTAGGTGCTATGACAAGGCAAGGTAACGGTACTGTGGGAAAAAATGATTCATTCAGCCGTTATGGGAAAAACAGGTTCTCGTTAAATTGTTGTAAAATAAGCGCTCTATCAAATTGAGGGCAAGAACGCAAGATACATATTAGTATATGACTCACTATTTGTCATACATGTTTCAATACCTTACCTGCCTATTGATTTTATAGTAATTTGTGCTGCAATGACAAGATCAATAAGTTATCAATTTCCATAATTATATCAGTTACCTAAGTAAGTACTTCATTTCTTCGCTTAGGAAGAAGAAGAAAAAAAGAAAAAAAACACATTAAAAGAAATAACAAAGAACAATACAGGACAAATAAAGTGCTAACTCAGCATGTGCTAGCATTACTGCCAGCGCTGGTATTCCGCTAGGACCACAGAATAAGTAATAGTACTAACGTACAGAAGGCCGACTGCTAACAAAAAACCGGTTTTGGAGCGTCGCAAGAACCCAAAGTGGCCATCTCTTTCTATCGCATGCAGCGCGCTCTTTCGGAGGCCACGCCCTAGCGCTAAGGCTGGCACACTCGAGAACATATTAAATCATGCGTCTAGTATTAGTACATACAAAGGTTAGCTATAATAATGTTATGAACAAAATGATTAGTTATTTAAGTTAAGTTAGTTATTTTTTATTATTATTAAAAACAGTCGTCTACACAGATGCTACAACGTAATGTACTATTAAGTTATCACATACTTTATCTGTCAATTTATGAATCAGCTAAATTCAAAATTAAAGACTTACAGTCACACAACTGCGTTATCATATACCTATATTAGCAGTTGTCCGCGACTTCGTCCCGCGTACATAGAATTTGCGTACCCGATGATACTATTGTACTGGACATACAATAGTTATTGTTATTTTATTCCTATAGAAAAATTTTAAAAAATAGGGTTGTCTTGAACTACCTCCATAGCAAAGTTCATAATTTTACTCTTTAGCAAATCATTTAATTTTCTTGTTACTACAACCCTCTGCTATACAATATTTTTTTACATAATTCTTTCATAGAACATTTGACTCTTGCGTCGCGACGTACATGAAGAGAAAACGCGCGCGCGTGCATTCGCTAGCAGTGCGCGGCAACGGCAACCACTAATCATCACGCCACGGTGCGAAGCCGGCGGGTACTTGTATCGAGCGCGAAGAAATCAAAGAGTGCGCCGCGCCTGCTAGGACCATTTGGTCAGACCACGACCGGCTACACACGTTACGTTTAACGAACATTACCTACAGACACTATAACAATAAAAGTAACACAAATATTAATTGAACACAACAAAAAGAACACAAGTAATTTCAACAAAACAAAAAAAAAGTTTCTTTTTGATTTGTTAGTTGTACTGTATGGAAATACATGGTTGGGAATCCCTACTGGCCTGGGGCCATAGCACGACACGGCATGTTCTACTTATTTCGCGTTTAGTCATAGTCAGTATTCTTTGGTTGCAACCGGTGCGGGATTTCCCAGATTTCCAGCGATACATTAACTTTCGAAGACACGTCTGCATTATGATGTAGGTCAAAATTGTTTTGGATCAGAATCAGATCATTATAGGAAGGCATGTGACCGTTCTATAAAGTGAAGTTTGTATCACGAGAGAACATACGGAAAATTCGTATGATATCAAATAAAAAGATAAATGATGATAAACTTAGTTAGTTGGCAGCGCACTTCATTAAAAAGTTAAATCACCGCCCATCTGTCAAATCACTATAAACATATTCAACACCTCTCGTAGGTAGGTAGGTATAATTAATTTGATGTTAATTGACTGTATTTTATAAAATCAAATTGAATTGATAGTAAATAACCGGATTACGCATGAGCAAATTCAAGTGGTAACGGATTTTCAAGATTAGTTTTGACAAGCGGGCACATAAAGGATTAACGGGCCTTTAGAGGTTGTAAATGTCCTCCCACGTATAGACACGTATAGATGTTCTAAATTTCCTTAGAATTTATGGAATAATTAACGCTTTATTGCGAAATAACGTTCCGTCTAGCTAGATTTTGGGTTTAGAGAGAGTTCCTTGAATTTATTTCAATAAAGTTTATTAAAGATGCATTCTAAAGTAAGTGCGCGTTTTAAAATTAAGTACTTAATTTAATTATTAAAATCAGTACACATTCTTTTAAATTTCGTTCCGTGAGAAATCAACAAGTGCCTACAACTTCGAACCACCCACTTCGAGACGTTTTATGATTATCTCAACTTTGCATTAATCCCGTGTGCATAAAATATTCGGTTTATCTGTAAATGATACAAATTTGCATTATATTATAATTGCTGTTAAGACATGCACAAGCGAAGCATGGAGTTTCTTGCTCCTGACTATCCTAGAGGAGAGGGTCGCTTTCGTTCGTTGCTGTTTTAATAAATAAGAATAAATAATAAATATCTTGGAACATTTCACACCAATTGACCTAGCCCCAAAGTAAGCGACGCTTATATTATGTTTGCTAGACAGCGATATAAATAGTTATATATAGAAACTAGCTGATCCCGCGGACTTCGTACCGCATTAGATTTTTTTTTTGGGTACCTATGAAAAATTGCTTATACGTCCTATTCTCAGACCTACTGAACATACACACCAAATTTCATAAGAATCGGTCGAGCCGTTTCGGAGGAGTTTGGTTACAAACACTGACACGAGAATTTTGTATATTAGATAAATACTAGACATCCATGACTCGAGTACAACAATTCGCGCTCATCACATAAAGTTTGCCCCGAGCGGGACTCGAACCCGCGACCATCGGAACAAAAGGCAGGGTCACTACCAATTGGACCTCGTCAAAACCCAATTGCGCCTAGCCTAGTAAGTAAGCTTATTTCTTTCGTTAGATTTCACGTGCGTGTTGTCTTATTGAGAGAGTATCTCTCTCACTGGGTAATCTGGATATGTATGGAAACGCAATCAGATTTTCTTTTTTTGCAATAGTAATATTAGTAATACAATGCTAAGTAATTCATAACCTATCTGTGATCCAATAGGGATGACGACACAGGGTGTAGAAATCGAAATTCTAATTAGTCCGTCAGTCAGGTAATAAAAAAATATTAGACACGTATTTTTTGTTTTATCAAATCAACAAAGAATGACTAAGTTAAAACGCATTAAAGTTGGAGAGTGGGGGCTAACTACGTCACCGTTAGGTATAAATTGTACCTTACCGTGACGTCACGCGACATTTCAACTCAATATATCTCCGTATAAGTTTGATTAGGTACGTGAAAAAATGAAAAATACGTGTCCAATACTTTTCAATAATCTTCCTGATAGACTAAGGAAAAAAAGTTATCGTCATCCCTATTTGAACATATACTCACTGGATTAGATAGGAATAATCCAATAGGTATCGGAATCGCAGCATCCGGCCCGCATACTCGATGATAGCGGTGCGGTCAAGTTCCATTTCCAACCGTTTGCCTTCACGGCTCGGCGGACGTTGAGGACCAAGGAATGGTGCCCGAACGTGTTCGATGGATCACTTACAGACATTTCTATTTTTGTAAGTTCTACTTTCAATAAGTAGGTGTATTGTATTGTCATAATAAATTTTCATCAAAAACTAATTTGAATTTTGAAGCGCTGCGCTGTTAAATTCATTTGTGGAGCTTTAAGCAAGAGGATTGAGTCGTACATGTTTTCAATTTCTACTATTCTTGGATTCTTCAATAGTAAATAGTAATAGTCTACGTACTTCTTGTGGTAGCAGTGTGCAATTTCTGCTAAGAAATATTTTATTACTTTTTGATGATCAAGTTTAAGACATCAAACTGAAATAGACTGGCCAAGTAGGGATATAACTTGTTCCTTTTTTACACCAATTAAAGACTTAAAATAAACGAAACAAGATGTAAAATAACTAGTTTACAGTTTCTTAAATAATTATAAAAATAAATACATTAAGCATGATGGAGATGTGTACTTTGTAAATTAATATAAAAGTATACAGTGCAATACTTGCCCGTTGGAGCTTTTATCATAATAATAAGATTTTTAAATTGAAGTAGGTATTTCATACTTTGGGGAGTATTGAAAATAAAACATGAGAAATACGATGCGGCAGATGTAATAATGGTCGTAAATCTGGTAATATAGATATCGATAACTCTTACGTGCAAGCAATGAATACTCGTGGTAAATGAATTATGACTGGCTGGACGCATGGGAAACGTGTTTGGCTTGCTAATAAACTTCTAGTAATTTTATCCTTAAAGCCTCTTCTACCGTCTTCTCAACCTTAACTATATTTAAGTTACCTACACTACACCCTACACTCATTACAACGCTACCTCACAAGCATGGGGCATGCCATATGTAGGTATCAATTAATTCCTTCTATTCTACTTTCTGCAGTACTTTACTTTATTCTACTTTCAAGTAGCACAGGACTAGTCTGAGTGGCGAGCCTTGGGGGAGGCCTATGTCGAGCAGTGGACGTCTTTCGGCTGAAGTGATGACGATGATTCTACTTTCTGACATTCGTCCGATATTAGGTATCCCTCGTTCGTCAAAACGTCTATTACTACAGCTATTACGAGTAGGTATATTGATAACCCGAAATGCAAAGCCAAGTTACATGATGCTCAAATAAAACTACTTATTAAAAGTACAAGTGACTAAAATTTACGTAAAGGTATTTATAGTCACCGCTGATGAAATGTTATTATTGAATGAATTTGAACCTGAATTATTCGCTTTCTGTTACTTTTCTGTCTCTCTGTTACGAGTCTAGTTAAGTTTACCTGTGTTTAATCATGATAATTTCATATGAAAATTTGTGTAATTTATGGAGGAGAATAATATTAAATTAAATATAATATATACTTATAGTTCATAATCGTTTTCCGAAGATCATTTCATTTATTTCAATACCCTGACTTCACATCTGACTCGCCCGTTACTGCAATCCCATGAATCGTATCCCAATTAAGTTTTCGAAACCGGTCGGATTTCAACAACCGACCTTGAGCGAGTAATGTTAAACATTAACTGCGATTCCGTCCTGACCGGTCCGGGGTTCGATCTCCGGCCGGTAACGGTGCAGAATAATCTGCGCGGACAAAAACTGGACTATCCTTTCATGGAGTTCTCATACTGCAGATTTATGAAGCTTTCTAGCTAGCTTTCATTTTCATGTCAACTGATAGTGGGATGATGTACGTCAAGGAAAATTAGGACAGTGGGTTTTAATTGTGCTAGGTAGAGTAAGGCTGGTAGCCGCATGCTGTGACGATATGGCTCAATCCACCACAACGGATCATTATGTGGGGAAGTTCCTAACGCATTGGACGACCGATATCCTCTTGTCGTAAGAGGACGCACAGCTTTTAACGGCATATTACTTGACTGCGAACTTTCCCGTTGTCCGCAGTGCGAACAAATGGGAAAAATATTTACTCCCAGTAGTCCGCACCTCGTACCGCCGAGATCACGGAGGGCATATAATTTCCACAATTTCATTGTAAATTTTCTGCAATCTGCAACGATGGACGAATTTTTCGGTTGACATTTTCCATTAAAATGTTCTATTCGAGGGTCCCCACAGAGACTCACTTTATTTTATAGGTAACAGTAAGTAATCTACTCCGGATTTACAAGCTACTCGATTGGTTCCAAATTCCAATGCGGTACGTGGTCCAATCCATAGGAAATCATAGAAATAATCATAAATAAGTACTTGAATTCACAAGTTGGATTGAATTAGCGGATTGATAATCGATATAAGTACCTAACAGATCGATAATGCGTGAACTAAATCGCTAAGTTGAGCTGTTTCTTAATTGCGTGCATTGAATGGACAGAACAGCAAGTATGCCTCGGGAAATTGATAAAAGCTCATCAAAACTAAACAACATTCCAAAAAAGCATATGTACTAATTAAATCAGATCATTATATTTCAACACCGACAGCAGTGGGCAGACTTGATCAATATTCAAATGGTCTCTAGTTAGGCGATTAATTTTAAACAACTCAGGTATTTGGAGCACGAGTTAATGACCGGATTGATGTATGCAACATTATCTTAGACAAGATTCCATATGGTTTAATAAGATTAAGCATCGCGATGGACTTGCCGTTAGATGCAATAGTTATAGGCACTTATACATTGTCAAATTCAAATGGTATCTAAATCGACGATTTCCATCGTGTTCACGCTATTTCAGTTCCAATAACTTCACGTCTCTCATTTCTTTCGGTTGGCTGAACATTTGACCAATCAGATGCATTTAGGGAATTGAAAATAAATAATGAAGTAAGAAATGAAATTGTATATGTAAAAATAGCTAATTAATTTGTCTTTATACCGTTTTCTAAGATTTTAACAGTGAACTTTTTACAACATACCTTAATAACGATTTCATATAGTACCTGTAACTTTTCAATGAGTACTTACTCGTATGGGCTTGAACACGGTAATGATGAACGTACTCGTAACCTTTCTGGCTTGATTAACGCACGCTACATTACCTAGCTTTGGCGAGTCTTGTGTGTGCCAAAAATTTCGTAAAGTCACATATGCCTTGTTGGTATTTAATAAAATTCTAACGTGCACACCATCACTAGCCACACTAAAGTACTTAAATGTGCAACCGCTAGATAGGGCCACTGGAGTTCTAAGAAGCTAACTGAATGTTGCCTCGAATTCTCGTCTAAACGCATCGCGTGCGCACGTCCGAATCCATCGTTACGTAAGAGTTCAACCGATCCTATCATTATTAGTTTAGCCAAAGTGGTCGTAACCGGGATAATAACGAACACCAGGCCAAATTGAAGGAGAAGTATAGTTATTAGGTACCCTTAAGAACAGTAACATAACATTATGCATCGGTATCCCCTAATAGGGAATATTTCTTCGTTTGATTGTGGTTTTGTGAACTCGGTCATAGTCATAATACTCATAAATAAACATGCCCAATGTCTGGGATTGGATTTAATAATTATTCATTTTAAAAAGGCATATATGTGACAAATAAAACATGGTCTGGTTGGTCCGCCATATAATAGGAAGTAAAGACTACATACATGAGCCTATTTTGGCGCGGTAAAGAATGTGATGCATGAGACTAGTATGTACACCAATACCTTCACCCTCATTAAGGTCTTTTGACCGATACATTTTTTTATAAATCAAAAATGCATAGGTACTTAAGGCCCTTCCCTGACCCAGCATCGTCGAATTGCTCAATTTAAGATCATACTTTTCTAAGAAATGTTAAAAGTTAAAAATATGAAAAAAACATGTTATTTTTGATTATATCATCCTTACATTGACAGCTTTCGTTACACGTTTCACGTAACTTCGCGCGATACAATTTAATTCCAAAGTAACCTCTAACTCGGGCATTTAATCCAATTTTACTCCAGATTATTATATCAAACAGTGTAAAACTAAATATAACAGAAAATATATCCATATTATATGCATACATTGACAGCTTTATAAATGCCATGTTTTAAAACGGTATTTTTATAGAAATTAAAATGTGTTAAAAAGTAACTAAATCGGGCGTTCTGTGCGTAGCGCTTTTTCTTTCACTCGTCCCACGAGTGACAGTGACGGCTGAGCTGGGTCTATGAACGGCTTTAATTAGGCACGTAAAATATATACATACATATAAGTACTTAATTTCCCTTTGAATTCACGATTACGTTAAGATTCATATTTTACACAAGAGTTAGTCTTATTTGTTGGTATCAAATTCAATCCGTTTCTTCGCGTACCAACATAAAACAACAAACAACGTAAAAAACCCTCAATGTAACTAATTCATTGAATTTTTCGCTCTATTCACAGTGTTTTAAGGTAGATTCTGTCATTCTACTATTTAGACGTGATAACGTTCTAAATAGTATAAATTGTAGTAGGTATAAATTGTTGAGCTGCGCCCACGGAAACACATGACGCAATAGTAGCGTTGTAGCGTTACGTGACGTTATCTTCTTTCTATACATATAGGTAATAAAAATGAACCGCTGGGCCGATTTTTTAATCTACTTTAGTGTTTGTAAAACTTTTTCCCGTTTGAAGAACCATCAACCGGCCAAACAATCCTAAACTGTTCTCGAGCAAGTGTTGGGTTGGCGTTAGTCGAGTGTGTTTGTAAGTAGAAAAACAAAGTTCACCGACCACACAAGAAGTAGGCGGGAGGGAACCTGGTAAGCGAACGTGGGTGCTACTAGACCGCAAAACTTCAAAGATTTATACAGCCAAAGCTTTTATTTTATCAAAATTACACATGCTCGGTTGGTAGATGGTCGGTCGTTAATCAAAATACTTCCACAGAAATCGTGTATTTTTTATTTCTACTTTTTAAACCAAAAAAAAAGTAGAAATAAAAAATACTTAAATTAAAATAACTTTTCCAAGTATAGAAGTAAGTAACATATTATCTTACTAATATTACTAATATTAACTTGCAAACCACATCCTTATGCATAATGTTGTAAATTTTTTGGTGATTTTGTGTCCTATGATAACTCACAAAGGAATGTTTATTTACTCGCAAATTACCCAGCGGTGCTCTTACATCTAGTAGGTACCATTATCACAGAGAAACTGTTCTTTAATCATATTGATAAACGTGATCTGGTCACGTCTTTCATACCGCGTTTACTTGCTTTTGACATTTTTATTCACTTTGCGAGGAATTAGAAGCGTGACTCGCGATCATTTCTCTTCTGCAATTGATTTGAATCGGATCTTTTGCTCGATTGTTGGTCTCTATATTTGCGAGTCCACCCACTAAGTATAACCTACTATTAAACGAGCAATATTTGTACATGTATACACACAACCGCGATGAAATCGGGTCACTTTGTAGGTATGTAAAATCAAAGAGCCGCGTCCGATTATATTGCGGTTGAGTGTATATATTTGTACTCACGTTTTCGAAAACAGCTCCAGCGATTTCGAGGAAATTTGGAATTTCCCTATAAGTATTATACTTGGCAAAGTTAACTTTCAGCTATTTTGAACAAAGTAAAGCTCGGTCGTTTAGGTGTAGGTAAGTTACAAATAAAATAAGTGATCATGATCAATTGATCACGCAGTGAGCGATTTGCCCAACCCTAGACTTATTCTTACTTATTGATAGAGACCATGTGTTCAACATTCTCAACAAGGCAATGAGAGGTGCGAAAGTAATCACTTGTCCACTAATGAGACGATCATGACGATAAAGCGTGTTGACAACATGCCAATTAAAATGTCTTGGCAATAAAGGAATAAAGGAACGTAACCAGTTTACTGGCAGACTGTGGGCATCTTTCACATCCGGATGATTAAATGAGCCTGCATGAGAAGAACCAGCGAGTAGAGATCTTCTAGTATCTAAAGTCCCGCGCCTTCAAAATTCAAAACGGCTCACATGCTTAAATTTGTGACCAAAGGTGCAAGCACCATAGATACGTAGGTGTGTCTACGTTCTATGTTCATTGGCGGCTCTTTGGAATTACCATACCATAGCTAATGCAAGTGGGTTACAATGTAATTAACTCTTCAATATTACTAACAACTTGTTTGTAACCCCATTAAAACCGTTCCGTATATAGAAATTATCTCAAGATGATATTTGTCATATCATATGAAATGAGTAGGTTAGGTTAGGCGAACCTGCCTACTGTACTTGAGAAAGTTCTCGAGCTTACCTTAATTAGTGATATATTAATCATAGGTCATAACTTACTACATTCACCGCCTCGCTTCGCCTCGCATAATCCATAGAAACTTAAATAATCTAATCGAATTCAATTAAATAATACTAACCGCATAAGGCGAGATGAAGCTGAATAATAAGGAATTAAGGTCCTTAGTATTCCTTAAAAGAAAACCCCATAGTCAATTTATCGCTCTGAAAACCGCACGTCGATTTATTAAATTAAACGATTAAACGCGATCGCGAAAATTAATTTTGTACGGCGCCGCAGAACCGTCAAATAACTGTCTCTTATGATGCCACGGACAACCTATTAGTTCACTTAGTGGTGGCGCCACTGTACATTAAAATCCATCTAAAATCCCCCAAGCAGTATGCAATAAAATTCGTTCCACAGTTAGCCACCGGAATATGTATGTTGGTCATGGCATGGCTCACGTTTAGGAATTCATGTAAATTCTATTCATAAATATTCGATGCTCTGTCGTGTCGTGTTTCTTGCCGCAGACGCATCGTTTTTGTCTAGTAAACCACTGAGATAAAATTATCTATTTATGAACATAAGCATGTAATGAGAACTATTACAAGTCGTTCTCAGAAGGCAGTTAGGCGAATTATCATTGCAAATTCAATGATCGCTAAGCCGCCGGCATATACATGTTGATCTCGCAATGGACATATTATCTAAAAATTCTCACACTTCATGTAGGTATTACGACACTCCTGAGAAATGGTTTTTTTCTTTGAGAATTTGTGCGGGGTTTAATTTGTTAATTTTTTAATAAATTTCCCTTTTTTTTCAGGTAAAAGACACTCGAATATTGAAAATGCACCGTGCACCCAGAAATGCACCGTGGTAAGACTGAGATGATTGACTCACCGATTCATTTTACTATTTTTAGACGCAAAGAATGTATCATTTATACCACACACCTACACTAAATAAGTACTTACAGATTTTCTAGACGTAACAAAATGTAACCTTGCGAACTACTCGTCTAATAACTCTTGAAACAATACTAGCAACAACAATACACATATGAAGCTGAAATTACCAATACAAGTTCTAGACGCATAAAGCTCTCGTAACAAAATGTAACCTTGCGAACTACTACTCGTCTAATAACGTAATAACTCTTGAAACAATACTAGCAACAACAATACACATGTGAAGCTGAAATTACCAATACATGTTCTAGACGCATAAAGCTCTATTATCTAGACTGCCCGACAGTCATAGACATAAATAATACTTCGTATGGATCCGGCCTAACGTAGATACATGACATGTCATGTTTCCCCACTTCATTGGTATCCAATCCAAAGTTAAACTTATATCGTGACACTAAAGCTGGGTCACATTTTTTCAACAACGAGACGAGTTTTTAGATACTGAGAAACAGTTTCGAAAAAAGTTTTTTAAAAACGCTTATTGTCACGCGCGCTCGGTGACAGAACTTTGGATTGGACACCGTGTAAGTGGCGACATATTACGTGTACGTTAGACCGGGTCTATATTATTTACGTCTATGCCGACAGTGCAACTATTATAAACCAAACACTATGTATGTGTATATCCTATCCTATTAACAGGTATTATCGCAGGTTTGTATGATAATATCGCGTACAGGAAGAATTAAGTTGTCATGAGAAATTTTTCATCGCGCGATCTACAGATTTCAACATTATGAAATGCTATTTCGTGATGTTTTTACAATTTGTTAATTAGTCAGGTGCCTAGGTAATTGATTGGTTTTGTGAATTGTGTTTTATGTTTTTAACTATAACTATGTTTTTAACTTATGGCAGCAATAGACGGCATATTGCTTGCTATGAGGGGAATGTCTACCGGCGCGGTCTCTTGACCGTGTTATCTCTTTATTATTTGAAAATCTTCGCCTTTACTCCCATTAGCTTTGACTTACCTTTGGCTTTCATGTTCCTCATGTGTATAAATTATGGATCATAGAGGTACATATATGTAATACTAGCTTCTGCCCGCGACTTCGCCCGCGTGGAATTCGGTTATCGCGTTCCCGCGGGAACTATGCGTTTTTCCGGGATAAAAAGTAGCCTATGTCCGTTCCCGGGAACCCAACTGTCTCCATGCCAAATTTCATCTCAATCGGTCCAGCGGTTGAAGCGTGAAGAGGTAAGAGACAGACAGACGGACAGACAGACAGAGTTACTTTCGCATTTATAATATTAATATGGATATCAGACTATTTTCCAAAAGGATTATCGCAGCAAAAAGGCATAATAAAACATTCTAATATTTTTGTCGGAAAATGTGTTTAAAAATGTCCCTCGATTAAGTTAGGTATGTAATGTCACAGACATACCAGTATTATACACATACCATTAATACGAAACTCGGAGACATTTCTGAAAATAAAGAGACATCTCTCAACGTGTAAGCTCGCGCTCTAAGCTGTTTTTTGCACTGCTTAAGTTTTGAAACTTAGGCACATTAGAATAGTTACTACAGCGCAATATTCTAAAAGCGTGCGTTTCTATCACTATCAGTTAGCGAGATCAAAAGTAAACTGTCATCACTTAGCGCGTACAGACGGGCCTTGTCATCAACCCCGGGGTCGCGTGCACGCTATCTGGGTTCAGAAGGGGTTAAATTGCAACCCTTACATATTATGCACGGAAAATTTCTCAGAACTTCAAGGCTTATCGTTAGTTGGATCTCTAATTTGATAATGATTATGATTAGGTTGAGTGCAAATGCAATATTTAGTAATAATTTTCAGATAAAGGGTATTGTTGAGCTATCCTCGAGGAACTAGGAAAGTTTCTAGTTATAAAGTCAAGGAAAATAGCGACTTGTTATAGTACATTACTGCAGAGACCAGTAAGTAAGCCATACTGGCCAAGTATGATATTGACGGACCGAGGCGCCAGCCGAGGTCCGGCTACATACGCGGCCAGTATGGCTCTTACGGTCGAAGCAAGTATAGTGCTTTTCTCAAAAATGAAACACGAATAAAAGACAAAAATATATTTAAGAAATATTGAAGGTTACATTCATATTTGGGCACTTGCTAGTACTACACAACGAAGCATGGAATACGAGTATACTGCCCATAAGCTTGACGGCTGCATTATTTGGCGCAGATGGTTAAAATAAGCCAGGAACACATTCTCTGACCAATTATAAGCTTTATTGTCTTCCTTCCACTTAGTGAACTTTCGTAATTTTTTAAATATCTCTCCTTTGACTTAGGTGGAAGTAAATTATTTTTGGCTAACTCCGCCTCTGCTTTTAAGTGAGGAGGAGTGCCGTCCATATCGGAATATGACTCACTTGAACTCATTTTATTCAAAAATGTATTCAATAACACAAACAAAATATGTTTTACTTAAAATCCCGCCTTAGCTCTAGCGCCTAGCCGACTGTCATTACGTTTTTTTTTTATAAAGACTGAGTTTAGTTATTTGCACTGAGTTACTTGCACTGTTGCTAATCTCATTTTTTATTGGTAATATTTCATAATTTTTACATTGTAGAACTAATGTTCATGATTTTAACTTTAACTCAGACCTCTTTTTTTATAATATAAGACAGGTATTCCGAAGTCAACAATTATCTTAACTGTTTCCGCCTTTTTACACACTACAATTGTGGATTAAACGCAGCATGCAAACGTTCCGCGCACAAACCTTGTCGATAGTTTTTTTTTTTAATATTGGATCATGTGTTTTTTATACGTACCTACTGCCTATTGCGCTGACCTATTTTAGTTTTTTATTGTTCTTAGTGAATATAATCAAACATTTTGTCATGTGCAAAATAAAAAGTACGTATACTTTAATAAATACGTAAAGTGAAATATCGTTCAAGGTAATTAATATTTAACCTTTATCTATTTTAAATTTATATACGACCTCAGGACCTAATCCTTTGTATTGGTTGGTGGCGATGTAAAAATGTGCTTCGAAATTCAAATAACATGATACGTAATGGAATTACATACGTACTTACTGGACAATTATTGATTCCAAATTCAAAATCTCGCTATTTACTGGACACTTCCAATAAGCCTTCGGTATGACCTACTTACTGGATGCTTTTTAGCGATGTTATGGCAACATTACATAGCATTTTTGAGAAATAGTACATTACAGACCTAGGGCGGTGAATTCGTAAATGTCCCAGATCGCAGGTTTCTGTGGTCCGAACCGAAGGTGAGGGCCATAAATATGCGATCTGGGGCTTTACGAATTACCGCCCGTGGTTTGTCAAAAGTTTTACATCTTGCCTTGGCCGTAAAGTGATATTTTCTCTCCGCGTAGCGGGCAGAAAATCCCACTTTACGGCCAAGGGTGATGTAAATTATAACGTACACACAGTTGCAGATAATAAAAACGACCAAATTACCTGGAGTGTGATGACAATGAGGATCATAAAATAAGTAATGTTATTTTAAGGTATGTAAAATTAACCTGCACTTCACATACTGTTTGGCCCTAGGACCGCGCCGCGTATAATCACTACATAGTATAAAACAAAGTCGCTTTCCGCTGTTTGTCCCTATGTATGCTTAGATCTTTAAAACTACGCAACGGATTTTGAAGTGATTCAAGAGGAAGGTATACAATTTGTTATAGTTTAACGCTCAATTCCCGCGGGAACGCTATAACGGAATTCCACGCGGGCGAAGTCGCGGGCAGAAGCTAGTATAATATAACTCCTTCACAGAGGAAAACTTTTGATCGTTGAAAGTTGGAACGCGGCTGATTCATCGGGATGTAAAAGACGTTCCACTTGAGCTAAGCTAATGTTGCTCCAATTTACACCAATAAGACTGCTTTATTGTCAAAGCTTATGGTAGCTTTTAGAGAAAGAAGGTTCAAAGATGCAATTTTGTAAGAATGTAAGAAGTGCCAAGATGTGCTCTGGTGGCGTTCGGATCACGAAGTTTCAGTAGGTACTTAGCTTCAAAGGTTAGGTACATTGTGTGCACTAAATTACAACCAGTCAAAGACCAAGCCTACACTGTGACGTTAGAGGCCATTTTTGAAGAGCCTCGTGACATATTGACCGAGGTCTTAGGTTTAGCAGAACACATTTGTGGGCACACCCGCTAAGTAGCACGCATTTCCCGCTAGCGGTCGACAACCTCTTTTGGAGTCCTTGCAGCTAACTGAACGTTTACCTATTTGGGATATTAGTTGCGGACACGTGTTCTACTACAGTAATTTATTTATTAGCTAGTTACATACTTGTTCCTATATAAGGCCAGGCTAGTGCGAACTCTTCGCCATTAACATTCGTTTGTGAAATAGGTTCGTCTGATTCCAATTGTATAGCTGTTAAAAGTTTTACGCAGCATAAAATATATTAAAAAATCCTGTACATCATTAGTTCAATGACTACTAACTGGTTTGATATGAGCTTGAACTTCAAACCATAAAACAATTGATTCCCAAACCCCAAACTCCTATAAATTTTCGAATGAAATCACCAACAATTAATGACTTAAATAAGAACATGATTCCTTTAAACTACAAGGTTTGAATTGATAGGAAAGTTTACAAGTCAACCGGTATTTTAAAATAATATTTAAGCAACTACCTATATGTGTTCCGTATCGGTAGCAAATATTACTTCAATACATACAGAGATGTACAAATAAAAGCGGCGTTCCGGTTCCGAGAAACAGTAGGAACCCGGACGAAACACGAATAATGATCACTAAATTACATACTTGTCTTTTGTCGTGTCAATTCCGCTTAGCCTTAGCACATTGATATTTTCTCTAAAATCATTTAGTATTTTACAAAACGAGCCTTTAGTGATAGAGTAAGTTGTTGTTAGTTCTAGCTAGATATCGTAAATTGCACAATGAGAGCGAAAAGCAATAGGTAAGTGGTTTCGAAATAACTCAGTAAAAAGGAAAAATTCTGTATTATTCTATTCTGTACAGAAAACGAGTGTAAATAAATGCATAACAGGCTAATGAAATGATGCTGCAAATTGATTCATCGCAAGATCAATAAGGTCTCGTATAATTTTGCCGTAATGTTCAACATTGAGAAAACGTAACATTATCATGAATTGTTGTTTGACGCTGCTGTAATGTAGGTAAGTGCAGTCTGAAACGATTTTCAGTTCTATTTGAATGCCTGAGAACGAATCGCGTGTTGATTTTGCACGAGCATCCCAACCTAATTAACGTGAGGACTTTCTTTCTTCAAGAGCTGACTAAGATCACACGTGTAGGTAAAATAGTTTTATTCGGAGTGAAACCGATGACCCCTCAGAAACATTATTAATTTGTATTTTCGCATAGCACAATGTTTCTCAACAATAAGTTTCTCGAGTGGCGCCCACGAACCGGGAAGATGGAGCGACGACTTCGTGAAAGTCGCGGGAAACCGGTGGAAGCAAGTAGCACAGGACCGGTCTGAGTGCCGAGCCTTGGGGGAGGCCTATGTCCAGCAGTGGACGTCTTTCGGCTGAAATGATGATGATAATGATGAAGTCTAGATTACTTATTTCCATTTTGCATAAGTAGGCAGGTATACAACAAGACTCGCAATTTTAAAATCAAATTGAAAATTTTTCCTCGTCGATCATTCTCAACTTGTATCAATGGTCCTGCCTCCTTACGACGGCCGGCGTAACTCTACCAAATCAGAAAGGGCATGTTGTTGCTAGAAACGTGAACGGTACATTGGTCCTTCTTACTTTACTGCAGCCGAGCTCGATCGAAGCGCATGATTCATTCAACAGTACGTGGAAAACGTAATCCGAATAACTGTTATGCATGTTCTTTCATTGATTTGATTATATGATTACTTATTTATTGGTTTCATGACAAATGAGGGGCTTTCGTCGATCAATCTTATCGCTATCACACTTTATAGATTATTTGATTAGTTACTTTATGACCGGAAAAACTTAAAACCAAAATGTTCGAAACTGATTAATATCTTTGTAAAAATCTTCACTGGGTGAGTAGACTTCTTTTTCTTACCTACGAAACTAATATTACTTACGTTGAAAAGACGAAGAATGTTAATGGCCGGTATCAAGTCCATAGTAGATTGTGCTAAAGATCTATTAGCATATTATAATATTCTTGTCTTTCGTTCGAAATAGCCCTTGCGCAGGATTCTCGAGGATGATGCATCACCCTTCCCTCCATTACCAGATAAAACCGGTCCAGTGTCGCGGCTAGCTTGTCAATTAGCGCACCGAGCATTTTTCAATTAATCCTGGGACGAAAATATAATAAGTACCTATTTTACGAAGATAAAAATATTAAAAATAAAAGTGATAGTGATTACAGCAAGCGAACGTATACCAATTTGGATATTGTGTTATATTTGAAAATGGGAGTTGTTGTGTGGTATCTTTTTTGTACACTTTATTCTCTTAGCATGTATGAAATGACCAGCAGTGGGCCGGAAATAGGCTGTTGTGGTGGTGGTGGTAGAGAATTAGATAACGACACACACGAGAAGTGACAATATTACTTACCTATCCCAAAATAGGAAAATCTTGTCTTAAGGTACATAATGTTTAATTGTGCTGTCACACATCGTTCCCTATAAAGAATTGATCCAATCTGTCCTGAGCATATTCGCCTCACTTAGAAGAGGTTTCCTGCGCTTGCATACAATATAGTAGGTATAAATATCTAATGTCCCCCATTAGCGCAAAGATAGCAAGTTTCCGTTAGGATGACTCTTAACCCGTGTCGCAATGCAATTGGCGTAATTTAGCATTGTCTGCGTGGGCTCCTAGATCGAGATTTATAACGAGGGCCGATGATGGGAAAGATCGTTTTACCATCTCATAATAAACTAGTCATATGAGGGTTGCCATTCTAAGGGGTCAAGCAAAACGTTGTGACGATATTTTACTTACAAAATAGCTATCGATTCTGTTTTTTATACTTTTATTTTTTTCGAGTTGTCATTTACTCAATACTCAATCGTTTATTGCATACCACATGTGTTACAGTTGTTAAGTATATACATTGTATAAGGATCTGGTGGGCACAGTAATTTTGGAGACGTACGAGTTAAAGAGTAACGTATCGACTAGATGAATGCATGGACAGTTGTGAGGATGGTAACCTATTTTGGTATCTTAATGAATGTGTTGTAGCGAGGTGTTCCCGTGTAGTGTAGAAGTTTTTATATTTTCGGATAAATTTGCATATCTCTAAAATATAAATGGATGGAAGTGTCAGAATCTCATGCATGACGTAGGGTTTTCAGCTATCTGTTGTTTGGATGTTAACAAGGGTACTAACTTACAAGCGTACTAACCGGGATCTGTCCGATTTGAATAGGTAGTTTAACTGTCAAAGTAAAATCCAAGCATAACGACATTCCATAATTTCATTGATTTCATCAGGAATTAAGTAGGTTTTAAAAAAAAGCTCAAGTTGAAGCCCATTAACACAATCTTCACAACTTCCAAGTGCTCTCTGCATGCCTTATTATGCGAGTAACCTTCCAAAGAACTCTATTCTTAGCGACAATCATCATGCTCAATTATGGGGAAAGCGTTTACGTCAGACTGTTTTCATCTCACTCCAACATGTAGCAGAGGCAGAGTCCTGGCGGGCAGGATCCAATTAGCCCAGACGACCTATTAGGTTCTGTTAGTAGGGTTATGGCATTTATCAAATCCATAAATAGGGGAGGGATACTTATTCCAATAAGCGAGACGTTTTGTCACGTTTAATACGCTATTCAGGGAAAAGGATTGCTCGTCTCTCTTTTAAGGACTCTATTGGGGCATTATCTCGCTAAAATAGCATTATTTTAGGGATATGGTAAATTCCGTATCCCTATTCGCAGAACCGAATAGACCGCCAGACCTTCTTCACATTACACTTCACTTTAAAGTCACGGTTTAATTGCTATTGCTTCAGTCCTGTCCAATCGCAGTTATGGGCTTAATAAATCTGTAGATAGATTTAATCTGCTCCCAGTTGAATGCTGTGTAGCACGCACCCTTTTATTTGCAACATGTTTAGCATTGAAGACGTGTGCTAATAGGTTTCCCTAAAAACCTTGCAAAATCGTTTTCTCTCTTTTCGATAGTACTATCAAATAGCGAGGATCGAATCGAACTGACAGTATCCAATCAAATTCATAGAGCGCTACTCGTTATCATTACGTAGCCTTCTTCAATACTCGTATAATCGTCATCTTTATGCAACGCAAGATAATATTCTGCGGAGTTGCGCCAGCAAATTAAACGATGAATTTCTCACGCTGTCTATTGAGAATGTCGATCTACTTGTAGCAAGGAAGCCTCGGGCTGGATGGGTCCACAAGCAATTTTCCGCTTTTTATGGTCTTCGTCCTGCAAGTTACATGGAGTCTCGACGGATTGATTTGTAGCATGAGTAGGTGTTTCTTGTCAATTGACATCGTAGCTGATTTATAAATGATACCTACAACAAGCAAGGTACGTATAATTTGTACTGAATTTGTCTCTTCCTGCATCTACGTCACTAAATTTAGTTAATATGAAGGTCTACTATATATCTTTTGTTCGTTTCTTTAACGAAAATAGTCGATAGCTTCTCGAACATTGTCGGCGGTGGGTACGTGCCTTAAAGTTCTCAAAAAATCGTATTCCGAGCAGAGTTCTTAAGTTACCTAACTCTCATAAATATAGAAGCGACAGCCTCACAATATTCTAGGCACGCGGCGAACGCGCTTATAACTTAGCGAGCAATTTAAATTTGTTCTTTTTTCGAAAAACTTTAAAAGCGTTGCTGGCAGTTAAGACGGTGTCGCCATTTGATGTTTTAAAAGTTGTAGTGGATTCTACAAACCAGTGACACAAGTCACTCTGGATCTGTTTACGAGTATGCCTTGCAATTATCATTAAATCTTTAGCGACTCGGGTAGTTTTATTGTAGGAATTGAGCGTTCATCCTCTTTGCACTCGCTTGTTTTGAAAGAGACAGCTTCTAGGGCAGGACCTACCCACGTGTTTGTCTCAAAATAGACCATAATAAATAGCAAACCCTACTACTTTTTCTTGCTAATTGCTTTGTCGTGAAAATGCTTTATGGAGGTGTTGCCGTGTTAGTGTTGATGTTGCAATTAGATACTTACATTTGTAAATCCAAGATAAAATGCAACTTTTAAGTGCATTTTCGTTATCTTATCTAGGATGAACATTAAGAACCATTTAAAAACCGCCCAAGTGCGTGTCGGGCCACGCGCAAAGTATAGGGTTCCGAAGTTGATGATGCCCACAGTACCTTTCTAAGACTTATTAGCATCTAGCTAGCCTGTGGTATGACGTGCCCGCCCGACGCCCCTGCCGCTCGAGAAAAATCATTGGTTTTTTAATCATGGGGTACGCAAGAAAAAAAAATACATCCCCACTTTACGAGTAGGGGAGGTACCCTATAAAAAATTATATTTCAACATTTTATTGTACCACTATGTCAGCGTAACTAATATGTATATTCATGCCAAATTACAGCTTTCTAGAACTACGCATCTTCGAGCAATAGTGCGGACAGACGGACATGGCGAAACTATAAGGGTTCCTTGTGGACTTCGGAACCCTAAAAACGAATCGAAGCGTTAAATTATAACGAACTTCGACTAGGTACATATTTGAGGACTTATTTATTTTTACAAAACGAAACGAGACTGTTTTTGCTGATTCAGGAAATGTTTTATAGACCTACTACGTGTACTATAGGTACTTCTAAATAACCCATAACCATTTAATAGTACATTATTGCAGAGGCCGCCAAGTAGCGCATTGCCGGACGAGTCAGTTAGAAGGCTGAGCGAAGCGAAGCCTTCTATTAGTACGAGTCCGGCAATCGCAATTGCGGCCGAGGTATATATAATGCTTTTCTCAAACAGCGAGGAAATACGTAAGGTCAGTCGGGGCAAGTGCGCCAGGATGATATATCGAAACCTATAAATATTAATCCTAAACTAATAAGTGCATGCTCGAAATCATTAACTTTACCAATCACGTTACTTTTCCTTAAATCACTCAGTGAAGGTTGTGTCCCGCAGATCTGGAAGCAGGCGTGGGTCACACCGATTCCCAAGGGAGCTGTCAGTCAAAATATTGAAAATTTTCGGCCTATATCTAAATTATGTCAATTTGGAAAGATCTTAGAAAAAATAGTTACTGATCAGCTGTCTGTCGCAGTGCGACGTCATGTTGTACCAAACCAACATGGTTTTTATAAAGGCCGTAGCGTAGACAGCAATCTATTGTGCTTTACAGAAGTTGTTCTAGATGCCATGGACAAGAAATATCAGGTCGATGCCGTGTATACCGATTTTTCTAAAGCTTTTGACAAAATTTGTCATAATACTCTGTTGCTAAAGCTCTGGAAACTCGGTATACACGGAGACCTCTTCAGATGGATAAAGTCATATGTTGAAAACAGAAGCCAAGCAGTTGTTTTGAATGGCTATTCCTCGCAATGTGAAAGGATTAGCTCTGGTATTCCGCAGGGCTCGCATTTGGGGCCACTGCTATTCATTTTATATATTAATGATCTAACGAAACATTTAGATAATAGTAATGTCCTAATGTACGCAGATGACACTAAAATATTTAGGGTTATACGCAATACCGGTGATTGTGACCTCCTGCAAAAAGATTTGGAGCAATTTGAAACATTTTGCAGTGCCAATAAATTATTTCTTAACACGGAAAAATGTTTCCTCATTACTTTTACAAGGAAAGTTGGCCTGTGCATTGTAGCTATAGATTGTGCGGTAAAAGTTTAACTCGAGTTACGCAGATCCGAGACCTTGGTGTCATCCTTGACTCCAAACTCACCTTCGTGCCGCATATCGACAACATCCTTAGTAAAGCGTATAAACAGTTGGGTTTCATTTTGCGAGTTGGAAAGCCGTTTAAACAAATCTTTACTTATAAATTGCTTTTTAACAGCTATGTTCGGAGCCGTCTGGAGTATGCATCTACTGTTTGGCATCCATTTTATATGGTTCATATTGAGAGACTTGAGAAGGTACAAAGAAAATTTGTTAAAGCTCTTGAATACAGAACTGGCCACATCTACGTTGAATACGAATTGTCAGCTGCTAGGAACAAAATTCAACTTTTAACACTGCGTCGTGACTGTAACGATGCTATATTTCTATTTAAAATCTTACACAATATTGTCGAAGTCCCTGCGTTGTTGCAGAGCATATCTATTCGCGTGCCCCTCAGGCGTGAACGAGCCTGTCGTAAGAAAAGTTTATTTTCCGTTGCCAAGAGTAATACCTGTTACGGGAGAAATTCTTATATCAGACGTGCATGTACCCTTTATAATGAAAAACTTACAGACATAGATTTGTTTAATGTATCCTTGCCGGTATTTAAGAAAAATGTATCCAAATATTTAGTTTAATGTTATTAATAGCATTTAAGCACCCTTTTTCATTTTTAATGGTTATTTGTCGCTTAGTATTCACTTTAAGAATCATTACTCTCTTAAGTTTTGCCTTTTATATACCTAATATAGGGGACTATAGGTCTATAATTAAGTTAATATGTATTTCTTAAATTTATGTAAACGACTGTTTGTCTCTGAAATAAAATAAATAAATAAATAAAAAAATAAATAAATATTACTCAACTAGTAGTTGGCTGTTTACAAGGCATAGGGGCAAAATAAATTTAGGCGCACTTACCCCACATCACTATTTACTACTTCCATGATCGTGGATGATTTGGCCATGGAAGTTGTACTTATTTCCTCTATGGATTTGTCAGTTTCTCTACAGACGTGTCTCAAATAGCAAGCGAATTAAAAAAACACACACACGACAATAATGTTTTTGCTGGCCAAGGCCGGCAATGGACAGCCTCGCGTCTTCTTTTTTTGAAAGTAACACGAACATTTCCGAGCATGTTTGAGAAAATTCATGTTACTTTAAATTATATTCCCGTGATGGTCCTCTGGTCAAAATATCATTTCTTCAGTTCTTTAGATCGGGGAATTTCCCGAGGTTAACATTTTATTTGTTCCTTCCAAAAGATAAAACACATTCTGGTTGCGATCTTGTAAATCTATATTCAAAACAGATATTGAAAAGAAAGGTTTTCACCAAGTATAATAACTAGACATAGCTAGTGTATAATTAAGTTGGGTGCTGCCGAAATGGGAGTTTCGTGACCGCCGGCAGTTCCACGGTCGACGGAGCGGATTGATTTGGCGACACATATGCGCATGCGCATCATATGTATTGTTTTGCCAGACTTTAATGTTTTGCACGAATAAACTGCTGCTAATTCCAACTCAACGTGCGAAGATGCGTTTAAGCAAACATCTTCGAGTCTTTTCTTCGTTAACTTCAGTAGAGTGTTAGACACTAAATAGAAAACATTAGAAAGAAAAGTGCCCGTATTTTTCAAACAAATTGTTGAACCGATTTCCTTCAAAAATAGCTAAGAGCACTCTCGATTAACTTCTCATGTCAGGAGATAAGAATGAATGACGGTAGACCTGACAAGCCGGCCAGACATATTAGATACAGTTCTGAAGCATCCAAACATTCCGGCCGACCGCATCATAAAAACAAAAGACCATCGAGAAGATTGCGACAAATTCACATTGTTAGGTTATTTATTCTTTAATATAAAGAAGTTGCGGTTTTCGAGCGTTGACCTGCGGCAAAAAGTATCAGAGTGATGAAGTGAGCAAGTTGTCTTGCATAACTTCACCGCAACCACGAGCACAATTCATTTCGAACTTGGGACATGGTGGTCGGTAACCGCCGAAGTATTCAGTTTTTATGGGCGAGGAAAAAGGGAAGTTAAGTATTTTCTTGGGCGATAATTTGAATGCAGAATACATACTAATATTATAAATGTGAAAGTGAGTTTGTTTGTTTGTCCTTCCTTCACGTCGCAACGAGTGGACCGATTTGGATGAAATTTGGCATGGAGATAGTTTGAGACCCGGGCAATAACATAAGGAAAACTTTTTATCCCGATATTTCCACGGGAACGGGTTTTACACGGGTTAAACCAATTCTTCGATGCTTCTATAACTATATGTATAGTATCATCGGTCGGGTACGCAAATTACAAGTCTACGCGGGACGAAGTTCATCGGCTGTTTAATTGAATCGAAAAAAAAACTTATTAATAATGCTGCCATGGATTAGGTATAATGATAAGAATATGGGTGATATGGGGTTACTTATAAGCTTGGGAGCCATTGCTACCTTTAGTTAGACTAAAAATTAATGTGTGGGAAAAACATTACCGCTCAAGAATTTTAAGAAACAAGCGAATTTTTAGACTACTTTTTTCACATGCATAACATAAATTATGAGCGACGTCGAGGCGGCGCTGTGCGCTGCGGACATTTTTTCCAACGATTAGACGCGTTGACCCTTTCAGATTCGAGGAAACTAGAATACCTTATGTACTTCTATATTCTACTATTTTGTGTAATTAGGGTAATCAGTCGGAAAAAATGAAATACATTTCGCGTATATTATGTACCTACGCTTTCCTGTATATAGGTACTATTTAATTAGAAACGATTTATTTGTTTCTGGAAATTAACAATAAGTATAATTAGGTACCTTAAATACCCGTAAAGCCCGTAGAGAATCGAATGGAGGAGCTCCAAACGGATTAATCCAAATGGCTTAGTGAATGTGAACAAAATTTCTGACAGAAAAATTCTTCTAGCGAGCGTCAGAATTTTTCCGACTACGTATATAACCTCGCAATGGAGTAGGGTAGGTAGGTAATGAAGCACTCGCCGCCGGCGTTGTCAATAAAATGCTTACTCGACTGACGACTCAGACTCAAATAATGCTTAGGCGTCCCTAATGGATCCACTGTTGCCGATTAATCGATTCAATCGATTCCCCTATACCCATCTGACTTTTACTTGAAACACTTTATTTCAAATAATTGCATTAAATGATATTCGCACTTTGTAGCTACTACCTATCTTCTACTATATAAAAATAAGTCGGGTTTTCCTCCCTGACGCTATAACTCCAGAACGCACGAACCGATTTCCACGGTTTTGCATTCGTTGGAAAGGTCTCGGGCTCCGTGAGGTTTAAGGTGGTACGAAGTCCGCGGGGTCAGCTAGTCTAATATATAAAAATAAGTCGGGTTTTCCTTCCTGACGCTATAACTCCAGAACTCACGAACCGATTTCCACTCTTTTGCATTCGTTGGAAGGCTCCGTGAGGTTTATAAAAAAAAAACTAAGGCGGTACGAAGTCCGCGGGGTCAGCTAGTACTATATAAAAATAAATAGCTGTGAGCTTTCCTTTAAGTATAGCTTTTATTTAATTCTTTTAAGAATATTTCGATCATCGAGTAATTAAAATCTATATACATAGTATTTTATCATTTAGGTACGCGTGATCGGGAAGGCCCTGAAAAACCGTGTTAAGAGGAGCGTGATGATGTACTTTAAACAAAATAAACTAAGTAATTATCAAAGAAGCAAATAATGTAAACACGGACGAACACACAATTTACAACGGCAAACAAATAAATATTTCAAATGAATGCATCAATTTAATTAAAAAGAAACGGAATAGATACCGTGGGAGTCAGTAATTACCGTTTGTAAATATTGACTGGAACTCGGTAGCGACAGCCATCGATTACCATTACCGATCATTATAGGCCCACCAACTTACTTGTTCAGTTCGCCGTGGCGTTACTTTCTAAGGCGAATCATAAAAATGTAAACAGAAACCAAAGTTCCCATCGGCTTGAATAAAATGGTCGTTCAGTTAATTTACCAACTTATATGTGCATCCTCTTAGGGAATATCGTAATGGCGCATGTAATTTCTGTTACAATAAAGTTACATTTTGTCTAACCCAGCGCATTTCGAGAACTCATTGCCCAACTACAGGAATGCAAGGACTGCAGTTCGAAGTTTACTCACCCGCATTAAATAAGTTGGTCACGCGGCACTGTTAGTTACATGCATCGATCGCAGGAAGTGCCTACACGCGCTACTGCGTTATTATAATTCTATGATACAACGCAGCATGTTATTAAGGGTTTTAACTTTTTATATTTTTTACACCTACAGTCTCGGAGGGGGTAGTTTGGTTAATGGTTAGGTCAGTCTTCTTGTTATTAAGACAGATTGCATGACTCAAAACGAGGTCACAAAACCAGACATCTCTAAATTCTTCTTGTGTCCTTATGAGAAATTTCATCTTATCGATAGGTACTATGACATTAGTTAGGGATTCAAAGGTTAATCATAGTTTAGTTAATTCGAATTCCAAGAGCTGTTTACTAATGGTTTAAGCTGCCTTTAGACATCCCTTTACGGTACGGTAAGAATTTATGGCTCAGGCATTTCCTTTAATAGCCACTTACCATCAAGAACTTTAAGGAATCCACGATAGCAATAACTTGCATGGAACCTGAGCCTAAATTCCTAGCGACCCAGCGGAGGCACAAAGGCGCATTCCAAATTTGAAATTCCAAAATGGCAGCGCGTCAGTAACCGTTCGGTTTACGAAAGCGCATGCGCGACACTGCGTTGCAGCGTGCGTTGACCGGCTTGACCCGACTCGAGGTCAAGCGGTCACCGGTGTAAGGGCACGCCCACACTACCGCTACTCTATGGTAGCCCTAGGCGACGCGTCTGTGGGAAAGCTCATATGAGAATGTGTGCACACGACTTAAGGATCCGCCTAGACAGGTACATTAGTAAAAGACGTTTATGCACATATAAAAAATATATATTTAAAAAAACATGATATCTTATCGTCTTATTGCCACTTACAAATCTACGCCGACAGAATAGTGTTTTAGTGTCTCCCAAAATTAAAGCCCGTCACTTTGATGTTCTAAATAAAAGTTTCTTCCGAAGAGATTAGGAAATTCCATTATAGAATCAACTCTTGAACATGACCTGACGCACCTGTGTTGCATTTTTAATGATCTTGTTTGCGAAGAGTGTTGAAATTATCCAAAATCGAATCCAAAAGTTAAATTTAATTTAAATCAGCAACTTTTTAGGGAAGATGGAGATAATTGGCAACCTGCTAAGGGTTATCATTTCGGAGAACGCCATAATCAAAATGCGTTGAAATAAATAGATACGAAATATTATTTCAAATATAGTCGAAAAAATTTACATCTTTCCACGTTTGCTGTTCTAATAATTAAACAGCTTGAACCCGCCATATTCCTCTAAACGGCGCTATAAATTTAAATATAGATTACTAATTATGGAAGTTCTATTTTATAGCTGTATTACATAGGAGTTGACGTTTTATATAATGAATATTATGCATACTAATTTGTGGCGGACGATAACGTTGATCGATCAGCCAGCACCGCGGCGCCTGCGCGCGCGCCGCGGCTGCAGTACCTAATTGGCAATTTCACTGACGAGTAAAATCAGACTCTATTAAATATCAAAACGTAGGTTTTATATGGGTCGAAATAAAAAAAAACTTAATTAACGACTTTCATCTAATCTGTGCTTTGATTTTGTCCTTCGTATGACGAACGTCTGTAGGCTCTCTCTATATCCACAGCTGATCCTAATAATAGTACCTAGTACCTTAATTGCCTATCCACTTCATTCTGCATACCGTCATCCTGACTTACCTGGGCCAACACGGCCACTAGATCTTGTTATCATCAGACTATATTCGGGGACTATCTGCACTTCAGAATATCGTGACCTTTGTGAGTTTCCGAATTTAAATTCATTTCAAACAATCGTTATAAGTTTTGGAGACCTTTCTGGCTTTCTTTGCTTTTATTGACCTTGTGAAATACCCAATTTTAGCTGCGCACCGGGCTACCGAGAATTTCTTATTATTCGTATTAATTACGGTCTCAATTGAAACCGTAAATTGATGACACGCAAACCAACAAATAAAAAAGATGATACTATTAACATGGATTTTAATCGTGGAACTCATATAGAAACGGCGTCATGTTAATAGCAAACAATACTCCAAATTTGAACCCCTCAATTATAACCGTTCCCGTAACGATGATTGCCGCGGCGCCTCTGTGATCGTCTAATGATAGTTGTTTTAATGACCGTAGATATGAAATATAACATCAAAGATGTTTACGCTTTTAACCTGGTTTCGGAGTCGACACACGTCGAAAAAACATATTAGTGATATTAGTCATATGTCTGAGGCGTATGTAATGATTGATAAAACCAAGAACTATTTCATGCAACGTATAACGTTTGCCGAAAACACTGTTTAATTAGTTAAATATATTTCAGGGGGACAAAAAAAATGCTAAGCACTTTTTAAACGCCCTTAAGTTTCACTTAGTTTACCGAGTTGCATTACAACCTTGTACATTATTTCGTGGTCATTAAAACAACTATAGAGTTTCTAATATATGTAAGGAAACTAAACGACGCAGGTTAGCGTTTTGCGTGAAATGTATTCAATTTAGGTAAGTATATCAGAAATACAGTCATGCATCAAATGAAGCATCCGGGAAATTATCTGTGATAATATAAAATAAAGTTGTCAAACCATAACATAATCCATTTAAGTAGCGTAAGGAACAAAAAGTAAAAGACCAGATTTAGCTTCTCCTTCAACATCTAAATAGATCACCTAGATCTGGTTGCCAAACATGGCGTCAATACTTTGATACTGTGTTCATTAATTAAATCAAACTTGGTCTTAGAAATTGCACCACTTTTATGGTAAGGTATGTTTTGTAGTGTTCTGTCTGGGGCGGAAGGAAACATCATATCATTTTAATCATTCCCTTCATATCATTTTCACTTCACATGCTCTTAAAATGTTACTTTAGTCTCTGCACATCGGGACTAAAGCTCTTTTTTAGTCTCTATCTCTAGGGACTTAAGTATTTTTTTTTAATTTACATTGGAAACCCGCCTAAACAGCCAACCACAGATTTGTGAAAGGAGGATTATCCCCATTTTTAGTGAACCTAGACAATTTCTAGGGCGTGAAAAAACGATTTAATTTCGTGAAACACGATTTAATGATTACGAATACCTATGAATCTTCTTTTATTTAAAGTGAATTCATTTAATAATGCATGACCCAATTAGTTTTTAAATATATTCATATATTCAAGTTTGAATCTGTTGGCTAAATATCATTCAAAACGTCACGTGATAAAAAACAGGTCAAGTGCGAGTTGGACTCGCGCACCGAGGGTTTCGTACCTACAAACTTGATGATGCAAATTTAAGTATACAAACTTATTATTTGCGGTTGGTGAAGTAGACAGGGCTACTGCGCCAACCGCAAATGATAAGTTTGTATTAGTAAATTGGCTTTTCTTGCACCAAAATATATAATATTTACGGTTATCAGATTTATTCCTGTACATGTGCTGTAAGATCTTGCTTCTGGCCAAATTTCATGATTCTAGGTCATCGGGAAGTAGCCGGTTATCTACTTTGTTATAATAAATATCGTAATTTTTTATGGAACTTCGTTTTTTTTCCTCGCATTCGAAGTGAAAAGCAGAGTGTTTAACGCGTGACTAAACAACCATAATGACACTCGACCTATAGCCACCCTCGCTCTGCTCGGGTGGCTAAACATCTCGTGTCATAATGGCTTGTTTTAGTCCCTTGATAAACAATCTACTATTTTCTACCTACCTACGCAATACGTATTAAATATTTTTATTGCAAATCTACGAAAAAAATACTAAGACAGTAAATACGATTTCGGCAGAGCAAAGATGATAGAATAGACCCATATTTTGCATACAGTCAATACCTAAATACATACTGAAAAATGTATTTTATGTGCTGTACTTGTACTACGTCTTTAGCACATTGCCTCGCTTAGTAGTACTCATAAAATTCATAATATCTAAGTAAGTAGTTAAGCGTGCAACCGCGGAATCTGCACATAGATGTACCTATAGTGAAGTTTGATGTATAACCCATGGAATAATGAACTACACTTGTAATGGTATAACCAACGCGCAGCCGGAGAAAAAAATCTTGATATTTGCGCAATTAAATTTAGACGGTTGACGAAAACAGTGATGTCAAAATTCATCGGTAAGGAAATATGGTCCGGTCCTGGAACTGTGGACTGCAGTTTCAGAACGCGCTTTTAATACTAGCAGACTTCTTATTTTGGAAGCACCTCTGTGATTGTGTATTGCGATAAAACTGAGTTATGTTGTAATGTTCACGATAGTAAATAAATGGTGCTGAAACTAAGTAAGACTTTGTCACATAGAATGTGCATAGAACGCATGCGCAAACGCATTGTCCTGTTCCGAGAAAGCACAACCTGAGCTTATGACAGCATCGTGCAAGTTTTGCTCATTGTTTGGCTTAAGATGTAAAACCTCTAGCTAGAGGAATGTTAAGCTTTTGAAATACCTAAGCATTTGCTTTTTACTGGTTTGTCAATTGTCTTTCGAAGCAGGTTTTAATGTTTGCGAAGGTTCTTTGTGACTGGACTGGTTGTAAAATTTAAATTATTATCTTCCTATTGCTATGGTTGTATGGATGGCTATGCTTCTATGGGATAATCATTGGTATACTTACTTACTTACCTGCCCGAAGGTACTACATCTGACATCGCCCGCGTAGAATTCGGTTATCGCGTTCCCGCGGGATATGCGTTTTTCCAACAACTGTCATCTGCCACTGCAATACGAGGTATTTTTCCGACCACGTACTTCTCTACGTAGATCACGCATGCGCAAAATTGTTGATTGATTGTAAAACAACAAAAATAGTAATGTTTCTTCATAATAACATTAATTTATAGTTCAAAGTACTTTCTTTTTCTCTACAAAATGTATCAGTGTAATGTCTATTGCAATAGTATGTTATTTATTATGAAGCGCGGCTTATGAAAGTGATTTAGAATTCCAGGAATTGGAGCAAAGCATACGAAAGCAGTGCGTGCATGCAGGCTGTACGATGACTGTCTGCTACAGGGGCTATATTCGAAGTCTTAAATAGGGACAGAGAGATTCCCTAAAGCATCGCTCACGCGTCACGGCGTTCAAGTTAAAGTCAAAGTGATTTATTTGTAAACATAGGTTTAAAGGTGTTACAGACTTATTTTCACCCATAGGCATACAAAATGTTTGAGTTCGAGATGGGATGCATGAACTGTAAATCTACAGCTGCTTAAAAAGTTCGGTTGCAACGCTGCGACGCGTGAGCGATGCTATAGGGAATCTCCCTGTCCCTATTTAAGACTTCGAATAGAGCCCCTGTGTAAGAGTACACCAAAGTATTAATATTAATTAACAGTGAATGGGTAGTTGTTTATAATTTCTGTTAAACGCATTATAATCTCTACCTGCTAATTAATAATAAGTCAGTAGGAAAGTCTCGTATGGCCACTTGAAAATTAAAATAAAGGGTCAAGTCCAGGGGACTAAATATACCTAGACTAATCACAAAAAAAACGATTATTACTATTATTAGAAAAAATATGTGTACTATGTCCGCGGCTTCCACTCGCAAACTACTGGTCGGATTTCCACAATATTTGGTATATGGGGATAGATAGATCTATATGTATAACACGCGTCAACATATAGGTTACTTCATATCCCGTAAAAACGCATAGAAGTTCTCGCCGACTTTACGTAAAGGACTAATGGTAGGTAGTCCATACGCTACGCAACGCACCTAATATCTTTAAGTGCGCAAAGCACACAACTTGACCATGTCTATGCTAATTGCATACTGCAGCGCGTATTGCGTTGGCACCGCCGGTTTTATTTGACTTTTCAAGTTCCATGAGCTCAGTAAACAACGAGATGTCAATGCTCTCGGAGAAAAGGAGTCTTGAAAGTATCGAAACTTTGTCTCATGGCATGGGTTCTCTATAACTATTCTGTTCTCCGCTCTGTTGTCCGCTTCGCTATATAAATTGAAATTTAAAATTTCGTCGTCGTTTGTTTTAGTTATCCCCATTGTTTCTTATCCATACTTTATGGTAATTTGTTACTGTACTCAAATTTTATATTGTAATTGCGAAGGTAAATCGGTCGGTCTTTTATCACTTCACGCTTCAACCGCCAGCCTGTCAGACAGACGTTTCTTACACATTTATAAATTAGTATGAATATTATAGTAGACAAATGCGAAAGTAAATCTGTCTGTCGTTTACCTCTTCACGCTTCATCCGCTGGCTGGACCGATGTAGATTAAATTTTGTACGGATTTAGTTCTAGTGCCGTGGAAGGACATACTCGTATGCTACTTTTTATCCTGGAAAACCGAAGTCGCGATAGTTACATTTTATTATTTATTTCAACTTCATTGCACATACAAAATGAATACCATTGGCGAACTTAATGCCTAAAGACATTCTCTACCAGTCAACCATAATACCAAACAGAAAGGAAAATGAGTAGGTACTCACTACATCAATATCAGAAACAAACAACAGAAATACTAGGAAGATAACAAATAATTTCAAAAGAGGATAAATTATTTATATTTCTGTGCAATCAACATCTATCCATTATAGTTAGGTAATGTTAGAATAAATAGACAATTGACTCCTATCCTATAGATGGTAGATAAATGAATATTGAAAAAAAATCATGTCTTAAGGTGAGTAGTGAGGCAAAAATGCAAATTCGAGGTGTTTTTGTAACCATTTTTCTATAATTGTAACAAGTTGTCATCTGCAAAGTTTACGAATATGGAACACAAATATAGTCAATTAGTGTTTCTGGTATTTTATATCGTCTTATATGTAATGATTTGTACTATGGATGTCATTTAAGAAATCCTTAATCCTCCTATATGTAACCATTTATTTCCGCTTAGGAAAAAATCTACGTTGACAAATTTTTTGCAAGTACTTTTCAGAATTTTATCTAGGGCTTGACCTTCTAACTTATATGATAAATAGCTTTTAGACGAAAAACCTATGTCTTCCTTAGTGTATAATCACAAGTATCACAACACACATTTGCTGCGCTTGTTATGGTAGGCGTTTTGTTGAATTATGCGGCGTTTTTTATATTTTTAAATATTTTTATTTATTGATTAAAAAATATCTAAACTATCATGATTACTAAAGAAAGAAGGATAAAAGTTCGTTTCATAAATTTGACTTTTATATTGGATTTGAAGTAGTGTTATTTTTCTATAAATTCATTGCATTAAACATAAAGTTGTGGTTGAGAACAAGGCGACGTTGCGAGTTTCGGCACTCGTGTTGTATACCTCGCGGTCGCGCGCGCTGTTGCCAGCTAGGTAGGTATCCCGAACTCGATCAGAGGACGCACAGCATGGTCGGCCTGCCGGCCGGCACTCGGAAATGAGTGAATAGCGAGTGAGTAACTAGCGAGAGAGTAAGTCGAGTGGAGTGATTTGTCTCGAGGATTTGCATTTTATTGTTGTTATAGATACTTATTTGTTAAGTTTGTTTTGTTACTCCGTAATAGTGTTCTTGTTATAATATTGTTATTGTTACCTAGTGTTAAAATGGGTAATAAAAAGGGGAGAAGATCACACTGCTCTATAAAGTTGATACGAAAGCGACAAGGGCGAACCGCTTATTACCTCAAGAAAGTCGCTGAAAAGTAGGGTCGCTTCGCCTGTTTGCGTCCACTTACTGGAGTTGGCAAGTTTGAAGGTGAAAATAAAAATGTTCTAATTGAAATTTTGATTATAAAAGGGATGTAATGTATTGATGATATAGTCCTTTTCAATATAACTTATAGTTTTGGTCGAAACATCTGGTAGTTTTCAAAAAAACGACACAAATAGGCAAATTTACCCAGTTTGCGTCCACTTAATCCAGATTGCGTCCACCTATGGACCAATTCGCGTCCACCAACTTAGAAAAGGAATCTGAATTGATGTTTTTATAGTAACTAGCTTTTTCTCAAACATGCTCGGTAATGTTCGTGTTACTTTCAAAAAAAGAAGACGCCAGGCTGTCCATTGCCGGCCTTGGCCAGCAAAAACATTATTGTCGTGTGTGTTTTTTTTAAATTCGCTTGCTATTTGAGACACCTCTGTAGAGCAACTGACAAATCAATGGAGGTAATGAGTACAACTTCCATGGCCAAATCATCCACGATCATGGAAGTAGTAAATACTGATGTGGTGTAAGTGCGCCTAAATTTATTTCGCCCCTATGCCTTGTAAACAGCCAACTACTAGTTGAGTAATATTTATAGGTTTCGATATATTTATGTTAGGCGCACTTACCCCGAAACTGACAAATCCATGGAGGTAATAAGTACAACTTCCATGGCCAAATCATCCACGATCATGGAAGTAGTAAATACTGATGTGGGGTGAGTGCGCCTAAATTTAAGTCGGCCCTATGCCTTGTAAACAGCCAACTACTAGTTGAGTAATATTTATAGGTTTCGATATATTTATGTTAGGCGCACTTACCCCATCCTGGCGCACTTGCCCCGACTGACCTTACGTATTTCCTCGCTGTTTGAGAAAAGCATTATATATACGTCGGCCGCAATTGCGATTGCCGGACTCGTACTAATAGAATCGTCCGGCAATGCGCTACTTGGCGGCCTCTGCAATATTGTACTATTCCCCGCAACTTCGTATGCGCAGAAATATTAAAATGAAAGATCCCGTTTTTTCCCGTTCCCGTGGGAAATTCGGGAAATCCTCTCTTAGCGCTCCCATACGTTCCCTAAGGAACCTGCATGCCAAATTTCATCCCGATCCGTCCAGTGGTTTGGGCTGTGCGTTGCTAAATCACTATGTCAGTCAGTCAGTCAGTCACCTTTGAGTTTTATATATTTAGACTAGCTTTTCCCCACAACTTCGTATGCGCAGAAATATTAAAATGAAAAACCCCGTTTTTTCCCGTTTCCGTGGGAATTTCGGGAAATCCTTTCTTAGCGGATGCCTACGTCATAACATCTACCTGCATGCCAAATTTCAGCCAGATCCGTCCAGTGGTTTGGGCTGTGCGTTGATAGATCACTATGTCAGTCAGTCAGTCACCTTTGAGTTTTATATATTTAGATGTACAGAATATATATTTAGATTGTACAGAATGATCGGATTTTAACAATGACTTTATTCAAGAATATTTGACATTAAAAAATTATGATTATAATTAATAAAACCATGAACATTTTTTTTTCCAGACAGGCCAGTTTTCCTGCTGTTTGAACTTTATTATGAATGTAGTCATTTATCGGGGTTTTACCCTACATACGCATAATGCCTAATTGCATTGCATATTCTTAAACTACGACTTTGATACGAAAAAACATTAAAAATATCTAAATATCACTAGTACCATGTTCAGCATGTAAATTATTTAAAAAAGTATTCAATTCATAAAAAAAATATACAAAAAGTTATTATAAGCGGTGATTTGAACCCGCGCCCCTCTTGCGCTCTCATCTACGTCATGATGAATTTGGACCGCTGGGCCACGGTAGACTTAAGACAGCGGGCGAAATTAACCATTGCTATCGTTGTAATTTACGTTAGCGTATTTGGCGCGGTTATTATTGAGAAGATCGGGCTCAAAACGCTCAAGGTCATCGACGGCTACAGGCGCCTTAAGATACTTTAACGTTAATGTTTTGTTTAGGCAGAGAAGAATAGGCCGATTTAATGAATAACACTTTTTTTATCATTGTTCCAGAATATCGGCTCTCCTGATCACCATAGCAGCAACATGCGCTTCATCAGCGTCGTCACCTAGTCGCGACAACAACCTGCCCGACGACAAAAAAGAGCCAAGCACACACGAGCTCCTCAGCTCCCTCGGACTCAAAAAACTAAGGGTACCGGCCGCTCATCACAGAAAAAGACTTGCAGAGCAAGGCAGGCGACACGCGACAGGCGACTCCAGAATGTTCGTAATCAAATTACCTCCGAACACGAGCTATTATACACACGCCGACGCCGCCCCCGCCGCTGCGAGGACACTCCCTCTACAAATGACAGGGAACGGAAAACCAGCCAGAGTGTATCACTGGAACCTGCCAGTACTACAGAAACTGGCCAAGGACAGACCCCAAGCAAGATTCGACGACGACATCGTCGACGTAGAAAGCACCCCGACGTGGCCCAAAGGAGCCAACAACCACCCTAATTCGCTAGACGCGCTGGCGTACTACGTCCCCGCCAAGAAGACTTCGTTTAGAAAATATTTTTCTGGCAACGGAAAACCTAAATCGTTCTACATTTTGGAGAAGAACAAGAAGTCTGCGCAATACCATAGACTGCTGCCATAATTTTAATTCTTCTAAAATTTTGCTGTAGAAAGTTATATGAGACAGTTAGGTACATACATATACTCGAATAGTCGGCGGTAGGGACGCCAGCAAGCGGCATAATTTGACCATTTTATTTTTCTGTAGTATTTTAGCGTTTTATAATATTAGCGAGCTATTAACTGAATTAATATCCGATAGCAGTT
The DNA here is from genome assembly GCA_963971205.1 of Aethes cnicana. Lineage (NCBI taxonomy): Eukaryota > Metazoa > Arthropoda > Insecta > Lepidoptera > Tortricidae > Aethes > Aethes cnicana. The sequence continues at coordinate 11,388,971 of OZ020282.1, forward strand.
TGTAGCAAATTAATAGCGCCCTACTAAAACTGCCTTTCCCTGGGAACTCGACGCCGTTCTTAAGCCGTTTTCTAAGAGCCTAATGCTCACAATTAAATAGCGATTTGTAAGTTGTCCCGACCACTTGGTGAAAACTGTCATTTGATCGCTTATCGCTCGTTTACTTATAATTTATATGATAAGATAGCTATTATGTTTGATTTATTCCGCCAATGCTGCACCAGTGGCACAGAATATTTAATAGTAGATACTACATAGTGGATAGTGGTAAACATACTCACTTTAAAATTACATATCCGAAATAAAAACGTGTGTCTAACAATTTTCCAAGGCATCTTGCGACACATATATCTACAAGACTTATAAGAATAAGGTATGCAGTAATTAAGCAATGCATGGAGCATCGAGGAACGTTTGGTAAATTTTCATAATTATATCATAAATGCCCAAAACCTATCCCTTTAGTACAAGTCGCAAATACACACAACAGCAATGAAAACGGGTTACTTGGTATAGGATTTTGTATACAAAGTGATCCGTTTTCATTGCTGTTGAGTGTAAAAACATTCTCATTTAAGTCAATTGCTAAGCTATGACACATAATAAATGAAAAAATGTGGAAGATTTATCAAGTCCTGTTAGTTAAATCAAATTAAAATATAATTTGTAATACTTATGAGACATCGCTCCCATCAAAGTAGATTATCTTTCAGTATGTATTAAATAGTCTCTCATTTCAAACGATTCTCCTAATCCCCGCTGGTCACGCATCAGATAAGCACTTAGTCCATTTATCAAATACCTAAGTAGCGCTTCAAGTAGGTTCTCGATCCTTATTTGGAACACATGTATTAAAATTATTTTTTAAATTGTGTTTCCATGGAATTTATGTTATATGTCATTTACTTTCATAATTTACGCGACAAAATTTTAAATCTGTGGAGAGTCGAACGGAACCAAATGTGAACTCTCATGTGAGGGAGCGGATTGTCTCGAGATCTGGACAAAAATAACGTTTCCGGCGATCTTCTTCTTCTTCTTATATATAAAAACTAGCTTTTCCTCGCAACTTCGTATGCGCAGAAATATTAAAAAGTAAAATCCCGATTTTTCCCGTTCCTGTGGGAATTTTGCAAAATCCTTTCTTAGCGGATGCCTACGTCATAACATCTACCTGCATGCCAAATTTCAGCCCGATCCGTCCAGTGGTTTGGGCTGTGCGTTGATAGATCACTATGTCAGTCAGTCACCTTTGAGTTTTATGTATTTAGACTAGCTTCTGCCACGACTTCGCCCGCGTGAAATTCGGTTATCACGTTCCTGAGGGAACTATGCGTTTTTCCGGGATAAAAAGTAGCCTATGGCCTTTCTTGGGACCCCAACTATTTCCATGCCAAATTGAATCTCAATCGGTCTAGCGGTTGAAGCGTGAAGAGGTAAAAGACAGACAGACAGACAGACAGAGTTACTTTCGCATCGCCGTGTGTTAGTCTGGCTAAGACTCGAGAACTGCTGGGCCGATTTTGCTGATTTTTTGTTTCATTCCCCGTGATTCTGGGAAAGCTTAGAAAGAGTAAAAATCGGGAAAGGTCTGAAGGAACAGCTAAAAAAAACTAAAATAACATTGTATGGTAATCGCCTTCGGGTGATACGAAGTTTACCGGGTCAACTAGTAAAAAATGTAAGTAAAAAACTTTGTTATTCTTGCTTCCGATCGATCTGACAAAAAACTGGTGTTCTTTTGACAGTGTCATTGCACGAGTAATAAAAAATTAAGATTTAGCACATAGTACACGGTGTCTTTTTTAGCATACTTAATTGGAATATTAAATCAAACATATTAATTACTCCAGTGATGTCTATTGTAAATAGATACAGCTTAAATAGGTGCTTTAGTTGTTTTAGTAAGACTGCTACACGAATTTAAATTATTTAGATACTGTGTAATATACTTAAGTACACTAATTTTATTGTTATAATAATGATAGTTACTAGAAATACGTAAAATAAATATATAATGTACCTACTCCTCCTTTGTACAATTACTTTACATCGCTTAAGACGCTATATTTTGGGAAATTTTACTTTTTTTATGAAATCTTAACTTTTTTCACTTTGCTCGAATAGTTATGGATCTTTTAAATCGGTGACTTTCGAGTTTCGATATTGTTGCAATGATTACAGCTCCCCCAAAAGGGTACTTAATATTTTTAAGTTAAAGATGCCTAAATGACACCAGTTCGAATATGTTATTTTCCTCAATTTGCATTTATTATTTAATAAGTAGTTAAATAAAAAAATAGGAGTAAAGCAGCTCCAAAAAAAAAACGATTAACTAAGTTATCGCTTTAAAATTATTTATTTTGTGACTCACTTACGTAAGACGTTATGTGTTAATATTTATATAGAATCGAGACTTTTTTGTACAACATTTTATGCATATAAGTAACTAAAATAAATATTTTATTGAAATTTTATGTGTTTGATTTTTGCTAGTTTAAAAGCTGAATAAAAAACTACAAAATAGATAGAGGCTCGCACATACATAGCCGACCTGAATAAGGTTCTTTTCACCTCGAATAATCATCATGGCAAGGCAGTAAACCCTAAGTTGATAAGTATTTGAAAATCCTTATGAGTGAGTTTAATTTGATGATAAAACCGTATTTTACCTAATTATATTTACTGTGGAAAATCTATGAAATTAGTCTACTTAGATACCGGGTGGTGCTGGCCTGTAACAGGAGCAAAAATTTGAAAGACGATTTCACATAGTGTCCGAAGATACCTGTCTTGTCCTAAATGGTCCCAAGTGCCTAAAATCGGAGCTAAAGCAATTTTGCAATAACAATCCATAATCAATCAATTATTGAATGAAAACAAACATGAACGATAATGTGAAATATTGCGAAAATAACCGTAAATTAAGAGTACCCAGTATAGAAGTTTCATCTCACGACTGCGGGTGAGCCATGGTAGTGTGAGTGGATACACATATACGGCCTCGCTGTCTTTCCGCTTCACACGCGTCACCACTACAACCACGGCTCGCCCGCAGTCGTGAGATGAAACTACTATACGCCAGGCGTTTCCATACGTAGATAAACGTAGTTTCGCTTTTTTGCCCTTTTCGACCAAATGAACAGATTGACTCGAAATTTGGTATTTACCAACACATAATAAAATCATCATGAGTGTCCCAAACTAGTAGGAGTGGGTAAAATAATACACATTTAAATTACAGCCATAAACTGAATTTTGAAGTTTGAATGGAGGAAGCTAAAATGGGCCTAGTTTCTCTGTTATTCAATTTATTGCAATAAATGTGCATTTTAGACACTAATATCTCTGGTGGCTCCACTATTACTCGTAAAATTTGGTGCCAATTTGATAAGTAGTTTGCGAAATAAAACGTAACGTTTGTATGGTTCTGAAGGAGTGTCCTGTCCTGGCGACTCATCTATTCAGTTTGAATTAGAATTAATCGAAATAATTTTGTCTTTAATACCGATGAGTTAGGAGGGTTTATTCCGAAAGTTGGCAACGTCGCAAATAGCTGTCATAAATTTCGCTGTTTTCATTAATTTCTGAATATTACTGAATGAAAACATGAATAATCGCTCTATGGTTGAATAAAACATAAAGTATGGATTGCAACAATGATCATAGCAACACGCAATTTTTAGTATTATTGAAGTAATATCTTTCGAAAACTTTCCATCCCATTTTCCATGTATTTTATTAATGTATTTCAATAATTTAATAAATCTTATAATTCGAATGCCTAACCAACAAGTATAAAACGAGACGCGTCATTCAACCATAGAATGATTACTTCTTTTTTAATTCAGTAATATAGAGAAATTAATAAAAACAGCGAAACATTTGACAGCTATGTGCGACGTTGCGTTTGTTCCTGGCGAGTCACACCCCTAACTGTCACACTGTGACTCGATGGGAAGATTTTTCGTTAAAAAATCCCATCCAGTCACACCTGTTACCAGATGGGACAACTTTTAATACTTTTTCCCAACGAGTCACACCTCAACTGTCACACTGTTACTCGTTGAGATTTTTTTTTCCGAAGAAATTCCCAACAAATTACACCTGTTACTGGATGGGACAACTTTTCCCAGCGAGTCACATCCTTAACCGTCATTAAGATTATTTTTTGTACACAATAAATCCCAACTAGTCTCACTGTTACTAGATAGGACCACATGTGACATTATTCCCAACGAGTCACGCCTCCTACTGTCACACTGTGACTTGATAAGAATACTTTTTGAAAAAGATCCCATCCAGTCACACTCACACTCAAACCTGTTACTAGATAGCGGACAAATTTCATAATTAACTCCCAATAAGTCGCACTCAACTGTCACACTGTAACTCGTTGGGAATACTTTTTTTGCAAAGGATGTCCAAATAGTCTCAATAAATCTAATCATAGGTGTAATAAATCTACTTAACTGGAAAAAGGTGAGATCTTTTTTGTAACATTCAGTGACGCAAAATAAAGATTTCAGTTTGCCATACCATCATCGCCTGTCAATTCACAATTCACATATAGAGTTTTCCGACGTACGCCGCCATGTAAGAAGATTGTCAATCTATATAATTGTTTTGTCTATGGCATAACGAAGTAAGGATATAGAGTAAAAAGAAACGCATATTTTATAAAAGCCCTTACAATGTTCTCCCGAACATTCCACCCAAATTCACCATTTCGCCGGATTCCTATCGTTCTTAGTAGCCAAAAGGAAGCGTTTTGTGGATAAAGGAACCCGGCGTTAATCAAATCATCGATCAATGTTCTTATTCAAGTTCAAGTTACCGTTGATGATTAAAATGCATAAAAAGAAATTATTCATTTGTTGGTATTTAAAAAAAATAACCTTTTTGTCTCATCAGGTAACAGTTGGAAATTTGTAACTTACAAGTATTTTTTCCTGACGAGTCACACAATGAGACAGTTGGGTGATATTCAATAGGAATAAACGATTAAAGTGGTGTCATCTAGTAACAGATGTAACTGGATGGGATTTTATTTCGTTGAAAGCGTGACTTGTTGGGAAGGATAGTGTAAGTTAGTTTCGTCTAGTAACAGTGTGACAGTTGAAGTGTGACTCGAAGGGAATTAGTGTGGAAAATTGTCCCACCTAGTAACAGGTGTGACAAGTTGGGAATTTTTTTGAAAAAAATATTCTCAACGAGCAACAGTGTGACAGTTGAGGTGTAACTCGTTGGGAACAAGTGTTGGAAGTTTTCCCATCTGGTAATAGGTGTGACTAGTTGGGATATTTTTTCAAAAAAACTTCCCATCGAGTCACAGTGTGACAGTTGGGGGGGTGACTCGCCGGGAACAAGCCCGACGTTGCCAACTTTCGGAATAAACCCTCTTAAAGAGTCTCTACATTCTAATTTTTGCTCCTATTTCAGGCCACACCGAGTATGTACGAAACAGCTTCCGTGCGTTGAACTAATTTGATAAATTCTTTTTTATGGTATTTGCTAGTCTTTAGAGATTGTTTACTACACCCGTGTAAAGTCAATAAATAAGGGCATTGTGTTGAGTTGGATAATATTCCAACTCAGTATTTCTTGATTTTTTCAGTGCTGCCATCTAGTACAAATATTGTTAACCATAGTGTTCGTAGTTTAAGTTTTTAGTTTCAGTGTACATGGCGTTCGTGAGGTTTACGCAACGAATTGCTGATGGCGCTGTCAACTAAACTTTATACTTTGAACGTGATACTCTAGATGGCGCTGCAGCTCCCCCTGCTTTATCGTCCTAGCACTCTTGTCAATACATGCGCGGCAGGCTGCGCGATTTATAAATTTTCGTACCAAATGGTATCCGACACAAATCTATAATCGTCGCCTAAAAATGTCAGCTGCAACTGCAAGCGACGCGTTGGTAAACGCGGAGAATAATGATAACAGGACCTTAGGATCTCATGGTGGCGACAAAAATAAAGCGTCCAGTGTCCGAAAAAAACGAGAAGGGAATATCAGTAGTGGGACTAATTCTGTTATAAAAGTGAAAAGTGTTATTCCTAGACGGAGGTAAGTTGGTAATTCATAGCCGGCAATTAACCATTGTATTTATTATTCCTGGAGTTGGATGTGTTATTTCAAGTGTGTATGTTTTTGTAGTTGTACTAAACCAGATCAATGGATTCAGCTTTAGACCGCTAAAATCTAGTACATTGCAGTAACAATTTGGCTGTACGAGAATATTGCCGGTTGCGGTGACCTGCTCCAAATCCATGGATATAATTAACCAAGAGTTAAAGAGTTAAAAATAACTTCCATACTTTCTGGAATAGAAACATTAATTACCCACCGTATTATTCACACACATTTTTAAAAAGTTCTATCAACGAACCAATGAGTGTGAGGATTTAATGAGTGCGACCTAGGTCACTAGGTAATTGATTTCAAACGCTAGACAGAAAAGTAGGATAATACTTAGTTAGGTATATGAAGTAACTTCTGCCCGTGACTTCGTCCTCGTAGAATTCAATTGATATATCGTTCCCGCGGGAACTACTATGCGTTTTTCAATAAAAAGTAGCATTATGTCCTTTCCCGGGCGTGACTAGGAAATATCTCCATGCAAATTTCATCTAAATCTGTCCAGCGCTTTAAGCGTAAGTAAACTTCGCCACTTCCGTAAAAAAATATAACAGTTTGTAAATTAAGCGGCAACGCAAATTCCCTAACAATTAATTAAAAACGATCATTGAAAAATAAAAAAAATATCAAGCTCCTATTAACCACACTCAATATCATATGAGTAAGAATTTCCTCGTAAAAATAAGGTTTGTTATCTTATCTAAAGATAGGAAGTTACTGACCGATATTAAATGGCCTACTCATTTTATTCGCGTAAAAATGTTCAGATAAACTTTAGGTACTCTTAACATACCTACATACACAGCGAGAGTACCTATTAGAATTAGATAATGCAGTAGAGATCTTCTACTATCTAAAGTCCCGCGCCCCAACATTTCAAAACGCTTCAATGCATTTAAAAAACACCACCAACACATGTGTGCGTGCTGAGACAGCCATCAACTATGCGTTGAGTGTTGGTGGTGCTTTTTAAGTAATAATAAAAAAATAAGCGTTTTGAAATGTTGGGGCGCGGGACTTTAGATAGTAGAAGATCTCTAACTCAAAGGGGGTCGGGGAACGTCATTGACATGCGGTACCTTATACCCCGGCTCGCAACCTTAGAAACTTTTTGAACGTTAGAAAACCAGATTACCTATGTTACGTTACGACAACGACTAAAACAATTTTGACGTGTCCATTTCAAAGTGGTACATTTACTTTTTGCATAGAAGAAAACTGTGCTAATAGCTATGTACCATGGTGATATATAGGTACCAAACTAGCGTCTGTCCTCTACTTGGCTCACGTGGAATTCGTTTAATAAATGGAACATTACTTTAAATAACCTTCTGGTTAATCACCATTCATCACTCAAGCTCAAGAGAATATTGCTTAAATCTCTTCTTCGAAGAATGTTATAGATTGGTTGTGAAATGCATTGTTCTCGTCGGTAATACTCTGACAGATCTGCGACGCCAAAAAGTAAAGTAGGTATAAGTACTTACTAAATTTCACTCTGTCAACTTCTGCTAAACCCTTACGAAATAGTTTTTCAGAGACTCTACTTACTTACTGACTGACATACAATTCACAGCCTAAACAAATAGATCTCTATTTGTAAAGCAAGCTCTAAAAGGGGGGTGACATGGGGTGGCAGTTTAGAATATGTAAATTAATCTGTGTGGCGAGCCTTGGGGGAGGCCTATGTCCAGCAGTGTATCCGTCGGTTGAAATGATGATGAGGCATGCGAGTTCTCTAAAACCACGATTATTGTATTTGACAGACAGGAGCTGCTGAAATGGTACGGCTGGGGGTACAAGGACTCCCAGTTCCAAGTGATCGACGAAAACAATGCAACCTTCACCGGCGACAGGTATCTTCTTATTTACTTACAAATTGTTGTTTCTTGAACTAAGTACCTATTAGAACTCGGGCTACGATAACCAGGATGTGTTTCAAATTGCAACTAATATGATGACAACGGAGCAGGGTTAGGATTTAGGAATGACTAAAATTATTACAATTACGCGATCTTACCGGTATGTAACCCGCATTTAGATTAGAAGTTATAAACTTTTAGTTTATAAATTATACATATATCAAAAAGAAGAAGAGAAAGAAAAGAAGCATGATGAAAGTGCTTTCGTTATTCATAGCTGCGAGGTCAGTTAACATTATTTTGAAATTGGGTGTGACGAAGAGGCGGTCACTAATATAGTACATTTTGATGCAAGTGCGAAAAGTTGCAAGGAACACCCCTCTCCATCTCCAAGGGTATCGGGATCCTTGGTGTTGATATTGATAGTGGTGTACAGTTCCGGGGCTATCTGGAGGGCAAGGCAAAGCTTGCCGCCAAAAAGCTGGGAGTGCTAAACCGGTCCAAGCAATACTTCACTGCGCGGCAACGTTTCGTGCTTTATAAAGCGCAAGTCAGGCCGCACATGGAGTACTGCTCACATCTTTGGGCCGGGGCACCCGCTTATCAGCTTAATCCCCTTGACGCATGGAGTCAACGACAATGGAGAGACGTGCCACTCGAATCGTCAACGATCCCCTACTCTCAGACCGGTTAGAACCTCTTAGCCTTCGGAGAGACTTTGCATCTCTCTGCGTCTTCTACCGTCTGTATAATGGGGAGTGTTCAGAGGAACTGTTTAGACTGGTGCCTACCGCTTCCTTCTATCATTGCACCTCTCTCCGGCTTCTCTCATCGGCAGGGTGTTCATGCCCATTTCCTTGAGACATTACGCTCGTCTACGCGTCGGTTCTCTAGAACGTTTTTAAGCATTATAAGCATTTGGAATGAACTCCCTGCTGAAATTTTCCCTCTGCGCTACAATATGGGATGTTTTAAAAAGGGTGTCATTAAATATCTACGGGACCGGCAATGCATTGGTGACGCCTCTGGTGTTACAAATGTCTATAGGCGGTGGTAACCGCTTTCCATCAGGTGGGCCGTCTGCCTGTTTGTCCGTCTATAATAATAATAATAATAAAAAAGTGTCATGTTATCACGAGTCCCTAGTTATGTTGGCTCGAGCGAAAGCGAGCGTTAATACTAGGGACGAGTGAAAAAGACAATTTCGCACGTGTATCAAACGACATTTTTTAATACATTAGCGAAAAAAAATTAAGAAATAAATGAACAGGACGAAGCTCAAAAAACTTTACGCACTAGTTCGTAAAAAAACAACTTTAGGCACGTTCACGCTAGCTGTAACTAAACAAAAAGCGCTCGTTCGGAAATGACAAACTTTTGGCACGTGAAATGTTTACTTTTTGAACACACTTAAGTATATAGGTGCGCCGCGGGAGGACAAAAGCCTTTTGATCCTACAGGTCATCTAACATCATATTGCCCTTTTGGTAAGTAAGTAAAGATTTGAAACCATATCCTCAATCAACACAACGTACGTTGTACAACGTTGAAATATACGTGTGTGGTTATTTATTGATCGATTGCAGTTTGAAGTGTCTGGCCTTCACTTTAAAATCGTACTGCTTCTTCGTACTGACTATTATACCATATTATTATGACTAGTCAGAGCAATGAGTCCTGACTATTGTTGACGGATCCAGAAAGCTGACGTCAGTCTCCAGTTGGGATTGGCTCGGGAATTGAGACGTGAAAATTGCTGTTTCCGCCTAATTTGCGAATAACTAGAGTGAGTGATGGCTATTGTGGCGCCATGTCCTGACCTCTTGCCTCTTGGCAATGCGATAAGGATTTCCCTTAAAACTTACATTAATTTGACGCAGAATCTGTGCTCTCTATCAGACAGTAAGGCACGGTAAAAAAGTTAAAAACTTCCTTTACTGTTTTGATTTGCACGAAAATATCATAGTATTTTTTTTCATAGCCTATTGGAGTGTCCCACTTCTGGGCAAAAGCCTCCCCTTTTTTCTGCCAACCGTCCCTGTTCAGTGCCTGTATTTTCCACTCTTTATCAAAGACGTCTAGGGTGTCTCGCCATCTCATTTTTCGTCTGCCTCTGCGCCGGAAGCCGTCACGAGGAGTCCAGTCAGAAGACAATTTGGCCCAACGGTCCTGATGCATGCGACAGACGTGTCCAGTCCACTCCCATTTCAGCTTGGCAGATTTGCCACCCACATCTGCAACTTCAGTATACTGGAGCGCAGTTCGGTATTTCTGATGTGGTCAGTCCTGCGAAAACGCTTTATGCTGCGCTCCATCACCCTCTGGCAAACTTTGAGCTAGGACTTCTGAGCTTCAGTCAACCGGCCCTGACGGACGCCGGACCAGTCCTGGAGCACGGGGTGCTAGGAATCCCCGGGCAAATACCATCCCCCATTATAGTATATACTAGATATTAAAATTCGTTGGTTTTACGATCAAATATATAGGTAGATCGTATTCTTTATTCCTATAAGTTCTTCAGCCGGACCTTAGAGCGATTTACACAATGTGTTTGACTTGGACGTCAAAGATAACATAGTTGTACCAGAAATCGTCGTCAATGTACCTACTTACGTTTACGTTCTTATTTGGCGAAACGTGCTGACGTTGAGTAACGTGTAACAAATTTGAATGTTTACTATGTCCGCGGGGCCACTGTTTGATTTGCTTATGGGATGTTTAGCATTGGAGATATATACCTTGTTTCTTATTTGTAACTTTGTACTCGTAAAGATACCTACCTACTAAATTGGGCCGTGACATGATTGTAATATTAATATTGGTCTGGAAACAATATCAAGCAAACTGGTGGTTAATCAAACCTTTGCTCGGTCGGTATTGCTCACAACGATGCACGATGAAAGAAGTCTCCCTTTGACATTATTAAATGAGTCTACACATGTGTTGGATACAGAAAATACTTTTTTCACCCCTCCTATTCGAAAAGAAGTGTTTTGTTCCCCGTTTAGAGGGAGCAAAATGCGATTTTGCTCCCTCTTCGCTTTTTTTAATTTTTTTTTCATTTCTGCCCCGCTAACAGGGAGCAAAATACGTCTTAGCAGTGCGTTCACGGAGCTGCGGAGACTGTAAAAAGTTGCATTCAAAAGTCGCGTCTTTTTCGTATTTAGAATTTTATATATCGGCATTTTACATAAATACTTTATTACACATACTAAAAATCCATAAATTCATAGATATATACTTACTTTTGATAAATTATTTTCTATTTTTTATTTTCAATTTGGCTGAATGGTGCAGGCCAATGCCGTAGCATTCCTCGTAAACTTGTCGTGTGATCGAATTAAAAAAAAAACTCGAACCCGCGAATTTCGTGAGCGCTCATTTCCTTGCCGTATTATTTTACACTTAATTTCCAAAATAAAACGTACCTTATGTAGTGTTATGAATTATTTCGTAGAAAATGAATGAAATCAAAAAGTGATTTAGGTGATGCAATGTATTGGGATCAACACCTCTGAGAATTCCAAAGGAATATTATGTAAGTACGTAATATGAATTGCACTGCCCTTTTTTCATTTTATCGCAAATGTATTAAAAAACTTTGTGTGATACAGTATGTGCAAAATTGTCATAAAATGTACTATATTTCACATTTGTTAAATTTACCTATTATTATGAACGCAACGCGTGCGAGCATGGCAGAATATAAATACAGTATAGTTACTGATTCTTCAATATGGAAGCCATTTTCGACTTCTACCTATGAATTTATGATAAGCGCGCGAAACACCGTTCTTTTTAACCTTGTTTGTTTCTAAATGTATTCTTTTTTTGTTTTACTTAATTTAAAGACAATAATGAACGAATGATCTAATGATTTTCTCATAGGAGGGGTGAAAAGCAGAGTGTACAACACGGTAGCAAACTTATTTATGCCTTGGGTGACAAAGCTTGAATCCCTCGCTGGCTCAAGATTCCACGCTAGAATCCCTCGCTTACGCTCGGGATTCTATTCCGTCACCCGCGGTAAAATATACCTTTTTGCTCCCTAGTCATACAATCTACTATTAGTAGAATATCCTGGTTGAAACCGTGGTGGCCTAGTGGTTCGACCTACCGCCTCTCATGCAGAGGGTCGGGGGTTCGATTCCGGCTCGCAACTCAAAGTTTACTTACGTGCGAAATCCAATTTAAATTAACTACTGTACTTTTCGGTGAAGGAAAACATCGTGAGGAAACCTGCACGCATCTGAGAAGTAATTCAAAGATGTGTGTGAAGTCCCCCAATCCGCACTGGGCCCGCGTGGGGATTATAGCCCAAACCCTCTCGTGTTGAGAGGAGGCCTGTGCTCAGCAGTGGGACACAAATAGGCTGTAGTAGTAGTAGCAGTAGTAGAATATCTATTATTTATCTACTAGGCTCGTCATGCATAACAAGTCAACGTTTTGCAAAATGTGTTCGTTTTACGACGGCCACAACGTGTTGACACGGATTGTTAGTGCACGGACAACGTTCAATGATTTGCTATTGACATTTCCACAGCAATGTCATATCGTATTAATCGTGCTAAGCTGCAAACGAGATCCTCCATGTCGTTTGCACGTCATGACCATGACAAAGTTTGATGATTAGGTACAGTTCATTATTCAGACGCAATACAAATGATATTGGGTCGAACCCCAGCGATGCGTAATGATTACTTGGATTTAATAGTAACATTATTGTCGAGACTGGAAAAGTAGGTCTTTACAGGCTGAGTACTTGGTTCCTCCTTCCAATCCTTCACGTATCTTATATAGTGCGAGGCTTATAGTGTTTTTCTGAAAATATAAATAAATCTTTATATTAGGCGTTTATATTACGGCATTGATACGCAAGTACTCACTCACTTGAACAAACAATACGTTATTTTGGAAATTACTCTATTATATAATACCATCAACTACTATCAGACTTCTAAAATTCTTTAAATTCACCATCATGATCACCATCCTCAACTTAAAACAGTTGTTGGTTACTTTTAGAGTCTAAATAGATAAAGGACATCTACCCAACATCATCATCTACAAGAGAATACGTCTACGCAATACTACGTCGCATGCGCAGATGTTTGTATGCTTGTACATAAGGGATAGTCATTTTATTTGCCATTTGAAGCCGCTTAATGGTCGTTTACTGCATATTGTTTGCTGTCAAATGTATACTGTCAATATTTTGCTATACCTATAGTCATCATCTTTAATGTACTAAGTATATATCTACGTTATTTGTTGTACATGATGGAATAGTAGAAGTATTCAATAGAGAGTAAATTGCAATGAGATTGAGTGCAAGTGAACGAAAGTAGCACTAAATTAATCTTGAAACAAACACCAGTGAGCTAGCTGAAAGAAAAAATGCCGCCAGCCGGTTCGAACCATTCTAACTTAGTATGACAAAAAAACGGAAAACTACCATACAATATGAAATTGAAGCAAGGTCAGCGATCTTACATTAAATAACTTTCATCAGCCATGGAACCTAAGAGTATGCCAATAGTAAAATTTGCACTATTACGGAGCACGGAATCCTTAACACCTGATTTTTCATTCCAGATATTTACTAGGCGGGAAAACCTTGCCACACTTTATGCCATGGGCGGTGAAACATCTGAACATCGACGTGACGAAGCCCGCCAAGATACCCGCCGTCCCGTCTTCGTACCCCGAGTCGCGACTGCCGGAGCATGTCCGCAAGGAGCTGGAAGAGATAGCCTTGATCAGCGTGGACGGGTTAGATAGACTCATCCGGGCCCATGGACAGACCCTGAGCGACATGGCCCAACTCCGGGCCAACTGCTTCCCGAGAATACCTGATGCTGTGATATGGCCTGAGTGCCATGAAGATGTAAGTTATTGCTGATACGATTGTTCAGTATAAATTATATTAGGACATCAGTTTGATAAAAATCTCAAGAGTTTTAAATGAATCACCAATCTGTATTACTCATTGAAGGGAGGTACATTGATGCTTCAGTAGTTATTTTACGTAGCCTAATTTTGAGTTTACTAAAAAAGCATCACTATTTAGTATTCATCTTTTATCTACTTAATATATATGTGAATTGAAAAAAATCCTCAATATAATTCAATCGACAGCTTTATACATTTTTTTTCAGGTGGTAAGCATAGTAGAATGCGCCACCCGCTATCAGTTCGTGATAATCCCGTTCGGGGGCGGCACCTCTGTGTCGGGTTCCATAACGTGTCCCGCGGGAGAAGAACGCCCTATCCTGGCGCTGGACACCAGCGAAATGAACGCCATCCTCTGGATAGACCGGGACCAGCTGTTAGCCAGAGTACAGGTGAGATAGGATTAGAGAATAATGATTTCATTCTCAAAAAAATCACGCCGACTGATGTTGGGTGGGATAATCTGGCCAAGAGCTAAGAGAAACAACTGGCGTGATTCGAGTTAGCTATCTAAAGATTTAACGGCTCTGATCATGATATTCTAGGTTTTCTAAGCGACCGGGCCGTTAACAGGACGCATCTCGTACCACATACGAGTACAAACGGCACAATCTCGCAACGCACAAACGGCACAATCTCGCAACGCAACTCCGCGACAATGTCTATCATACGTAACCTTCGGTGATATCTATGTGCTATGGTGTCCGCGCTGTTTTCCGTGACACACTTCTCGATGTTTCCCACTAGCTTTTAAATCCTTTGAGTAAATAACTCACAAAGAGCCTGTTACTTTCAGACGGGCATAGTAGGCCAAGACTTGGAGCGAGAGATGCGCGCGCGCGGGCTTACGGTGGGGCACGAGCCTGATTCTTACGAGTTCTCTACCCTCGGCGGCTGGGTAGCCACCCGTGCCAGTGGCATGAAGAAAAACACATACGGAAACATCGAAGATCTTATTGTACAGACCAAGGTAAGGACTTCCGCCGACATAAACTTTCCTGTGGAATACACACACAGGGCGTTAGTGAGCTAACGCTTCCGAAATTTCCAATCCCACTCACTAATTCCAAATGCCCTTGAATTATAGTAGTCCAAAAGATTTTCATTAATAAAATTCTGGTATTCGACTTATTGCAAACATCAATCGATTTTTCTGCAGACGGTGACACCGACGGGCATTTTGGAGAAGAGCTGTCGTGTGCCGCGCATTTCCTGCGGCCCGGAGTGGGAGCACGTCGTCATGGGCTCGGAGGGGTGCTTCGGAGTTGTCACGGAGGTGCGTCACTATGTCCCACTACGTTCTTGGATGAATCAACTTTTCAATGACACTCTAGTTGCCATGGTTACGGTCCCCTGGGCCTCTTTTAAAAACTGCGATTTTGTGGGTTTAGATGGACTCAACAAAATTCAGCAAATGTGGCGTTTATTTGTCATTTTCAATCCCTTCCCTTCCTTACCTTACTGGGGTATTTTCTAAGCATCTTAGATGTCTATGTTGAAACAGTATTTCTAGGAAACTCATAGGAGTTATTTTGTCCCCTGGACAACGGGGCGGAATAATAAACACAAAATTGGCCCTTTTATGCTTAGGAAAAATCGACGACGCTATAGTTTCCAATCTCGAGTTAGACGCAGGTATCCTTTCCAGTGATGTCCATTAAGAGCTAAAGCCCGTAGTGTCTTATTTTTGTCGATCAGATTGGCTCAATTGGAAGTGAAGTGACGCTGCCCGCTGTTCCAATGGTCACCGGTTCGAATCCCGCTAGGGGCACACTTTGTGTGATGAGCACGAATATTTGTACTCGAGTCATTGATGTTAAATATTTATATATTGTCACGTATTTCCCGTCGTTATCTAGCACCCATAGTAAAAGCTTTGCTTAGTTTAGGACTACATCACTTTGTGTCAAATATCCCAAGTATTTTTTCTTTTTGTGCCAAAATAATATATTTCATCTACTTCTTCGTATGCCTGTCTGGCTGGACTAGCATTTAACAATGATGACCTCATGTTGACAGGTGACAATAAAGGTCCGTCCATTGCCGGCGGTGACGCGCTACGGATCGCTGGTGTTCCCGAATTGGGAGCAAGGGGTGCGATTCGAGCGCGAGGTGGCGGAACGCCGCATGCAGCCTTCCAGCATTCGCCTCATGGACAACGAACAGGTACAGTCATGTTACTTACGTGCACCTGGCCGTTTAACAGTTTAAAAATCTCTTGTAGTGTACATCGATCGAGACAGTCTACACCTTTAAGAAAGAGACTCCTGCAAACGATTGTAGTGTAGCATTTATATGTTGTAGCGCTCAAGGTGGTACTACGCCGGTACAAATGATTGTCACACCACGCGATACTCTGTGATGTGCTTGTGAATGCCACTCCCCTAGGTGTGAAGTGTACTGTGTATTCGTAATTCTTAAGCAAACCCACGCGAGATTGATGTTTGAGTAAACAGTGTTTTCACAATAACTCGCCAATAAATAGAAAAAAATGTTTGGGTGCATCAATAAGGTTTAAAACAGGGGTTCAAGGTTGCGACTCGTGAAAAATTGTGGCACCCGTAACAATTTAAAGTAACTCTTAAGTAAACACCAAGCTCTGTATTATTCTCTCTTCTTATTTGTCATATTTCTGTATTGAAAACACCTTGCCCCTCCAAATTGAGATAAATACGGTGTTACAGTCGAGTTCATTAATATGTGTACACTTTTGTACCTTATTACAACGTGGTAAGGTGCAAAAGTGTGTATATATTGGCGAACTCGACTGTACAACTGTGGCACATTTTGAGGTATCTTCTCTGCAATTACTTCAATAGACACCTTCTCACGTCGTCTTTACTCGTAGTTCTAGAGTCTCAACTCCATCCGACCGCCTATATTCACTTGTTTATTTGTGAAACTGAACTTGAATTTTGACTTAGAAACCGTCTCGTGATGAGAGGCCTGTGCCCAACAGTGGGGCGTAAATAGGCTGTTGTGGTGGGTTGACGGTAGGGATATGGAAGTTCCCTTTCCTCATGTAACGCTTCGAATGAGCCCCTGGACTTGGGTTGCAGTTCCGTTTCGGGCTGGCGCTGAAGACGGAGAGCTCCTGGGGTGGCGTGCTGCTGGACGGGCTCAAGCATCTCTACATTACGCGCATCAAGGGATTTGATCCGGAATCGCTTTGCGTTGTCACGCTGCTTATCGAAGGTGATTTGCTCAGCAAATACATACTAATTTTAATTTTTTAAATGCCAAAGTAACTCTTTCTGTCTCTAAGTTCTTTATAATTGTAAAGTACGTGCACCAATCAGGGTTAGTGTTTGACCCAGAGCAGTGTTAACTCGGACGAACCAGAATTAATTCGTGTAGTAAAACACGTTAGTAACGCCTGGTTTTAACGGTCAGTTTTTTTTCTGTATAGAAAGACGACTGATGTAGTTAACATGCTGATCAGTCCGACAAGTAGGTAAAGTTGCAAGAACTCAAACTAATTGTGGTCCTGGGAGTTTCTTGTCTAGTGAATTATTAAGGCGCTAAAAATATGTAATTTAAATTAAATAGTCGACAATCTTCTTGGTTTTAATAAATGGTTTTGAGGCTCTTATGAGATTATCTCTTATTTAGTGGTCGTCATCAATATGATCGAATAGGGATGACGACAACTTTTTTTCCCTTAGTCTATCAGGACGATTATTGAAAAGTATTGGACACGTATTTTTTCTTTTTTCACGCAATCAAACTTATACGGAGATATATTGAGTTGAAATGTCGCGTGACGTCACGGTTAGGTACGATTTATACGGTGACGTAGTTAGCCCCCACTCTCCAACTTTAATGCGTTTTAACTTAGTCATTCTTTGTTAATTTGATAAAACGAAAAAATACGTGTCTAATATTTTTTTATTACCTGACTGACGGACTAATTAGAATTACGGTTTCTTCGCCCTGTCGTCAATGTCGTCATCCCTATTCATCATCACTATCATATTTCCATCATTTATCGTATAAATCGACTACCACACTCTTCCTCATTTAGAACTTTACTACAGTTTTCTAATTGGAATGTAATCGTTGAAAGGCGACGCAGACGCAGTGGCGGATAAGGAGAAACGACTGAACGCCATAGCGGCCAAGTACGGCGGCGTGCCGGCGGGCGCCACCAACGGCGAGCGCGGCTACACACTCACCTTCGTCATCGCGTACATTCGGGTGAGCCGTCTAGACTATAGCTAGATTATAGGTTATCTGTGATTAATAATACAACACACACAGCCACATCATAGACCACTAAGAAGAACTTAGTGGTCTGTGAGCTACATAAAGAGCGGCTATATCGGTATGAAAAAATAATACCTAGTATAGTGTTATGTGCGTGACTTCGACTCTTGTGGCCTATATAGAGTAATGACCCGTCATTGAACGAGACAAATTGAATCGCCAAGTTCGCCATTCGAGTCGGCGCGTCGATGTTCAAATTACAAAATCTTGTGCGTCGTCGAAGAGTTTCAGATGCAGGCCTTTCCGTTTTCGGGATGCATTTTGGTAAGCGTTCTAAGGAGTTTTACATGACCTGGTTCAGTCAGCAGCAGAAGTAGATAAGCTGTCCAGGTGTTCAAAATGACCTACACACGCCCTTAACGTCTTAAGAATAAGGTCGTGTGTAGGTCATTTTGAACACCTGGACAGCTTATCTACTTCTGCTGCTGACTGTTCCACCGTCTCCTTTTCATCACCGGACATTCGTGGGGAGAAGTCGCAGCCTTTTGCAGTCAATACACCGTTCATTAGAACTAAACGCTTTGCATCATTATTTCTAACTGCGGACTGCTGTGGAATGAAACTCTTCCATCGTCTGTTTTCACAGACACATTTCAACCTTAAAACTCTTCAAGAAAAGCGTGAACCCTACCCTAGGGTTTTACTGACCCAGTGATCATCAGGTGAGATAGAGGTCAGTCTAGACTGATTCAATATTACGTTGTTGGACAGGACTTGGCGCTGGCTTACGACGTGGTGGCGGAATCGTTCGAGACGTCAGTGCCGTGGGACCGCACGCTCGCGCTGTGCGCCGGCGTGAAGCGCCGCGTGCGCGCCGAGTGCGCGCGCCGCGGCGTCACACACTACCACTTCTCGTGCCGCCTGACGCAGACGTGAGTGTTGCGGGCTCGGTGGAGACAGTGCGGCAGTCCAGTGCTGTACAGGCCGGATCCGTGTGGCGGTTCACGCATACGATACGACAGACTTCACTGCTCTACAAACAGTGCGGACCCGCGCGCGACAAGTGCCGCTAAGATATTCCAGAGACAATATGTAATTATAAAAAAAGCCGTGGTGGCCTAGTGGTTCGACCTACCGCCTCTCATGCCGAGGGTGGGGGGTTCGATTCCGGCTCGCACCTCTAAGTTTACTTCGTGCGAAATTCAATTTGAATTTACCATGAGCTTTTCGGTGAAGGAAAACATCGTGAGGAAATCTGCACGCATCTGCGAAGTAATTCAAAGATGTGTGTGAAGTCCCCAATCCGCACTGGGCCCGCGTGGGGACTATATATAGCCCAAACCCTCTCATGATGAGGGGGGGGAGGCCTGCCTGTGCCCAGCAGTGGGACGCAAATAGGCTGTAGTAGTAGTAGTAATCTATACATAAACAAGAAACTGACTGACTGACATGACTGACTGACTGACTGATCGATCAACGCAGAGCCGAAATTACTGGTCGTAGAGAGCTGAAATTTGGCATGCAGGTTCCTTAGGGAATGTAGGGGAGCACTAAGAGAGGATTTCCCGAAATTCCCACGGGAACGGGAGAAAAACAGGATTTTAAATATTTATATTTCCGCGCATACGAAGTTGCTAGTAAGCTAGTGTAATTATACAAGACTATCAATCTCATTACATTACGGCGTAAATCAGAAAAGGCCAGGGAGCTTCAAATTTTCATACTTCGCTTGTACAGCGCCATCTAGATGATTTGTATGCAGGCTACCTAGGCAGCGAGATTGTTTACAAATAAAAACTATGTTTAATTGGATGGGTGATTGAGTTACTGTCGGCACATACCTAGTTACTTATGTTATCATAACATAACCTTAATATTTTATTAAGTTTACTAACCTTTGGCTCTTTTTTTCAGTTACGACGCCGGTTGCTGCATTTACTTCTACTTCGGCTTCAACACGGAAGCTTTCAAGGACCCCGTGACGGTGTACGAGGAAATCGAAGAGGCCGCCAGGGACGAAATCATCGATTGCGGAGGTGAGCTCGTTAAGGCGCGTGGTTTATTCATGGAAGTAGTAAGGATACAACCTCCATGGATTCACCGTTGACGTTTTGGCATAATGGATGGACTTTCTCCTTTTTACATTTAGGATGAAAAAAATACATGACATCTAGGGGTGCGTTCCGAATCGCGCTCAAAGCGCTTTGAGCGCATTTCGGGACACTTTGTGAGCGTGCTCACAACGCTCAGGAAATTGATACCGTCATCGATCGACGCTCACGGTGCTCACGCTGCGGGGCATGGGCGCTGTGAGCGCAAACGTCAAAGTGACATTTGACTATACATTTGACAGGACATGATTCCCTATTAAAAAAAAAGATTGTCAGTTACTTGACGGTCGGATTGGTCCAGTTGGTAGTGACCCTGCCTTCTGTTCCGAAGGTCGCGGGTTCGAGTCCCGCTCGGGGCAAACTTTGTGTGATGAACACGAATGTTTGTACTCGAGTCATGGATGTTTAGTATTTATATATGTATGTATTTCTCTATATAAGTATTTATATCGTTGTCTAGCACCCATAGTACAAGCTTTGCTTAGTTTGGGGCTAGGTCAATGTGTGTGAAATGTCCCAAGATATTTATATTTATTTATTTATTTTATACTAGTGTTGGCGCCGTGAGCGTGCTTATGATCATTCCGAATCAAAAACGCGCTCACACGGTCGTGAGCGTGACAATCAATTCGGGACACTTATGAGCGTTGTGAACGCTATGAGCGCTTTGAGCGCTATTCGGAACGCACCCTAGTGCATCTAGTACTCAGACTTGCTTAATGTTGGCAAAATTGACATAATGCGGAAGTATGAACGAACTGATGAAAAAACTTTAAACGTTAGAGTAATACTGTTTTAAATTATGTTGGGAACCGAATGCATCTTAGGGCGTCATTATAAAAAAATAAAATGAAGTGACATTATTATTAAAAATGTATGCCTTCAAATAAAACTATTTTATTTATATCAAATTATTTGACACGTTTGTGACGGCCTGAAAGGACTCCGCAATATGTATTGAAGAGGACGACTAGCACTACTATATCTTTGCAACGCAATACATAGTTTTCTTTGTTATAGGTTCAATATCCCATCATCATGGTGTTGGGAAACTGCGAAAAAAATGGTACGCAGATACAGTAAGTGAACCCGGAAAACGGTTGCTACTGGCAGCGAAGAAAACTCTTGACCCAGACAATATCTTTGCATTGGGTAACATGGCTTTTGGTGAAGATAACTATGGAACGGTGAAGAGCAAATTATAAAGGTTAAAAATTGTAATGCAAAACTCACTTTTGTTTATTGTGATAACAATAAAATTATCTATCTACTATTTAAAAATAAGTCGGGTTTTCCTTCCTGACGCTATAACTCCAGAACGCACGAACCGATTTCCACGGTTTTGCATTCGTTGGAAAGGTCTCGGGCTCCGTGAGGTTTAAGGCGGTACGAAGTCCGCGGGGTCAGCTAGTTCTGTATATTTCTTATAAGGGCCTAAGATATTTAAATGCGAGGGGATGACATTCGACCGATTGTGACTTTGTATAGGCATAGGTAATATAGTATTTGTGGCGTGTTTATTGTGAGCAGTGCCTTCAAACAGTAGTTTTACTTGATAATACATTTATGTTTACAAGTGGATAAGGTCTATGGTATTTTACGAACTTTACATGTCCCAACTCTATTGAAACGAGTACCTGGTTGGTTTATGTTCTTATTTATAGTGCATATTGTTCAGGGAAATCAACATCAAATTGGAGGCGTTTTATTTTAGTGCACTTTTGCGTATTGCTCAATGTTATTAATTTTACCTGTTAAACTTAAGTAGGCCAAGGTTAAAGTCAAAAGAAATCAATTTGAAGTAAGGACAATCCTTGCTATTACAAAAATGGTAAGTCATAAAATTAAGTTGATCCTTCCTTTAATTCATGTTATGTTTTTATATGTTTCAATATTTTATACATTCCGTACCAATGTTATTAAATTAAGGAAAAAAAATTAGGTACCACATGCATGTCAATAAAAAACAAAATTTAATACTTAATAAATAAAATTTAAGATCACCTTACTAGAGTTTTATTTATGTCCAAACAAATATAATCATAAAACTTGTGCAAATTAACAGCGATTATTATCACGTGTCTATTTCTTACTTCCCAATATAATATATCTGAAACGTTTACGAATTACTTTACATATTTCAAATTTTCATAAGTAGTAGACGCCTCACTGGCGCTTAGTACCTTAGTCGAGTTAGGGTCAACAGTTGTCGCCACTGGCGCTAGAGTTCAAAAGTTCATAATCTTATGTTTTCTATTTACTATAAAAAAGGTTTTTATGTTGTCTATTTACTATAAAAAAGGAGTATTTTTTTCTATTTCTTTCTGTGTGTCTGTTTATAAGAGTTAAGCTCCGGAATTACTTCGATTTGTATGACGTTTTCAAAGAGGATCATTCGGAGCCATATAGGGTCAAGCATAACGTTGTGACGATATTTTACCTACAGAATCCGCTATCGATTCTAAGCATGTTTTTTAGGGATTTAATTTTTTTCACGTTGGTAAAAAAATATATTTTTCACCTCACTGGCTCGAAAGTGGTCGTTTTGCAGCTTGATATCCGAGCGCAAAAGTTGTTTTTATCCGCTAGCGTGGAAAGTGTTTTTGAAATTCGAACGACGCATGACGCCACTGTCACAATAAAAAAAACAACGATACGTTCTGAAACGCAATTCGTCGTGAGAGTTTTATTAAAATAAAGGTTCAATTTACTTAATATCATCATTAATAAAATTATATTAATAATACCCCGTTTCAGATGTATTTCATTATTTCACTATGTTTTATCACAAAAATACTTAAATATTGATATAGAAACCTCTTTGAACTATTAGTACCTATTATTTTCTCCGATTGTCATGTTGTGACATTAGTCATTGTATATGTCGAATTCAAGCTAATTAAAGCCAAATTCTGTATTGGTTAATCGTTTCACTATGCAACAATTTAATTAGCTTTAATAATGACCGACAAAAATAAAACTCCTACGCCTACGATGTCTAGGTACCTAAAACCCGAGAAGTTCGACGTAGAACCCACCGCCTCAGGAGCGGACCTGCAGTGGGCCCACTGGAAGTATACGTTTAACAATTTTTTACTCGAGGAAATTCCGAACGGTACCGACTCCCTAAAGGTAAAGCTTTTAATGAACCATCTTTCCGCAATCATCTTCCCGCACGTCTGCAGTTGCTCGACTTACGATGATGCCATAAAAGTACTAGATAAAATGTATCTCAAACCGAAAAAGGAAATATTGGCCCGCCACCTGCTTGCTACACGAAAACAAAAACCTGGTGAATCCATATCTGACTATGGCAGGTCACTCCGACTCTTGGCACGTGATTGTAACTTCCAAGCTGTTACTGCTACAGAGCACGAAGAGCATGCTATTAGAGGTGCTTTTGTAACGGGAATACTGTCGCTGAAAATTCGGGAAAGATTGCTTGAAAAACATACTCTTACCTTAGATGAAGCTCTCGACCAAGCTCTTTCCTTAGAGACTGCAGAAAAAGACTCCCGCGCGATGACCTGTCCCATAAATGAAGCCAGCTTGAACGCTCTGCAAGCCCGAAAAGTATCAGAACCTGCGAAACAACACAGTCAAAGCTCTCGATCAACTTCAGAACACAAAACCAATTGGTGCTGCTTCTACTGCGGTGGAACAACCTCACACCGAAGACCAAATTGTCCAGCATTTAATGCGCACTGCCAACTCTGCTCCAGAAAAGGACATTTTGCTAATGTATGCAGATCTACGAATACTACAGCTAACGCCATTACCACTGAAGATTCTGCCGGTGACTCCGATAATTCCGAAGTGACTGCTAATGCCATCTCGGCTGCTTCTCCATCAAGCCTTTCGAAAGCCACTATCCCTGTTACACTCAACAACTATCACGCCGATGCTCTTATAGACACGGGGAGTTCGGTAAGCTTCATTGATGAAAAAATAGCCCAACTAATGCAACTAAAGCAGAAACCTCACAAGCAAGCTATTACGCTGGCCTCTCAGAACAACGTATCGTTCGTGAGAAGTGTTTGTTTTGCGACTGTTGTAATAAATGAACATTCGCATAAGCACCGACCACTCCTAGTCGTCAGCAACCTATGCGCTGATGTTATTATCGGTCACGATATATTAAAAGAACACACCAGTCTTCAATTTAACTTCGGAGGACCCAAAGATCCCCTTGTCTGCAACGTGATGCAAGCCTCAGTGCCTCCCGCCTCGATATTTACCAATCTGTCTCCAAATATTAAACCAATTGCTGTAAAATCCAGGCACTATAGCGAACAAGACGAACAATTTATAAAAGAAGAAGTCTCGAAACTAATGGAAGATGGCGTAATCGAACAAAGCGTCTCCCCGTGGCGAGCTCAAGTCCTAGTAGCAGGAGGGGGTGCACATCGGAAAAGACTTGTAATTGATTACTCCATGACCATAAATAAATTCACAGACTTAGACGCCTACCCTCTACCACACATTGAAACGATTGTGTCTAAGGTAGCAAAATACAACGTTTTTAGTCAAATTGACCTAAAGAGCGCGTACCATCAAGTGTCAATCAAAGCAAGCGAAAAACCGTACACGGCGTTTGAAGCTGCTGGGAAGCTCTATCAATTCACCAGAATACCATTCGGCGTCACAAACGGCGTTGCTGCATTCCAGCGGACGCTTGAATTTATAATAGAAAAAGAAAAATTAAAAGGGACATTTACTTACCTCGATGATGTCACCATATGCGGGAAAGATAAAAGCGAACACGACAAAAACTTACTTAACTTCCAAGCGGCTGCAAAAAAGTATAATCTGACTCTAAACGAACAAAAATGTAAATTTTGTGCAGAAACCATCAGCTTGCTTGGATATACTATAAAGAATAATACTATAGAACCGGACAAAGAACGGCTTAAACCCCTTCTCCAGCTGCCAGTTCCGACAAACACCGCCGAATTGAAGCGAGCACTTGGGCTGTTCGCTCATTACGCAAAATGGGTGAAGAACTTCTCGAGTAAACTACAGCCTTTAACGAACGTAAGGCGTTTCCCGCTCCCTGAAGACGCTGTTACTCAGTTTGAACAATTGAAGTCTGACATTAGTAAAGCTTCATTGATAGCAATCGACGAAGACGGGATTCTGACAGTAGAGACTGACGCGTCAGAGTACGCGATAGCTGCTACACTCTCACAAGAAGGCCGGCCCGTGGCATTTTTCTCCAGGACCTTATCCAGTGCTGAGCGAAAACACCCATCGGTGGAGAAGGAGGCGTACGCTATTGTTGAAAGCCTTAGGAAGTGGCGACATTTCCTGATGGGGAAGCACTTCTTACTGATAACTGATCAACAATCTGTGTGTTACATGTTCAATCAGAACCACACAAGTAAGATAAAAAACGAGAAAATCCAACGTTGGCGCCTCGAGCTTTCTTGCTTTAAATACGATATAATTTACCGACCTGGTTCACAGAATACCGCTGCCGACGCGTTATCAAGAGTCTGCGCTTACATGAACACTGACAAGCTGCGAGAATTACACGCGCTGCTATGCCACCCCGGAATAACGAGGATGTATCATTGGGTGCGCTCAAAGAACCTGCCTTACTCAATCGATGACATCAAGATTATGACGGCCTCGTGTCCTGTGTGCGCCGAAGTAAAACCCCGCTTTATTAAGATAAAAGGGCAGCTAATAAAAGCATTGGCACCTTTCGAGAGATTGAATGTGGACTTTAAAGGCCCTCTGCCTTCAAATACAGAGAACAAGTACTTACTTACCATTATCGACGAGTACAGCCGATTTCCTTGGGCTTACCCCTGCAAAGATATGACATCTGGGACGGTCATCAAATGTCTGCGAGACCTATTCAGTATGTTTGGGCAACCACTGTACATCCATAGTGACAGAGGGAGCTCCTTTATGTCCGAAGAACTGAAAACTTTCCTGAGACGGAACGGAATCGCCTCTTCTCGCACTACCCCTTACAACCCGCAAGGGAACGGACAAGTAGAGCGCCTTAATGGGACGCTGTGGCGCGCGGTACAACTCAGCCTCCGTTCCAATAGCATGCCAGTAGAGCACTGGGAACGTGTCTTGAAGAACGCCCTCCACGCTGTCCGTTCACTCCTCTGCACGCCTATTAATACGACCCCGCACGAGAGGCTGTTCAGCTACACACGTAGATCACCAACTGGAGAATCGATGCCTTCTTGGCTAGCGCCCGGCCCGGTTCTCGTCAGGAACAATGTCCGTTCCAAAAACGATCCATTGGTGGAAGAAGCAGAGCTTTTGGATTACAACCCACATTATTCAGTGATTCGAAGGTCAAACGGCGTCGAGAGCACAGTCTCCAATAGACATTTGGCTCCTCTTCCCAATGATTCGCGTTCCTCAACTGAACAGAGAGACGAAACAATTTCAAATTCAGATACTAGTACTACTGGTTCTTCGACAGATTATGAAACAGCAGACTCTACTCCAGACCCACAAAGCAGAGACCCTTTGGTCAGCCCATGTGAAGCTACTTCACCTTCTCCTGCTGCAGGAGAAGGAACGTCGGCCCTCGGAAGACCTAAGAGGAATCGTCGGCCTCCAGCTCACCTACGTGACTTTGTTGTGGGACAAGAAAACATAGACGGGGAGAATGATATAGAAACCTCTTTGAACTATTAGTACCTATTATTTTCTCCGATTGTCATGTTGTGACATTAGTCATTGTATATGTCGAATTCAAGCTAATTAAAGCCAAATTCTGTATTGGTTAATCGTTTCACTATGCAACAAATATGTGTATATTTTAACTGTATTCAATGAATAATTGAATCTTGAAGTACGAGTAGGAGTGATTTGGAACGCAACCTCCGGAAAAAAAACATTTAAAAAAAGTTTTAGATTGCTGGTTTTGTAATTTAGAATACCTATACGAAGTAATAAAGAAAATATGAGCGATTCTAGCGATGACGATACGAATTTAACTCCTCCAGAGTTAGCACAAACTGTACGTGACGCCGAACTAAGTCTTCTTCCCGAAAAATCGCGCGTGAGGTGAAAAATTTTGTGTTGCGCTCAGCAGCAAAGTCGTTTGCGGTCTCGTGCCTTGAAATCCTCGTTACACTCAGGATTCTATATTTGAACCACTCGCTTCGCTCGTGGTTCAACCCTAGAATCCTTCGTTCACTCGGGTCTCAATCACGCACTCACAGCAAACAACAACTTTGCAGCCTTGCATAACAAATAACTATTTTATGGCCCAGTACTTTTGGGATTGATGGTGTGAGCGATACCTGAATCACTATTTTCATATATTATTATTATAATTATCTATATTTATAATAAATACAAGAATAAATCATTTATATAGCAAGCCACATACGGGAATTTTAACATAACATCAGATTTAGAAATGAATTTAATAGCGCCTTCTCAACTAGGTATAAACAGAATTACCTGGGCGATCTAGTTTTACTAATTTATACTTAAAACAATATATATCTGCTTATTTTCCATTTTACAAACGATCTCAGAAACGGCTTTAAAGATTTGAACGAAATTTGGAATATACGAGTTAACGGGGGCGACAAATCAATCTAGCCAGGTCTTATCTGATACCTAACTGTTAAAACTCATTTTGGTCATCATGGTCGTCAGCTATTCGATATAGGCAGTGAAGTTCAATTTATATTCATAATAGCTTCTGCCCGCGACTTCACTGGTGTGGAATTCGGTTATCGCGTTCCCGCGGGAACTATGCGGTTTTCCGGGATAAAAAGTAGGCTATGTCCTTTCCTGGGACTCCAACTAGACTCCATACAAACTTTCATCCAAATCGATGCAGCCGTTAGACAGACAGGCAGACAGAGTTACTTTCGCATTTATAATATTAATATGGATTATTAATAATAATATGGATATTTAAAATGATTATTGCAATAAGTTACAAAATGTTACTATCGATAATGAGAACGTAGTCTTACTGGATCGTTTGTTTCCATTGCGTACGCCATTCGTTCTTTGCAATCAAAGCGCCAACATAATAACCGAATCCTACTTCCGTTTGTTTCTCTTGCTTGCCTTGCCTGTGTGTTCTTGTGATGGCATTATGGTACGTTGAAAAACTTCAAAGTTGTATTTCGCGGGTAGCTTGGCGTGGGTTGACTGAAAAGTATTGGTTCTGAACTTTGGCAGTTTATTTATAGTATTCTAACTGCAAAGCGGTTCAAAATGATAGATCTTTTTATGCCCTTTCGGGCATTTTTGAAGTTGGACAACGTTTGTACTGACAACAATGTATTTCGCATGCACTACAAAGTGTCCGTGATTATGTTACTTGTGTTCACGTTGCTGGTGACTTCCAAGCAGTTCTTCGGCGAGCCGATCCACTGCATGAGCGATAGCGACAGGGACAAGGATATGGAAGCTGTGAACAGCTACTGCTGGATTTATGGGACCTACACGCTCAAGAGCCGGTTTAACGGTAAGTGAAGCTAAATGAAATGCTGATAGCTGACAAACGCTACTCACTCTACCGTAATCTGTTTTTGTAACATTTTTACTAAATATCCAAAAAAAGTTGGTAGTGTGTAGCCTCATCGTCATTTCATCTGGACATATTTCTCGAGAGTTCCATTTGGTTGGTGGGGTGGTAGTTGGGAGACAGTGATATACAGGGGATGTATTGACAGTCTGCACCACACTTCTGAATCAACTATTTGCAAAATTCTGGCGGCGAAGCTGGTAAGGTGTGAACTGGTTAGCTATAAATATAACCAATTTTATTAATGTCTCCACTGACTCAAATCTACTTTATTCGGCAAATTGACACAATCTGGTGTTTTACATGTCAGTTATAAATCTACTAATATATCAGACACGGCTTGACTATTGCTGAGAAGAAGCGCCACTAGAAACTGAGCTGTATTCCTATTGCTTGTTTGCCACTTTCAGTTGTATAAACGTAAATTTCTTGGTGCACCTGTTAGAAGGAATTAATAGTATAAAAACTAAAACAACACTGACATTTCCGTGCCCACCTCCAAGCTCCATCATCAGATCAGCTCAGTGGTACCATATTATTGCATTGTCATCCAAGTTGCATACACCTGCCAAGTTTCATCATGATACAGCAATTAGACGTGGGTTCAATTTAGCTTGCAAGATTTGTTCCATAGTGTTACATTTATTACATATTTACTTATATCTTTTCAGGCAGAGAGGGTTACGAAATGGCATATGTAGGAGTGGGCCCTGAATCTGGTATAGAAGGTGATCAACTTAAGCACACATACTACCAGTGGGTGTGCTTTGTACTGCTTGGACAGTCGGTTATGTTCTACACCCCCCGATACCTCTGGAAAATATGGGAGGGCGGGAGATTGAAGGCTCTGGCTTCAGATTTGAGTAAGTACTGATTGGACTGTATGTATTGTTACAGCCCCCCCCCCCCCCCCCCAAAACAGAAATACTGGATCTGCCACCGGTGTCTGCATGTTGAGAGACTCGCTGTCTTTAGGCCCAAGAAGGAGTAATTACCTACTCACTGTAGTCACTGGAATCTGGTGGATATGAGTGAACATATTATTTTATGACATGCCTGTTGGGAGGCCTATGTCCAGCAGTGAACGTCTGCAATTATGATATTATTTTATTATTCTAGACTTCATAGGTATACATTTATTTTTCCAGGAAGCCCACTTGTGACCAAGGACTGGCCTGAGTATCGGCGCGGCGAGTTGGTAGCCTACCTCAGCCACACCAACATGTACTCACACAACATTTACGCACTGCGGTATGCCTTCTGCGAGATACTCAACCTCGTCAATGTGGTGAGTACCCTCAACTCGATACTTAGGACTACGTAGCGCCAGTTCAACCACGGGCATCGCGAGTTTAGACGGGACAACACTATGTGTTAGAGCGAGAAGAGCGTTTTCTATCTCACGCCAGCTCATACGTAGTGTTATCCCTTTCTAATCCACGCGACACTCACATTAGACGGGCGCAGCCTCGCTTGGCACTCGCCTCAAGCAAGAATCTCGCTCCTTGGAGGCAGCTTGCTCTGTCTGGACTCACTTACTGAGCGTTAGGCCTTTTATTATACTTAACATGGCCTTAAGAGTATTGTAGCACCCGGTTACGTGCTAAGATGCGCATTTCGTAGCGCGTATTGACCACGCAAGCTCATCAAAAACATGACTTATAATAGCATCAGTTTTTCGGCCTAAAATGGTTCTAATACGAATACACGAAAACGATGGAAATTTTTAATCATGCTTAGTTGAATAAGATGTATTTTTAACATCGTCATAGGTACACAATTGAAGTATGGTTTACTGCGCCTATTGTGTTGGCGCCGCGTCGCGCTGTGTATTTGCCTGTCTAAAATTATCAGGCATAATGACATACAGAGACATGACAGAGATGTTGATTGAATTTAATTAATTTACCAGTTACCAGCCTTTCAGTAAAAGGAAACATTGTGAGGAAACCTTACACTTGGAAACCTTACAATGTGGTTTATTTGTAATAAAAACTACCGTTGGCGTAAAAGAACTGCGAAACTGTCTTTCCATTTCCTTTGATTTATTCAAATTATTTTAACTACTGAAATATAAACTGTCAATAAAGTGGTCCAATGCGGAGTACATTGAACCACTTTATTGACAGTTTATATTTTAACCAAAACAAGTGCTTCATGGTGTTCGCATCTACTTCCAAATCACAGCAGGCAGATGCAGATAAGCCAATCATAACTTTCATATTTCCTTAAAAAATGCTTTGAAGTTTTGTGCTGATGAATTTTATAGCATACCTACCCATTTAACTTGATCACCAATGTTCCAGGTGGGCCAGATATTTCTGCTGGACAGCTTCCTGGGCGGGTCGTTCCGCAACTACGGCGCGGCGGTGGCGGCCTTCTGGCACACGCCGCGCGTGCCCGCCAACATGTTGGACTTCGCCGCCGTCAACCCAATGGACCAGTTCTTCCCCAAGCTCACCAAGTGCTTCCTCTTCCGCTACGGACCTTCCGGCGGCCTCGAGGTCCGCGACCGCCTCTGCGTCCTGCCACTGAACATCGTCAACGAAAAGATCTTCGTCATCCTTTGGTTCTGGCTCCTCATCCTCACATTCGCTTCCATCCTCGCAGTGCTGTTCCGCGTTCTGGTCTTCTCCGCGCGCCCGCTCCGCACCGTCATGATCATGGGCCAGCTGCGACACGTCAAACGCAGCATGGTCTCCAGAATCGTCAAGCGCATCGGCTTCGGGGACTGGTTCGTCCTATACTTGCTGGGCAAGAACGTCAATCCGATCGTCTTTAAAGAGCTTATTCAGGAATTGGATAAAGAAATGGAACGCAGCACTTTTACAGCTTAAAGCAACTATATTTTTTCAACATATGTATGGTCGACGTCAAAAAGACGTTTACACTTACCCCTTAAAGTGTTAAAGTTTAGAATTGTAAACATCTCTTTGACTCGCACTGTACAACTTCAATAGTTAGATTCTTTTATAAGTTTTTTTAATAAAAACTTACGTTGGTTAAGAATAAACTATTAAGTATATTTCTTATAAATGATTGCAATTTGCTAAGTCTATTGTAATATGTTCCATACTTTGTTGTTAAATAATTAAACTTCTCAGTGCACTGTTGAATAGTTGTAGTTGTTGAATAGTTGAAATGCTAATAATATAAACGGTTCATAATAATATTTTAAGTGTTAAGTGCAGGGTACTATTGAAGTCTGAGTAAAATTATATTTAAATAAATTCCATTCTTGAATTGTGATAGTTACTTAACCTAAGTCTTACCTACTTAAAAAGGTTGTCACTTCTCAACAACATTGTTTAATTTAAAGCCAACATCCAATAATAATAAGGTGGCCTGAATCAGTTTGTTGGAATATCTTTTTTGTTTTGAATAAAAATTTGGATGGTTGATGAACCATCAAACAAATTGTATAAATTTTAGTTTGTGTTGATTGTTATTTCCTTTGTGGAATTTCTATTATTGTGATCTCAGTAGTTTTAATTTAATGCCAACATCCAATAATAATAAGGTGGCCTGAATCAGTTTGTTGGAATATCTTTTTTGTTTTGAATAAAAATTTGGATGGTTGATGAACCATCAAACAAATTGTATAAATTTTAGTTTGTGTTGATTGTTATTTCCTTTGTGAAATTTCTATTATTGTGATCTCAGTAGTATTTCCATTTATTTTCATAAAAAATAAAGAAACAAATTACAAAATGATTGTATTATTTATTATAATCCAACCAAAGACAACAAATACAAGTAGGTAATTTCTTTATTAGTAAACATGACGTTGGAATAAGGCTTAGGGCCTTATCACACTTGCGATTTGCGAGCGAGTTGAAAGCGTTTTTCAATACAAAACTCGTATGCGGCGTGTTCGCCGCCATACAAAACTAGCTCGCAAATCGCAAGTGTGATAACGCTCTTAGTGCTTCATCATTACACTTATAAAGTTTAAAGTCTCCTGCCTTTGCAGTCTATCTGTTGGTGATAAACTCAAAAAGTTCTGAATGTTTTCACTAATAGATAAAGGGGTTCTTGAGGAAGGTTTTGGTGTATATAGTTTCTTGAACTACATGTAAAGCCGGGGCAGGCGCTAGTGTCATGTCATGTGTTGCTATTCAAAAGGTTTATGTGCATCGTTGGCAACAGGAAATTCATACAACAATCCAAGACTAAAAATCCAACTGCATACTAGCACCAAGTTTATTACTGAATTGAATTTAAAACTTCCTCTTCAAATTATGTTAAATCTAAGTTAAATGCAGCCATTTTTTTATATTATTGAGACGGATAACCCTTAACAGGAGGTATGAGAGTTATATCTAAATATAAAATAAACACTATTACTTTAAGAACACTACCCCGAGCACCCGCGGCAACCACAATGAACACACTCAACAATCCGACCCTCCTCCAGCTTGCTTTTTGGAACTCTGCAAATACAGTTAGTCGCAAAGTTCGTATCTCTAGTCTGTATGCATCTCAAACAGCACAGATTCTCGTAGCCTGTTTTCTTCCACTTTGCAATGAGGTTGGCATCTGCTATTTTCTCATCAAGGCAATACTGGTAGAGCTCACGACTTATAGCTTTTCTTCTATAGAAGAGGTCGTAGATATAACGCGATTTCTGGTGATGAATCTTGAATATGGGCCACAGGGACTCCTGCTTACGTTTCCCTTCGTGGGGTTCGGTTTCAGCTGGAAAGTGAACAAACGAGATTTTATAACACACTTGCGCTTGTGAAGTAGGTTCAAAATTCAATTATTATATAGGAAATGCGTAAATTTTGAGTATTATTATGTTTTAACCCAATGGAAATTATTGGGAAAGGTTACCTTCACGCATCTTCTGTTCAAGCTCCTCAAGCGTAGGTTCGATCAACTCCCAGCCTTCTGGAGGGGACTTCCTACTACGACGAACTTTAGGCATATTGAAGGTTAAGTTATAATGTAATAATTTATATTTCGGTACAATATCTATTGGATAACAATAAATTAATACCACGCAAACGAGCGTCGCTACACGGCTTCTACACGGTCACCGAAAACAGAAAACGTAAATTTGACGTTTGACGTCAATCAATCGTAAGATGTCAATGTCATGTTACTGCGTCCAGTCTGTTTCAATCAATGTTTAAACCGCAGAATGTAATAATAATGTATCGAGATACTTAACCATGCTGTTTCAAATAAAGATCGCGATCGCGCGATAGAGAGTCATTCAAATGCTTGTTTTCAAACATTGGGACATTTTGGAAGAGCAGATACCAAACTAATTTTGCCCCTAGCTCTAGCTAGCTAGAAAAATAATAGTAGGTACTTAGGTAGTGATGTGCTGGAGTGACGACCTGGTGAAGGTTCAGAAGGTTTGTTTGTTCTGGGAATCCAGTGGATGCAGCTGTGGGACTGGGAGGAAGAAAATGTCGTATCTTCGTTTAATAACGGCGCTCGAAGGGGTGAAGCTGAGAACATTTTCAATAATTCAAAATTCAATCATTTATTCAGCAAATTGGCCACATAGGGGCACTTTTGCACGTCAGAAAAAGAATTTACCATTTACTTAGGAGCAAAGACGTATGTACATAATTTCAAGTAAACTGAGAAAGAGTTCAATATTAAATAATAAAAAAGTAGCTAATAATATTTAATTACGCATAAAAACTAACCCAGGATTACTAATCTAATCGTCTCCTTAACAATAAAAATAACAGTCGGAAGCATAAGGATTAATATAAACAGTAGGTACATGCCTATCGTTAAAAGTTGGAAAGCTAGAGAGAAAACTTTAGGCCGCCAAAATATGTATAAACTTTTCTACTAGACTGGACTGGACATGACCATACGGCAATTACTTACCGCCGTCTGTAAATTAAGATGACAGTGACGATGGAACAATTTTCAGGAAACGGCCCATTCAAACTGAAAGTACTGAAACCTACAGTTTTTAACAAACAAGCAAGTAAATAAACATAAATAAGCAAGCGGTCATAAAATAATG
Source organism: Aethes cnicana (assembly GCA_963971205.1). Taxonomy (NCBI): domain Eukaryota; kingdom Metazoa; phylum Arthropoda; class Insecta; order Lepidoptera; family Tortricidae; genus Aethes; species Aethes cnicana. The sequence goes on from OZ020282.1 coordinate 11,423,771, forward strand.
GAACCGTGGATTATTGCAAAATATATTGTATTCTTGATTAACTTTCACTGTTGATAGACAAGTGTACTGTAGTTTACAACCACCTGTAACAGAGACCGTTTTAACGATTTACAAAAAATAAACGAAACAAGTTTCGCTCCACTAACTGCGAAAATGAGTTGGTGATATGATAGTGTGTCACACACATCACATACTCATGAAGTCATGATTATATCCTAACGAAGTGTAGGTAATGATCGCTATCCATGGGTTATTCGGTTATTAATTATTTGATTTCGACAGTAATTAAAAACTTGCCAAGTACGCAATTTACCTGTGGCATGTTTGGTGTGTGAATAACGGGTCCCACCTATCTACATTGAGTTGGTTCGCCATCGTGATGCGGCGTCCTTGTCTGGCGCAGCTGCGTGCGGGTGGAGAGAGGGAGATGGTGTCAGTTTACATGCCTGGCGAGGAATGCGGCGCGAGCGTCGACAACAAGCCAGTCTTCAGTCTTTTCGCCCGGCCCCGACGGCGATCTTGTGTCCGCGTACAGTCGGGGACGAAACCAATCGTTATTGTCAAAATATGAGTGAAACCCCCAGGGAGTGCTAGTTGTTGTTGATAAGTGCATGATACCGTGGTGCTCGCGAGCCTGTGGCATGTTTTGTGAAAGTTGACGGAGGTTTCAAAGGAACTTCGGGTGTCTTGCGTATATAGGTAAGTCAAGACGTGTCTGTTTTCTGTTTGTGTTGAGGTGACGTTGAAGGCTTTCCCGGCAGTCTTTCTGCCGTTTAAGCTATTTACTAAGTATTCTTACTTAACTTGAGTGTGTGATTAGAGCTATATGTGGAGACACAATGTCATAGGTACACATTACATTTTTACTTTAAATTCAGCTTATCTTAAAGTAGATCTCCTGTGGTGCCAAAGAGAGACGTTTTAGTTGAACATTACACAAGGCTAAGGTACCCACCAAAAAAATATGTCCCTTCTTCTTGCTTATGGTCTCTATGCTGTCATGTTGACGTTGACACCAACGATGGCAAGGTAACAACATGGTAACAACCCTTGCTCACCCAGTGCCAACGTTGCCAATTTATTAGTAGATGAGATGACATAGGATATAGGGTGCCTGGCTTGTAAGAATTATATTTCTATTCTCCTACCCTACAAAAATAATAAATCAAAGAAGGTATCGTTCGTATCACCTCACAGTGGTACATACTCTACATATTAGTGTTGAAGAAAAGTTGTTGTTATATCCATGTTTAGAACCTGCAATGAGCTAGCCATACTGCATACCTACTTCCATGAGTTTTTATGCATACTAGTTACACAGGGTACCTACAAGGTACCTTCAGTTATTGAATTAATTTACTGGCATATCAAATCGAGTCAAATCCCGGCTGCACCCCCGTGTTCTTACTTCACTATAATTACTTTAATACCTGGTCGAGATCCAAGTAAACAAGAAGAGAGCAATTTTTCATACACCTAAAATATCAAGATCGTCACCATAACCCAACCTAACCTAACGACACACTGCTGAGAGTCATCACGAGAGGTACTATTGCATGAAGGCCAAATTTTACTACTATTCCTTACCCCAAACTTTAAAATAAACAAACAAACGAGCGCACCCAAGTCGCTCTTAGTCTTATGTATCCAAGTACCTACTGCTTAACAGACATCACATTAAGCAGACAGGCTAATCAGATTCTTAAACATTGTTGATCCATTAAAACGTCAATATTGTGGTACTTGCCTACCTATTCATGCCTTGAAATTGAGGCCTTCACGTCAGCTAGAGAAGAATCGATCATTTCTTCAACGATGTCTATCGAAGCTGCGCTTAATCTGTAGTCTCACGGTCAACAATGCATTCGCAATTAGAGCTGACGACACTCGCCGAGGCATCGCCGGTGACGTCAGGTCACGACTCTATTCATCTCCAAATCGTGCGAGATGATTTTGTTTGGAAAACTGAACAGACTAACCTCCGTTTAATACTTTTAATCGATACTTGAACACTTACGAATGAGAATTGATCCTATATCAAATCTCTTGGCATTAAAAGTCATGTCATGAATAAAAGTACCGCTTGACACAGAAAAACTTATCGGTGTTATTGTTAAGTTTTTGCGTACACCGCGGAGACGAGTCGAGGTGGCGATGGCGTCACCGCTCGCCAAGACTAATCGCTTCTTACCCGACCCGTGCACCACGCGTGAGAAGTGGTAAACCTCCAGATCGCAAATTAGTTACGAAAATTTCGCATGTTCAGATGCACTAAGAGAATTTGACGCTCACTCGTCTCAAATGCTTGCATAAGACATCACACTATTCAATTTCCGTTCCCGATAGGTGTTTCTGTCTAGACATACGATAAACAGAGTACATGCTACATGATAAAAGATATGGTTCATTTAAATGCATGAGGTGCATCCACAGGTTTGAATGAAACATTGTAAGTATTGTATTAGCCAGCAGATTCTATACCATACCAAATGTCGAACCTACTCGATTGGAACGCAACAAAATGCCAATACCACGACCGGTTCCACTCATTTCAATAGCAAGAAAGCCCTACTCATCTAAATTTAAATATAAGAATGATTGCTAATAAATATTTAATGCTTTTATATTCAAATGACGCTTAAAAGTGGGAAGACAACGTTCATGATTCAGAGGTGTGCTATTTTAAATTTGGTTCTTCAGCATCGTGCATCAATCAAGCCAGTTATTGAACTTGACTGCGCCAGAAGGAAAGCTATATTTTTGCTTGCTTCGGTGTCAGATTACGATATAATCTGTCATGGAACTGCGATCTCGACAAGTGGCGTATTGGCTTCCTGCCGGGTTAGGTAAGGCACGGAACGTTGCGACACGGCCTTTTAGGCTCGGCATTCCGCACATTAGGGACAGCCTAGTCGAAAGGAATGCAGGTTGGCACTTCGTTGCCATTCACGCCGTTTTAGCAGCGGGATGCCGATTGGAAAGACCTTACAGAGTGTTTAGCGTGTGTGCTTGGCAAATCATGTTTTTGCGTAATAGTAGGCTTGTATGTTGGTTTGCTTTAGATTCTGTGCGATACATTCTGGGCTGGCAAATTTAAATGAATGGTTGCCATCAATGGGTTAGTACTTAGTAGCAATAATTGCTTAGACTTTAAGAAACAGTATCTAACACAGCTCCACCTACACGAATCCACAAGGCTACTAATTCAAATAATTGCGTAACAATGCACAAAGAAATTAATCATGGACGGTTTGCTGCAGTCGGATGGCGGCGGTTTCCTACTGCGCTAAATGGTATCGGCGAAGGAAAAGTAGGCCTTCACACATCGGAAGTACGTGGGCCGCGCCGCTTGTGTGCGCGTACGCTCATCTACATTGTTGGTTGATTGACAAACAGGCTGTGCATTATTTATTATCTTTATTTTTAGTGGCAAAGCAAATCAATAAATTTTTCTTTGACTCAATAAGTATGCGAGTCTGTTTTGCGTTAACATAGATTACATACATATGTATCTATCATGATTTTACTTAGCTTCAAATACTTATCTAAACTTGTCTATTGACACAGACAAGTTAAGGAAAGTAAGAAACGACTGCAGCAAGAAGATAGAACATCTCACTATAGAAGAACAAATTGATGCTAACATTGCTAATCGACGGCAAAAAGATTTGAGCGATACAAACGCTGACTTTCTACCAATGAACTATGTAAGTCTTAACCTTGTAAATTACAAGTTTTGATTTACACTATTCTCATTATGAATAACAATAACTTATTACTGGTTTATTTATGTGAAACTGTTGTCCATGCAACTATACGTTCAAGTACTTCTTGGACAATGCTCCTTTGCGGATTGGACACGGCCCTGTAACTTCTGCTTGCATTAGCTGTAATAATAGTTTTTAGCATTACAATAATGTCACTTCCAGCAGCCGTTTGTGGCAGTTCCCTGGGGCTGGACGATTGAGAATAATACATGAGTAAAGGCTGAAAACAGGAAGGAGCTAAGAGCCAAAAGCTGGCTGAAACTATGTACCTCGTACATTTAAATCGAATGGCGTAGTTAACTTGAGATTCAGTGAATATGCAGGAGCACGAACTGCAGGTTCTCAATGTTTCTTAGAATGCTTTAGTTAGCCTTTCTAGTATCAGGATGGTCTAATGATACGATAATATGAGAATAATGAAGGGCACGCACTGTCGGAGAGCGTACATAGCAGACAGATTTAGCCACCTTCAGCTGGTGTCAGGCAATCACCGATCTCCAGTAAAAAAAAAACCTAACCGAAGCAATCACAACTCATTTTATTGCACAGCACTGCAAAAATGTAACTGCAACATTTCGAGAAGGTACCTCCGTGGAAACGCAAAAAAAACTTTATACAAGGAATACAAAAACTAAGCGTTTCTCTCTGAAACCTACTTATTATAATGATATACAGACATACAAAACAGAGACAAAGAAGGCTGGCAATATTGTTTAGGCCACTGATAACAAAATAACCGGAGCTCGTTTCCTCGCCCTCCACAGTAAAATTGTAAATACGACAATCCCGCGCATGCCAGCACGTCGAATGTCAATCGAACGCCGGCTACTTTCTCGTACACACCCATTCAAGAGGAGGGCCTGTTGTAATAAATCTGCTTTCGAGAAGGGCGAGATCTTTCGGCCCGAGACTGGACAGGTTTTCGGAACTACGCTTTCGCGTTATCGCTATGCCATAAGCAAAACCCATATTGGTTTCTTATAAAGCCCTTGCGTTTTTATTATCTTACGCTTACATGAAACGTGGCGTATCTCAGAAAGTGGCGTGCACATCGTTATCTCGTTTGATCATTTCCTTAATCAAATAACTTTTGATCTTAACGAATTGAAGCCTAGAGGCTTATAAGGCTTATTGACTTGTCCGTGAACTTTAGTAACTATGCGTCTTCCGCGTTTAATTTACATTAGATTCACCTTCTCACTGTAATGAGTACAGAAATGAAAATGGTTCAACTTTAGTCAGATAAAGTCGTGGCAGGATCGTCATCTCATCTCTTTCCATTCTTATGGGTTTGCTGAAATGTGTGAAAAATTTTCATGTACAGAATATAGGCCCAGTAAAATCAAAGTGTTGGAAGGGCAATCATAGAGTTCCTAATACATTACTCGTGTCAACCCAGTCATCATCATCTTATCATGCGGTAGACGTCCACTGCTCGCCCACCAAGGTTTCGACACCAAAAGTACCGTTCGCTGCGAACGGTTCGCATCCACCAAACACCAGCCCACCAGCCCTTTACCAGGTCGTTGGTAAATCTATTCGATAACCGTTATTCGGGCGCTATTCTAGAACTTTGGGTCTCATCAGCCTTTAGTTCCGCGGGAAATATCTAAAATGGATAGTAGACAATGTAGGTAGTCCCTTGGAATTAGTTCATGCGCAGGGCAGTTTAATTTCTCACACAACACTTGTGTGACGCGGTGACGCGGAACAGAGCGTGCGACTCGACCGCGCGCTGCGGTCAAGGATCCATCTCTTCTCATGCCGTATTACTTACAGGTTAAAACTAAGTGCTAGGGCTGGCATACAGGTTGTTTGCGGTCGTATCGATTCCACTACTCCTTTATAAATAGAGTTAGATTATGGTAAGGGTCCTCTACTCCTCTACAGTCTTTTCGGATCTGGTTTATGGGGATTTTTGCTGCGCAAGAAACATTAGTAAGTACTTATGATAGCGTAAGTACGTATGTGGCGTAATTAAAACGCAGTCATCATCATCATCATCATCATCATCATCATCATGTGTCGTCGACTGCTGGACATAGGCCTCCCCCAAGGCTCGCCCGCTACTCAGCCCGGTCTTGTGCTACTTGTTTCCACCGGATTCCCGCGACCTTTACGAGGTCGACGCCCCATCTTGTTAAAGGCCTACCGACAGTTCGGGTCCCGTTTCGCGTCCGCCACTCGAGAACTTTCTGGCCCCACCGGCCATCAATCCTGTGAACAATGTGCCCTGCCCACTTCCACTTGAGGTTCGCAATTCTTCGTCGGTGACCCTAGTTAGTTTTACTGCGTATAATCTCCTCATTTATGATTCTATCACGCAAAGAAACCCCGAGCATAGCCCTCTAGCTCCATTGCCCTCTGTGTGATTTTGAGCCTTCTTTATCAGGGCCATCGTAAGCGCCCACATCTCGGAATCATAAGTCATCACTGGCAGACTGGTGAAAAACTTTTGACTTGAGACACTGCCGTAATTTTGACGAAAAGGCACTGCGAACTGCGAGTGCGAAGCTTCCCGAACGCTGCCCAACCGAGTCGGATTCGACGATTGACCTCTTTCTCGAAGTGGGACCTAATAACTCCTAACTGGACTGTTTGTCCCAGGTATACATAATAATGAATGGTCAACAACTTTTTCGAATAAAACGCAGTAGGCTTAACTTTATCCATCTTTTTCGCTTATAATGCACCGATTTGCTTGTTCATTGCAATTCTCGCTTTTATAGCGTGTTTACATGCTACAAGCCACTCCACACTTCACCGGCCATCATCATTACCAGTTTTACGAGCCGCCATTACCTGCAACTGTCGGCTGGATGAAATTATGTCAACGCACGACAGTTACGTTGTTAGGTGGGTGAAAAAGTTGTGGTCGGCGGTGGCAAGTCGACCGATGAAGGCATTATACCATCGCACTTCGACTAGGTGTTCCGTTATTAAAAAATACAACTTTCTAGCAAGGATTCTGGAACCTCTGTATTCTTTATACAAATTTTCCACTTATAGATAGACCAAGTAAAGGCCAAAAGGGCACTATTATTTCAGATTTCTATTAGCGCGTTCTACTATGTTTGCGTCCCTTAGACACTTTTCCTACCTTCAATCTAACAATTACTCAAGTGTTGACTATTGACCATGCTGAACCGGCTTTGGGTGGATATCTAGAGGTGCAAAAGAAAGCGGTCCTCGCCGAACGCGCAAATCTCGAGATACTGCTTGCGCGCACGCACGCCTCGCGACAGTTGACTATTGTTAGCAAATCCCGAAGTTACAAGCGGAAGCGTGTGGATCGCATATAAATAAAAAACCTTCTACCCTTGTTATTCATTTGAACGTGATGACGTGACTGATTACAATCGGATCCACACTGAATATGCTGTGCTTCATGTTTCATGCCTTCGTAAGCCTTCAAAATTATTCCATTTAAAGGACCCTTATGAGGGTTTCTAATGCGTCCTTTAACTCAACTAATGTTACAAAAGAACGCACCAGTCAATCTTGCACCTCCTAGCCAGCCATAGCTCATAGCATTAGGTATATGTACTCTAGGCCTATTTATGGCTGGACCAGAGATCTTGCCGTCCGAACGCAGATCGCCCATGACTCACATCACTGTTTGATTGAATGACCGTCTATACTGTTATACGTAATGTAGTCGTTATAATATAATAGCTAAATGGTTACGCAGTTACGGCGGTTAGAAAGTGTGTGCGAACCGCGAGCACATCTGTTCTCGCTCCCGCAACTAATGGATAATGATATCTCATTGTTTAATTTAACATGGGTTAATTGAAGGAAATGGAAATTGTTGGTGATGTCTCACGCATATCATATCTGCAAGCTGCAGTGAGACACACATACTACCTATGACCCCACTGGCGGGTATCGACTTGTTACCAAAAGACTAATAAAGTTTATCAATCCTCAATTTGTTTAATTTAAATATGTGCAGATGATTGATTGATTGATATTGAAGAAGAAGAAAACCACGTTGACAAATACTTCAATACAGCAATAAATACGACAAAACAAAAATAACATACTAAAGTGAAACAATTGTGCATAAAAGATCCCACTCATGACTCAACTTACTCAAGGAACCGCGGCGCTAGTTTTCAGTGGGGCCCTTTATCACTTAAAACTATAACGAGGTGACGTCACGCACGAATCTCAGCAAGAAAATGATTATACCGACTTAAGATGAATTACATATTGATGTTTAATACTAGTAGAAGTAGAACCTACTTTAGGCACATTCACTTAACTTGTAACTTTAATTGTAACTAGATGGAATTGCTAATTTTTAGTCGTCACTGACCTAATACCTACTGGTCATAATGATATTAATACTACTACCACAGCCTATTTGCGTCCCACTGCTGGGCACAGGCTTCCCCTCATCATGAGAAGGTTTGGGTTATAGTAGCCACGCGGGCCCTGTGCGGATTGGGGACTTCGCGCTCATGGTAAATTCAAATTGAATTTCGCTTGTAATTAAACTTAGAGGTACGAGCCGGAATCGAACCCCCGACCCTCGGCATGAGAGGCGGTAGGTCGAACCACTAGGCCACCACGGCTTCTTAGAACCATGATGATAATAATAATTTAATTATTTATTAGGTTCTGGAAAGATGGCATTCCAAGTTAATCGTGAACCAATCGATTCTCCGGTGGCACGCGGATGTAGTTAATTGTCCGGCTTCGCAATCTTGGTCTTGAGGGATGTGCCTATAGCCTAGCCTAGACCTACGACCATGAATCATCTGCTTTCTGCTCTATCATTTCCGCATATTTCCTGTTAATCATCTTAGTTGATCTCGACGTTCTCGATTAACAAGAAATGGAAGAAATGTAGAGACAGATCACATCCAGCCAGATTTTTAGGTTCTTGTAGGGTGAATTATTTATTGTTTATCAAGATTAGCTTATTATTATGTATTTTTATTACTTGCACTTTTATAGCAGTAGACTTACCAATAAGTCTACAAATTAAATTATCAATGGAAACAGTCAAGAGACTAGTCACATCTTCACGAAACTTTCTTTCGTTTTCGCGGAAGCTCGAGAAAACGTCGGCCGCCAGCTTCACAACTCTTCCATTTTCACTGAATGGGCCTACTGGGTTGTTTACTAGGTACGTTCTAATCTAACTGCAGTTAAATAACCAACACAGCTGAGACAGCATTTAGTTATGACAATAATTATACGGTGGTACTTATACATGCATAAATAAATAAATAAATATCTTGGAACATTTCACACATATTGACCTAACCCCAAACTAAGCAAAGCTTGTACTATGGGTGCTAGACAACGATATAAATACTTATATAGAGAAATACATACATATATAAATACTAAACATCCATGACTCGAGTACAACATTCGTGTTCATCACACAAAGTTTGCTCCGAGCGGGACTCGAACCCGCGACCATCGTATCAGAAGGCAGGGTCACTACCAACTGGACCAATCAGGCCGTCAAATATGTATGTAAAAACGAACGGCACTTCCAATTTTTTTGATTTTAATACCTGTGACGACTTTAAACTCGTTGTTATACGCACAATTCGAAATTTTGGTTAGGAATGTTCAAAGTGTCCAACGGGTGCCCAAAACATTGGTGGTTAATATTAATCAATTAGTGTTTGAACTCTATTTTAGTGACCTAAAGTGATCTTGCAAATGGTAATCTAAAAACATACGATGGAATAGATAAATATTTATTAAATGCACGTGCCGGACCTAACATCTGATAACCACGTAATGAATTCAATCACATCATCAACGCACAGAGAACGAAATTAAAGATCTTATTTAAATATTTCGCTACGCTAATGACTGGAATCGAATGACGCTATCATGCGAACCCGTAATGGTTTATTATGAGATACCCGAAATTTCGCAATTTATAATTATCGTATTCTCACACTTGCCCGACCCTGTCCTAGAAGTGTGAATGCCACGGGGCTATTGCATTCACGAAACTGATCAAGTGATCAAACACTTCAGAGTTAGATTTTAGAATAATTTGTGCATAAAAACTTGAGATTGATTTACGTGTATAAAGCTCACACGTTATTTTACAGTGGAGACTTTTGATTAGCGTAGCGAGGACAATCATATTTGAAGGATCTTCCCTTTTTTGCTCGATGATTTTGGAACGCTCTAGTGCTTACTTTAGGCTCGGAAGAGCTTGGGTCTAATCCTTACCATTTTGCGATTCAATTATCAAGTAATCGTTTTCAGCTGCGTTTTGTTTTGAACTCTTTGAACACAAGATGAAGACATCAGGTCTCCTTCCCGTAGATAAATGAATTACGCCGTTTTTTACCCCGCATTCTTCTGCATTGTGTACACTTTTTGAGTCATTTTACACACGTGTAGTATCATGCGAGATTCTCAGGCTCTAATTAAAACTAATTAAATCTTCACCAAACAGAGAGTTTTCTATTCGGTAGGAAATGCTATTTGCATACCGAAATAGGTACGCAGGAATTTATCATACCGGGTTGCGAAGGTATTTAATGAATCCATTTTCTAAAGTCGCTTAAACGCATTCCGAGCACGTCAGTGGCGTTTTTTCCACCAATCTTAATGGCCGTGAGGTGCTGTTATAAGATTAGCTAAGCAACTCGCCAATTACTCATTGTCTATGGGTTGCAGCCCGTTCACCGTGACCTCCCTGCCCCCGCTATACGCCCCTTTCTAAGGAGTTCATGGCATGGGGTGGGGGTAATCTAAATGACCTATGCCAGTTCTAATTACGTTGGTTACTTTTTACAATTCTTTCTTGCAGTGATTTCTCTTGTATTTATGTGACAGCTCAGAGTTTAGAAAAATAGTCTGTGCGTAGACATTTTATTGGGCAACCGAGCTTTATTCGGATGAAAATAGTTAAAACCGAGTTTTCTCAGATAAGTATGGGATCTAGCTAGATCGATTTGTCGCTGTTGGAATATCCAAAAATAAATCTGTCTCCCTTTGATTAATGCTCTGCTGAGGTTTCTCTTTCACACATGAAACTATTTGCTTGCCACTTAAGAGACCCTACGTTTTTATACAATAAGCCACATAGAATTTCCTATGGCCGAGGTACTCTCTCGCTTGTATCGAAGCAGTAACGACGCACGACTCTTCTAATAATATGAACAATTAAATATTATCGTTAATTCAGTTCATTGAGTATTTCATTATGACCCATATATCCTAACAGTCGGCCCCCGTAAACCAAATCAAACTTGTTAAACAAATGCTCTCTTCGGCGATCCCTGTTCCCTTCTTTTCTTTCGATTGATTTTTTCATCGTTTATGATTACAAAAGGTCGTTTTTGGCGACTTTTGTTTTATGTGCTATTGTGACTCGCGGAGGGGAGCAGTTCGTCCCACAGTTCATTGTGTTGGTAAGCGAATTTATTGCCCACGCGCACACTTCTTGTTACGCAACTAGACTCAGACTTCAAGAAACTATTCGTGTAATTTTCATTTATTCTACATGTTTTAAACGTGTGATGGAAAATTACAGTTACCAAGGGCTGATTTTTCAATCGTCAGATAAAATTTATTCGTCGAATAGTTGATACATGAATTTGTTCCGGCCGGAATAAATTCGAATTTTGTATCAGCCCTAATATTATGAATATATGAATGCGAAATGATCTCAAATCACCCGTTATCTGTAGCGCTTATACCGCTAAACTGATTTAAGTAGATGAATTTTATGCTGGAAATCATCTAGTTACCACCAAGACGAACGCGCTCCACTGCATATTCCGCACTACCGCCAAAAAACCAGAGTGCTGCAGATACACTTTTTCTTCCACGGCCCTAGAATCTACCCTGCAATCGCTATCGATTGCTCGCTACAGCGAGCTCATTACTCGATAATTATTGCGTCACCCGGTCAACTACGATTGTAACCGAACTGGTCCGACCTGCATTGATTGCTTGTTATGAAATATGTGCATAATTCACTAAAACTCGTTCAAACAGCTCGGTCCTGTAGCGTCAGTAATCAATCAGCATGGTAGGTTTGCCAATCAAACAACAAGGTAAAACATGTAACTGCTGAACAAAACATGCCATCACAAGGGGGCAAGCCCCATGATGGGTCTGAGCTGTACTCATAGTCCCCCTCGCGGCTTCAGTGCGGATTGGGGACTCCACACGCATCTTGATGTTAATGATAAATAAAAAGTACTTTTCTTGGTAAGCAAGCGTTCACTTAAACTCCCGTTGATGTCTAATACACGCCGCCTATAGCCTTTCCTCTATGTCGACCGTTCATTCGGAATCTTCATTGAATTAAAATCTGTCAACAAATTATGGAGGTTTATTCCCAAAATCGGCGATATCCGTTAGTTTTCGATCCCGTCAGTATGATCCCATGCGTATCCACGTCACCCCACGGCGCCTCACGTCGCTCCACTAACACTCTTCTGTCGCCCCGGATCCCACGCGACGCGCTTATGCAACAATAAGACAGGCTGGCTGGAGAGAAACGATAAGTCGATAGCAATTAAGTTAAAAAGTTCAATTGTGGAAATATGCTCGAATTCCAGCAATTTCAGAGATTCGTTGTTTTTCATTATCTGCACAATTGAATTTCTAAATAAAGATATTTCTAGTGGTATTTTTTTTTTCTTTTAACCTCTCACCGTCCAATGATCCTCTTATCCTCTAAGATATTATTCCGACTAGGTATTCCTTGGAAAGGATTCCAGAATTATATCTGAATCGAAGCAGTAAGCGCCGAAGATTCACCTGTCGCCTCGCCTTTCAACTTTGACATTTACAGCTGACTCGCCACACCACGTGGCCTTTGGTGTAGATCGTGTTTTCGTAAACGCTACTTAAATATATAAAACTCAAAGGTGACTGACTGACTGACTGACTGACATAGTGATCTATCAACACACAGCCCAAACCACTGGACGGATCGGGCTGAAATTTGGCATGTAGGTAGATGTTATGACGCAGGCATACGCTAAGAAAGGATTTTGCGAAATTCCCACGGGAACGGGAAAAAAACGGGATTTTACATTTAATATTTCTGCGCATACGAAGTTGCGGGGAAAAGCTAGTTGAACAATAAGTTTGCAGTGGATAGTTTACTATTGCGCGTTGAAACCAAAGAAAATATTTATTACATTATTTATTTTAGAACTCATAAAGATTCCAGTAACATACCTACCTCTAATTAGCTAGGAAGTAACTTGACATTCAAAGATTTTTATTTTGAAATATTTTTCCAAATTGGTCTTATTTGGGTAGGTACCTACTTTAAACGTAAATTTTGATTCGACCAGAAATCTAGGTGGACATTGTTGATTCTACGAAAAAAAAAGAGCTGCGCGCAAATAGTAGTAAAGGGCAAGTACTCATGAATACACACACCTCCGGTTCACACATTCATAAATTCTTTATACAGCATTTCTAAAACGAAAATATGCAAATGATGTCTGTAACAAAAAATGACTGCCCGGGGCGAGACAATCGACCTAACGGGACGCTACGACATGTAATGACGCAGCTAAGCACATGACCACTGATCAGCCATTATTAGAAGTCCGATTTGATGCGTATTGTGCAGGGTGATGATTTATTAATTTAATTAAAAAAATACATATATACAGCATTACAGTAGGTACTTCAATACACTGATAAATTTAGACATAGACATCAATATATAACACTAGATTCCCTATTATCCATCATCTCGAAAAATCTCAAACACGCACTACAAACAGCTATCCATCGCCAAGCAAAAAGATCGCATTTAGGCGCTGATGCCGGTAGCATTCAGCATGATAAGAGCGCGTATCATGATCTGATGATTGAAACCGGAATCCATATTAATCCATATCCATATTAATATTATAAATGCGAAAGTAACCCTGTCTGTCTGTCTGTTACCTCTTCACGCTTCAACCGCTGGATCGATTGATATGAAATTTGTCATGGAGATAGTTGGGGTCCCGGGAAAGGACATAGGCTACTTTTTATCCCGGAAAAACGCATAGTTCCCGTGGGAACGCGATAACCGAATTCCTGGCGGGCGAAGTCGCGGGCAGAAGCTAGTCTTTTATATTAAGCGTATGGGCAGTATTTTTTTCTTGAAGAAATTATATCTTCGTGTGCGAAGGAATTAAACACTATATCTATCCCCAGTTGTAAACATGTGGTATGCTGTGATGGTATAAAAAAGTAATAATAATAATAAATAAATAAATATCTTGGGACATTTCACACATATTGACCTAGCCCCAAACTAAGCAAAGCTTGTACTATGGGTGCTAGACAACGATATAAATACTTATATAGAGAAATACATACATGGCAAAGTGTTAAAGTAAGGATACCTATGTGCGTGTATCTTGAAAATGATATAGAAAAGGGCGCATGTGAGCTCCTTGAGGGCCTCAGAAAATGATGTTTATCGGTATGGATCCATGTTTTTACTATATATATATATATATAGTAAAAACACAAGTTTAATTTTAATTTAATTTCGCACAAGTAATGTATAACACAAAACCGTAAAGGAAAAAAAGCGATAACGTCAACGAAGGCCCAAGCTAGGCGTGTGTTTTTTAAGCTGCAACCTCAATAGCGAATACGGGCAACAGTGGGGCGCGCTCCATTGACGTTTTTTGCAACCTAACGAGCAGAAAGAAATGGGCATCCATCGCGTGTGGATAATTCGACAAAAACTGACGATTCGATCAAATTTGCACCGGCCCAATGCTGCGAAAGGAATGCGCTCTAAGTCGAGCACCTAATAGGTAAGGCCATTTAATGCATTTGGCTACAATTTCACCGAAACTACGTCTACGTAGCTTCATCTTGCGTCGAAGTTCAAAACAATGTTTTTAAACGTAAGTGCCGCACTATGTTTTGTGCAATACTATGTTCTTTAATTTAATGTACCTACCAGCAAGCGCAGACATATGTCACCAGTACCCCTCCTAGTTATGGAGGGTTGAAGTAAAGGAGCGCAATCTTTATAGTTCCAAAAGTGGACACCAAATCCGGAAGAATGGTGGCGCCACCATTCGACGGAAAAGCAAAATGGCCGTCATGTCATCCCCGTCATTGTCAAGCCAACCTAAAAATGGTGTCGTCGACGTCTTACTTATTTAGTTTTAAGTTATATTTCTTTATTGTAATAACATTATAATTATGTTATTATAATTAAGTTAAGTATTTTGTGACCTGCGCTGCGATATAATCGTGGAGCTGCAAAATGAGATCGCGCTATGCCACATTCAAGTCAGACTCAACTGCAAACTGCAAGCAGAATTATCCAGGAAAAACGTAAAGGATACCCTGAAATGAAGCACAGTCCAGTTTAATACCTTCACGGACTGTGTACTCATATCGAGAAGAACTAGTCGGTAGCAGCGCTGAATGAGTCCCGAGCAGTAAAACCATCGGTGAGTTATCAATACTCGTAGTAGATTCGACAAAGGATCATATAAGGAAATCATTTCAAGCATATACGTAAATAATATAGGCCCGGTCTAACGTACACGTAATATGTCCCCACTTCCACGGTGTCCAATCCAAAGTTCTGTCACCGAGCGTGCGTGACAATAAGCGTTTTTAAAAAACTTTTCGAAACTGTTTCTCAGTATCTAAAAACTCGTCTCGTTGTTGAAAAAATGTGACCCAGCTTTAGTGTCACGATATAAGTTTAACTTTGGATTGGACACCAATGAAGTGGGGAAACATGACATGTATCTACGTTAGGCCGGGTTCATACAAAGTATTATTTATGTCTATGATTTCAAGCAATGGGTCTAGGAAGCGTTGGTAAATTCATCTTCTGATGTATAGAAGTGCCCCTATGTGGCCAACTCTGAATAAATGATTGAATTGAATCACAAGAGGGTTTAGGCTATAGTCCCAGTGGCATAACTATACCACCTGAGGCCCATGACAAATCCATAGTATGGCGGGCCCCCAAATATTAAAAAATAATATTTGAGTTTACTTTGCTCATGGCCTGTGTAGCATGGGGCCTCCATAAGCCAGAGGCCAGTGTCATTTTGTCCAATCTACCACCCTATTGTTATTCCACTGTATAGTCCTTATGCGGATGCGTATTGGAGACTTCACACACATCTTTGTATTACTTGTCTAAAACTGCTTTGATTCACTTGTCAATAACCAAACCAATATGTTCACATCAGGTCTAACATCAGCTGAACAACGTGTCGCCAAGTACAACTGCCCAGCCGCCCTGATCTGCTTCAATGTCAAGGAGTGAAATTGTCGCCGCGCACTCTGCGAGCCCTGGTGACACGGCGAGTCAGGTCGCACATTCCAAGAAGGAAAGTGGAGAAAAGAAGAAGAGAAGCTGCTGCTGTGCCCTATGGCCCCTTCTGTGCTCACCTCGCATTTCTACTTTTATTCCGTGTTCTGTCTTTTCATTTATTTATTCAGTATAAAAACTTATTGATAGTACATTTTGTAATTTTACCCATTTTTAGGGTTCCAAAGTCCACAAGGAACCCTTATAGTTTCGCCATGTCCGTCCGTCTGTCCGCACTATTTCTCGGAGATGCTTAGTTCTAGAAAGCTGTAATTTGGCATGAATATACATATTAATTACGCTGACAAAGTGGTACAACAAAATTTTGAAATATATTTTTTTATAGGGTACCTCCCCTACTCGTAAAGTGGGGATGTAATTTTTTTTTCTTGCTTACCCCATGGTGCGGCATATCGTTGAATAGGTCTTGAAAAAATATCGTGGGTTTGTTAGAACCATTTTTTGATAAGTGATACGTTTGTGAAATATTAAGCTTTAAAGTGCTATTTTTTGTTAGAGTCACGTGTCCCCCCCCCCCCCCTGCCAGCTAAATGGTGGTAATGGTGGTGGTATTTGGATAGCTGAAAAAAATCACGGTTGTGGCATATATAACGTAGTTGAAAGGAAAAATATCACAGCTAAGTATGCTGTACAAACTTACGAGTCATAGTCGACCAACTTATCAAGTGATTAAAAAACCAATGATTTTTCTCGAGCGGCAGGGGCGTCGGGCGGGCACGTCATACCACAGGCTAGCTAGATGCTAATAAGTCTTAGAAAGGCACTGTGGGCATCGTCAACTTCGGAACCCTATACTTTGCGTGTGACCCGACACTACTTGGCCGGTTTTTAAGGTTCCGAACCTCAAGAGGTAAAAACGGAACCCTTATAGGATCACTCGTGTGTCTGTCTAGCTAATTTAAAAAAAAACCGACCAAGAAGCGAGTTAAACTCGCATGGAGAGGGTTCCGACCCTTAATTATTTTCAATGACGTCATTTTCAAACCGTTTCACAGGATAAGCTCTTTTATATGATAGATTTCAAATACCATGGACTTCTTAACAATTTTCCTGTAATCTATAGGTCAATAACTATCCTCCATATTTTTTCCAAAATTTTAAGTCCAGTAGTTTCGGAGATAAGGGGGGAATGGTCATTTTTCGCCTTTTTTCTTTAATAACTAGAAAAGTATTGACCAAAAAAGAAACGAAAAAAATACATTTGAAATCCTCATAAGAAGTACTTTCATTTGATATGTCACACGATATAGTTTGAAAAACTTCATTAATATTTTTTCAAATTTAGCCCCCAAAAATAGGGTCCATGTTTAAAATTCATTTATTTTCGTTACACGTCCGTCTTTGGGTCACAAATTTACATATACGTACCAAATTTCAACTTGATCGGTCCAGTAGTTTCGGGGAAAATCGACTGTGACAGACGGACGGACAGACACACGAGTGATCCTATAAGGGTTCCGTTTTTACCTCTTGAGGTTCGGAACCCTAAAATAGTAGATTGTGTGACTAGGGAGCAAAATGGTATATTTTACCGCGGGTGACGGATTGAATCGAGGAATCAGAGCGAGGGATTCTAACGTGGAATCTTGAGCTAGCAAGGGATTCAAGCTATGTCACCCAAGGTTTAAATAATTTTGCTACCGTGATGCACACTCTGCTTTTCACTCCTCCTATGAGAAAATCAGTAGCAGCAGGGAACAAAATCGTACTTTGCTCCCTAGAGAGCAAAATCTTACTTTGCTCGCTGTTTGCGGGGTAGAAATGGAGAGGGAGCAAAATGCGATTTTGCTCCCTCTAAACGGGGAACAAAGTACTCCTTTTCGAATAGGAGGAGTGAATTTTTTTATTTCCTTATCAAAGTGCCTACTGCTCTATTACTTATTTTATCTATACATGGTGGAATAGTGATAGGTCTGTAGTTGTTTGTATCAATGTGTGAGCCACCCTTATGTATAGGCCTGACCACACCCACCTTGAGCTGATCAGGATATGAACATATTCATTATTCTATCGCATATCCATAAAATATAATCTTCCTGTTCAATAAAACTTCAGTAAAAATATTATATAATTTTATTACAGTATTACTTTTTATAATTTCAACAAAATCGGCTTAGTAGTTTTAATGTTACCTGTATACAGTGGACATTTAGCGTCTTTCGGCTGAAATGATGATGATAAAAGGCAAAGGTATATTACATATCACGGGCGTATCAGTTTTTTCGGGGCATATCCATATTAATATTATAAATGCGAAAGTAACTCTGTCTGTCTGTCTGTCTGTTACCTCTTCACGCTTCAACCGCTGGACCGATTGAGATGAAATTTGGCACGGATATAGTTGGAGTCCCGGGAAAGGACATAGGCTACTTTTTATCCCGGAAAAATGCATAGTTCCCGCGGGATCGAGATAACCGAATTCCACGCGGGCGAAGTCGCGGGCAGAAGCTAGTTGTTTATATTTGCAACGGGGACAGCTGCTGGGCACAGTCGAGTAATCAGTACTCTCATTTAAATCATACCTCAGGGGGGTGTCCAAAGTCGCGAGTGACAAGTTGTACAAAAATAATGTAAACTTATTATCAATTTGAGTCCCAACGCATACTTAGTGGCCATCTTTCAACAGATTTCAAGTAATCATGTATGTTGTCAAGGCAATTCTTGATTATTGGGGAAAATTACCTGCAAGTTGCTGAGTGGGAGCTGATATCTTAACATGCCCCCCCCCCCCCCCCCCCCAAATTTTGTCTGGGACCGCGCCTACAATATTTACTAGTTCTACATACAGAATTGCCACGGAATCACCCGCCTGAATCTATAGCCGACGCGAGTCGCGCCCAAGTCGCCCTTATCGTCATTTGTTACATCCGGAGATGGAGAGTGAATCATTGGCCCGCGTACTGGCACAACATCCACACATTTACATGTGTACAGACATCCTCGCACGTACACAGACGTCCTCGCATGCAAACATTGACACTTCATTCGAATTGTGTTCGAACTTACGTTCGTACTTTTGTAGGCCGTGTCCGCCGTGTGCCTAAAGGATATCAATAATCAGATGTTGTTTCTCAGATAATGAAGACGTTCAACAGTATGATCCCCATGTATGCAAAATGTACCAGGGACGGCGTTTTAAATGCACACATAGATGTTAAAACTCTCGTGAAGGGAGACCTCGTTCGTGTGGATTCCGGAGACATAGTTCCGGCTGACATTGGTATCATAGATAGTAAAGGATTTAAAGTATGTAAAAAAAAAATTGGCTCGACCATACAGCAGGAAAGTCAGCAAAACGCATATATGCGTTTGTGGCAGTGAATGCCTTAAGCAGCTATATTCAAAGTTCAAATTGACGCGTGAGCGATCCTAGAGGGAAAAGCGAGATCCCTTTTAAGACTTCGCATAGAGCCCCTTATTATTAAGATAGTATGAACGATTTAACCGTATTAAATGTGGATTGACTCCCTAATAATTTTTTTTCAGATGCTTATAGTAAAAATCAAGGTAATTCATTTACTTAACAAAAACGCGCATTCAATTGTTTAAATAAAGATACCTCTATTGGGTAAGTTTGCAGTGAAGCATGAATTTAATGCAAACACAGGCACGTTAATGGAATAAGGTACTTAGTAGGTAGCTAAAATTTGCAGGTTTAAACACTTAAGGGGATGAAATTAGCCGAAGTCAACATTCCATTTGAAGAAGAAAGAAGACGGTGACCCTCATTTGACATCTAGATATCTAATAGTGTAATTTGATGTCGTGACAAGTACCTAAAGGTAGGTCATTGAATGTAAGGGTACCTATACTTAGTTCATGTATAATTTTTTGGTTGTTAGCTTTCGCCGCGCTTCTGAAGTGCGGAGCCTTGTGCAGCACAGCCACTTTGAACCCGGACGGCAGCATTCGCGGAGATGCCTCCGCAACCGCCGTCCTTAAATTCATCATTCATCTAAACAAATGTAGTGTTTGATCCATTCTCATAAATTCAAGCCCGTTTGGAGTTTCTACATTTATATGTAGAAACTCCAAACAAGAAACAAGAAACTGCGGCAGTAATTTACGAATATCCATATCTAAATATATAAAACTCAAAGGCGACTGACTGACATAGTGATCTATCAACGCACAGCCCAAACCACTGGACGGATCGGGCTGAAATTTGGCATGCAGGTAGATGTTATGACGTTGGCATCCGCTAAGAAAGGATTTTGCAAAATTCCCACGGGAACGGGAAAAAACGGGATTTTTCATTTTAATATTTCTGCGCATACGAAGTTGCGGGGAAAAGCTAGTTAATATTATAAATGCGAAAGTAACTCTGTCTCTCTGTCTGCCTGTCTGTTACCTCTTCACGCTTCAACCGCTAGACCGATTCAGATGAAATTTGGCATGGAGATAGTTGGGGTCCCGGGAAAGTACATGTGCTACTTTTTATCCCGCAAAAAACGCATAGTTTCCGCGGGAACGCGATAACCGAATTCCACGCGGGCGAAAGTCGCGGGCAGAAGCTAAAACAAGGAAAACGATAAGTGTACTTGTTGAGCAGACACGTGCGAAGTGGTTTTGCGTGTCGCCTGCTGGGAAGATCTTGTCTCACAATAAATACTATGTGATGATGTCCAAATGAGTTTTATTATTGTATAAAATAATCACTACATTTGTTTGTCAAATGTTTGAAATTAAAATTAAATAAAATTAGATGAGCACAAGAATTACAGCTATATAATCGTTCAGGCCATGTTGTAAGAAAGGGAAAAGAGCGAGTATTGCCATGTCACACATCGGAAGTGGAGCATAGATAATATAAAATGGATTTTCCAACACTCCTCCTTGTGATCTACTTCAGTTAAAGTTTTTAGCATAGTACATATTAACTAGATATATTATTTTACCATGCACAACTCTATCTTGACATATGAGAGTTAAATTATGACTTTATACAAACATAGACTTGATTTCTATCATAATACAAACAGCAAGCAAACATAATAACAATATCTCTTCAAATAAAAATAAAAAATACATTAAATTGCAAGCCCTATTCAATAATTTCATGCTACATTTTTAAGACACAATTCAGATATACAATTTTTATGTTTTACAGCACTTAACGGTTTTGTAAATAGATCCGCTACCATTTTTTCTGTTGGTAAGTATTTTACATCTATAAAACCATCTTTAATGAGATCTTTTACAAAATGATAGCGTAAATCTATGTGTTTTGTTCTCTTATGTGAGTATTCCTTTACGAGTAACAATTTCTGCGCACTTTGGTTATCATTATAGACTACTGCATTTATAGTTTTGTCAATAATTTCTGACATGAAATTTCGAACAAAAAAAGAGATAACAGAAGCAGAATATCTGGCTATCGGCGACGTATGTAAAGATATATGTATCTTTACATACGTCGCCGATAGCGGGTGGAAAGATCGAATGCCACATAGAAGGCAACTACCTTAAATATATTGTTTTATTTTGTGTGTTTTAATTTTTCGTTTACAATTTTCATGGCCTTCCGTTATTCTGATCGTATTTGTTATTTAGAGAAAAATGAACCTTATCAGTAACCCTTTCAATCTGCATCATAAAATTCAGCACATTATTTTTTGTCACATTTGACCGGTTCGAGTCCCGACTGAGGTAAGCGATTTTTCTACATCCTTAAATGCAGTATTTATTGTTTTTAAAAACAAAGGAAAGTCTCCCTTACACAAAATGTGCTATTTACAATATTTAAGGTAGTTGCCATCCATGTGGCATTCGATCTTTCCACCCTGTAGATATTTTCATCTAAACATTTGTCTGATTTATCAAGCTTAGTGTTTACAGCCATAGGCGTAGATACTGGCTTACACTCAGACATATTAAACTTAGCCAATAGACGTTTGACATAATCTGATTGGTCTAGAATTAAAGAACCATTTTTCCTAGTCACATTCATGCCTAAATGTCGAATTTCAAAATGTTTTTTTCAATCATGTCAAAACACTATCTATACAGTTATTATGAACTACATAAAAATCATCGACATATAAGGCTAATATTATGTACTCAACTTTGGTTCTTTTTACATAGATACAGGGCTCGCATTTGCTTTGCACATATCCATTGGCACATAAACCATTATGAATTTTCGAATTCCACATACGACTTGCTTGCTTCAAGCCGTATATGCTTTTGTAAACATACTTGATCATTATTACTATTATTAAAGCCCTTTGGCTGTTCCATAAAAATAGTTTCATCTAGTTCACCATTTAAAAAGGCAGTTGTAACATCGATATGGTCACATTGCAAATCGAGTTCTGTAGAAAGAGAGAATAAAATTCTTAGTGTAGAATGCCTAACGACAGGTGAAAATGTGTCATTATAATCGATTCCCTCTTGTTGAGTACAACCACGGGCAACTAAACGCGCTTTAAATTTATTAAAATTACCTGCGGCATCATGTTTACGCATAAAAACCCATTTGCATTTTATGATGTTCTCATGCTTAGGTCGATCAACTAATTCCCACACCTGATTTTTGAGGAGAGCATCATACTCACATTTTATAGCCTTACACCATTCTTCCTTATCTGGTGAATTCATGGCATCCTCATAGGAAGTAGGATCGTCCAGTGAACTAGCCTCAGCCAGCAAATGTCATAGTCAGACATCTTCATAGGCATTTTACCTCTAGTACTACGTACGGGGCGCTGAGAGCTAGACGCATCAGTAGCTGCCGACGGAATCGGCTCTCCTCCTCGACCAGCATACACCGGCTCCGGCAGAGAAGAATCTTCATCACCTTCACCAGAAGAGCGGTCTTCGCCAGTACAGTATTGGTCAGACAGGGGTGACCACGGCGGTGGTGTAACTTCCGCATCTGAAACATCCGAAGAACTATGATTAGACCTACTACTACAAGAAGTAACTACTACAATAAAATGACCGACTTCCTGCAGGCCAGAAAGAGGTCAGACTCACTCTCTAACATAGAGGTAGACAAGCAAGTGCAATAGCAACTAACAGTAAGCCGAAAACACAAAAAAGAAGAAGAATATTCAAACAAAGACATAAACAAACAACACAAAACAGATCAACATCATAATGAACTCAATTCAACAGTCCCCAAGCCGGCTGGTCACCGTGGGGAGGCAGACCAAAACCCTCCAGCAAAGGACATAGCACATACCCATCTAAGCTGTAAACCTCTATACATTGGAACATTCAATGTAAGATCTTTAGCATCCACAAGAAGATATATAGAACTCATGCACTCACTTGAAAAAATTAAAATAGATATATTAGGCCTAGCCGAAGTAAGACGGATGGGCAGTGGTATTGAGGAGCATGATGATTTTATACTATGCTTTAAAGGAGAAACACCTGGACTGCATGGGGTTGGCTTCTTGGTAAGAAAAGAACACAAAAACAACATAATAAAATTCTTAGGCATTTCTGAAAGAATCGCCCTGCTCCAGCTAGAGTTCGACAGAAAAAAGATTTCTATCATCCAGGTGTATGCACCGACAGAAAAGGCATCAAAGGAAGAGATTGAAAAGTTTTACAATACCGTGCAAGAAACAACAAAAGAGGTCGAAGGGGAAGTAATGATCATCGGAGACTTTAATGCCAAAGTGGGATCAGCTAAAACAAATGAAGAGACTATACTGGGAAAATTTGGATATGGCATAAGGAATGAGCGTGGAGAAAAGCTAGTGGAATATGCTTTTGAACACAAACTCTCGATTATGAACACATATTTCAAAATGCGGCAAAGCAGAAAATGGACATGGATTTCCCCCGATGAAAAAACAAAGAATGAACTGGACTATATCTTATCAAATCAGCCGAATAAAATAAGGAAGATTGAAATACTGCATGGCTTAGGGTTCAGCTCTGACCACAGACTGGTAAGAGCCACCTACCTCCTAAAAAACGCTAAAAAAGGCAGAAAGTCATTTAAACCATCCACAACTTCATTTAAAACAGAAGAAGAAAAAACAATGTACATCAGAAGCTTAGAAACCAACATAAAGGAGATAAACACTTCAGACAATGAAGAGGATGTCCAGACCATATACAATAAAATAGAATATACCATTAAAAAGAGTATGACAACGAAACAAAAAGAAAAAAATCAGAAAAACACAAATAAAATCTTGACAAACTCAACAATTGAATTAATGGCGAGACGCTCAGAACTATTGAGAACAAAACAAAAGACTAAAAAAATTAAGGAAGAACTTAGTATGCTATATAAAAGAACAAATAAGGCCATAAAAGAAGACTATGCAAAATACAGAAAGCAGATAATAGAAACTAATCTAAAACAGTATAATAGCACAAAAAGAGCATACAAACAACTTACCACACATAAAAACTGGATACAAAGTCTAAATACAAAAACCACAAAGACAAACACAAGGAAAGAAATTATTGAATGTGCCACATAATTCTACAGAGAGCTATACAAAAGCAACGCAGGAGAACGTACAAAGAAAAACAAAGACCTGTTGAATAGCAATAACACAGACCAAGACGAACCCGCAGAAGTGGAGGTACAGGAGACAATAAGGCATATTAAAAAACTTAAACTGGAAAAAAGCCCAGGGCCCGACGGCATTCAGAATGAGGCTCTAAAATTCGGAATGACCTTACTGGCAAAGCCACTATCCTTTTTGTTCAGCAAGATCATTAACACTGGACACATACCGGAACAATGGAAGAAATCAGATATAATCTTGCTGTACAAAAAAGGTGACCCACACGAAATGGCCAACTACCGACCAATAAGTCTTCTATCAAGCACATACAAACTCTTTACCTCGATAATATTAAGCAGAATAAGCAGGAAAATAGAAAACCGTCAACCTATAGAACAAGCAGGATTCCGACCAGGCTTCTCAACAATAGACCATATACATGTAATGCAGCAAGTCATGGAAAAATATAAGGAGTTTAACAAACCATTGTATATGGCCTTCGTGGACTACGCTAAGGCGTTTGACACAATCTCACACGACTCCATTTGGGAAGCGTTGAAAAAATGCGACATTCACGAAAAATACGTAAACATTCTGAGAAACATATACGTCAGTAGCACCAGCAGTGTGAAGCTAGAGAAACGAGGACCGGACATTCCTATACTGCGAGGGGTGAGACAGGGGGATCCACTGTCCCCCAAGATCTTCATCGCAGTGCTGCAAAACATCTTCGAGAATCTGAAATGGGAAAATGAAGGAATAAGACTGGGTCAGCGAAACCTAAGCCATCTCAGATTCGCGGATGACATCGTTCTCTTCGCTGAAAGCAGCAAAGAACTGGAAAAAATGATAAATCTCCTAAGTGAACAAAGCGAAAAAGTCGGCCTTCTGATGAACAAAGAGAAAACAAAACTTATGACCAACAGTTCCAAAGATACAATTAGATTAGAAGGAAAAACATTAGAATATTAGGTCCTTACATATGAAATTGGCGTTTGGCGAACTGGCAACTTTGATTCAAAATATGTGGCGTTCGGCTAGGAATTCCAAATTCAAATTTATTTCAAATTTAAGACCATGTATTTCTGTGTTCGAATTACGAAATTTATTTGTTATCGCGTCATTTGTTTTTCTTTCACATCGTTCTGTTCACAATATGGAGAACTTAAAATATCGCTATATTTACGAATATGAGTTTCACCTCGGCACTAGTGCTGCAGAAACGGCTCGTAGGATTAACAATGCGTATGGGGAAGCTACTGCAAAAGAAAATACGGTACGTTATTGGTTCCAACGTTTCCGTTCTGGAAATTTTGACCTACAGAACAAGCCTCGTGGACGGCCGGAGACACAAGTTGATAACGAAGAATTAAAAGCAATTGTGGAAGCAGATCCATCGCAAACCACGTCAGAGTTAGCGGCAGGCTTCGGTGTGAGTGATAAAACCATTTTGATTCACTTGAAACAAATTGGAAAAGTGAAAAAACTTGAAAAATGGGTACCGCATGAATTGAGCGACGCAAACAAAGAAACACGCGTCGAGTGTTGCGTTTCACTTCTCAACCGGCACAATAATGAAGGCATTTTGAATCGTATCGTTACTTGTGATGAAAAATGGATCTTGTACGACAACCGGAAACGTTCTTCACAATGGTTGAACCCAGGTGAACCAGCCAAATTCTGCCCGAAACGAAAGTTGACTCAGAAAAAGGTACTGGTAAGTGTCTGGTGGACTAGTGCCGGTGTCATCCATTACAGTTTCTTAAGATCTGGGCAAACAATCACGGCTGATGTGTATTGTCAACAATTGCAAACGATGATGGAAAAGCTAGCCATTAAACAACCCAGACTGGTCAATCGATCTAGCCCACTGCTGCTTCAGGACAACGCTCGACCACATACGGCACGTTTGACGGCCGCAAAACTACGGGAGCTGCGACTGGAATGTCTTCGACACCCACCATACTCCCCGGACCTTGCTCCAACTGATTACCATTTTTTTCGGAATTTGGACAACTTCATGCAAGGAAAAAAATTCAATTCTCACGAGGCTGTCCAAACGGCCTTCAAAGATTTTATTGATTCTCGCTCACACACTTTTTTTAGTAAAGGAATCAATGAACTACCTTCGAGATGGCAAAAGTGCATAGATAGCCATGGTACATACTTTGACTAAATAAAAAAATAGTTTCATAAAAAAAAATCGTTTTCATTTCTGCCATATGAAACGCCAATTTCATATGTAAGGACCTAATACATAGATAAATACATATATCTAGGAAAGGAAATGTCATTTGCAGACAGATGTGAAGACGAAGAGATAGAACGCCGTATAAACTCGAGCTGGAAAAAGTACTGGTCTCTCAAGGAAATTATGAAGGGCGACTATCCCCTTCATCTAAAGAAAATAGTGATGGATACATGCATACTACCTACACTCACTTATGGATGCCAGACAAGGTCCTACAATACTAGGATAAAAACAAAAATGGTATGCTGCCAAAAAGCTATGGAACGAAGTCTATTAAAAATAAGAAGAATACACAAAATAAGAAGCAACTTCATAAGAATAAAAACTAAATTAATAGACGTCCTAGAGTACAGTCTCAGACTGAAGTGGAGATGGGCAGGCCACGTCGCGCGCTACTCTGATGGAAGGTGGACGGAAGAGGCCACAAAATGGAAGGGTCCCAGCGGAAAAAGAAGGAAGGGACGGCCACTTAAGCGATGGAGCGACGACGTAGTGGCAACAGCAGGAGAGAAATGGATGGAGCGAGCTAAAGACAGGGAGGAATGGTCCAGGCTGGAGGAGGCCTATACCCAAACAGGGGTTCCGATCATAGAATAATATATATATATTTTTATGTAAAACTAGGTGATGGGAAATAAAAAGGCTTTATTATTATTATTATTATTATTATTATTACTACAAGAAGTTTCACTGTACCCTATAAAAATATAAGGCTTCGCCTTAGCGTCGAGCTTACGTCGTTTTTGTTTCGGAACATGAGAATAGGCTACACAGCCAAAGACGCGCAAATGACTGAGGTCTACAGAAGATCCAGTTCATACACATTCAGGAATCATATTGTTCAAAGCTCTAGTTGGGCTCCTATTTTTAAGGTAAATTGCGGTCAACACGCTTTCTCCCCAGTAACGATTTGACAAACCAGATTCCTGCAGCATTGCACGGGCTTTCTCAAACACCGTTCTGTTTACACGCTCCGCCACGCCATTCTGTTGGTGTATGATGCCTTCCTTCTTAAGGAAACTTGCAGAACCTTGATGTGCAAACCCGTCTGCTTCTCAACCATATTTTTAAAATTAATAAAATGGGAATACACCTCACCTTTCGACTTCATGAGATATCCGAAGGTTTTTCTCGTACAGTCATCCGTGAAGGTCAGCAAGTAACGGTTTCCGCCCCACGTTGTGACTTGCATTGGCCCAGCGACATCGGAGTAGATCAGCTCAAGGGGTGCAGCAGCACGTCTTACAGTTGCAGCGGGAAAAGATGCGTTAGACATCTTGCCCGTCAGGCAAGAGACACAGCCGCTCATGTCTTCCTTCTGAAAAACAACACCAGAACACTGATCCCCATCACCCAGCATGCGCATACCTTCAATATTCAGGTGGCCTAGACGCTTATGCCATAAACTTAATGGCAAACTGTCAGCTTTGTGAGCACTCACTGTCCTCTGCCTAGTATGAAGGGGCTTGGAATGCTCCAGGGGTAAGAACCTATCTTGCCTAATATTCAGTTTGTAAAGCCCATTTACTTTATACGCTGAGAAAATCGGGTTGCCAGTAGTTTTACTACTATCATAAATATTACACCCATCTTTAGCAAAAACAACAACATAACCTCTTTCTGTCATCTGACTTACAGATAATGAATTATTGGAAAGATAAGGAACAACTAAAACATTGCTTAAACAAATAGGAGACAGTTGAAGCTTACCAATAGAATTACTGCTAATATATTGGCCATTTGCCACAGATATACGACAGTTATTTTCTTTGGCATCTTGAATTAAATCTTCGCTGTTCACCATGCTGCATGAGGCACCAGAGTCAACGATAAATTCGGAAGCTGCAGTAGACACGGAGAACGCCGAGGCAAACATAGTGTGCCCCTCAGATTCCCGACCAACCTGCTCTCGCTTCTTCTTAAAGCAACGCTTCGCTACATGTCCTTGCCTTTTGCAGTATGTACAAAGAATGCTTCTCCTCTTTTTGTGATTGTTTGCAACGTAAGCCATAGAAGTTTACTCGTTACTACGCCGGTGGTCTTCTTGTAATAATCTCATTCTTACAATCTCCGAACTGAGTGTACTGGTGAGGCAGGCGGTCTCCAGACTAGAGACAATGATGTCGAATTCTTGTGGAAGTCCAGATAGAAGTACTTCCGCCACCTCAGCATCACCAATGCTCTTCCCAATGTCTTCGAGTTGCTGCACCAGGTACATAACGTTATCAATATACTCGGACATATTCCACACGGTGAAGTTGGCGTAAAAGCAGGACTCGCCGGTATAAACCTTTATCCTCAAAGCAATCTGCAAGCTTTTTCCAAGCTTCTTTGGATGTTACACAATTTCGTACATGTTGATATAACGCAGGTTGAATTGTTAAACATATCCGGGCTAACGCTCTTTGATCTCTCGGATCGGCTGCCGCGCGCGCTACAGAGAAATGATGCGCTAAAAATGGCTCGCGAGCCAAAACCCAGGTTTGCCGCGGTCGAACAATGCTCGCGCGGCGGGCGGCCGCGCATAGTCGATGTATACACGCCTTCATTCCTCCCATGACGAGTGGGTTTGGACTTCTACAGCCCAAACCCTCTCGAGGACTATCCTCGCGCAAGCTCAGTACGGATAAGCAACAGAGCAACTTCACACATATCCTTGAATTACTTTACAAATGCGTAGGCTTCCTCGCGATGTTGTCCTTCAAAAGCTCAACGGTACCGAAATTCAAAATGTATTTTGCTCATAAGTAAACTAGAGATCGGAGTCGGCGGATTTTAAAACTTCCCGCGCGTGAATTGTTTCAATTGGCTGTTTTAATTGATTAGTCCTATATTAGATCTATTGTTACTATATTAGAATTTTATCTCAAAAACATTGTTTCACTCAATCACACAATAACTGAAAATTCATACTTTACATATTTAAAGAAATTGACAATAATTCACACTGACAACTACTGTCACCTAGTCTGCGCCTAGCGCCACCAGATGGAACCACTTACCAACGTTCAGCAGAAAACAAAATTATTTATCAGATCCGCTGGACACGTTTCGCCATACAAATGCCATATAAGATTGCGCTCCTTACCAAGACACATTCCACACTCCATACTCCTAGTGTAAGTTGCATTTGACAAAACGTCTCACTGGCGTTTGCGTTTTAATGTGTCAAATTATAATGGTCTATTGATATTGTTATTACCGTCGACCATCATAATTTGATACCTCGAAACGCAAACGCCAGTGAGACGTTTTGTCAAATGCAACTTACACTAGGGGTACACCACAATAATGCAGGGTTTACAAACGATAACTTTTGTTTAAAATATCTTTCGAAATACCTAATTTAGATACCTAGCAATGATCTCATTAACGACTTGAAAGTAAAGACGTCAAGGTATTGTACTTGTAATTCTATTTTACGCCTCAGCTTAGCGCAATAAAAATTAACTGCATCAATCTCATGAAATGAAATCATCAATGTAGCGCACTTTTATCAGAAATCGTTTGGTATTACGATGATTCAAGTATTTTCAGTAAGAGAAGATCAATTGTCAACACCTACGATAGAACATGACTAGTGTAGTTTAGGTATAATAGATATGTAGGTATTTCGGAAGTCGATTTATCCCGTACTCGATATGATACTGCCCTACTACTACTACTACTACAGCCTATTTGCGTCCCACTGGTGGGCAGGGCACAGGCCTCCTCTCATCACGAGAAGGTTTGGGCTAAAGTCCCCACGATTGGGGACTTCCTTCACACACATCTTTAAATTACTTCGCAGATGTGTGCAGGTTTCCTCACGATGATTTCCTTCACCGAAAAGCTCAGTGGTAAATTCAAATTGAAATTGATACTGCCCGATCCTATGGAAATATCGCGATAAAATAGCGTGTTTTATAATGTTCACTCAACGTCTAACCAAGCAGCAGTACCTACTCTTCGTGAAGACTATGATGATATCTAGCTTTCTAGCATTCAGACTAATGGCCAGCCCTTTATGGTAGTACGAATTTCGAATAAATTATTGTTCACACGCTTTCTACCTTTACGTTCGCGGTGATATCATAGTCATAATATTTATGTATGAAAATTAATGTTGAATTTATTTCCCTCAGATAATGTCTTCCCTAATAATGAACTCTTCATTGAAAGTTAATTTTCTGGTGTAGTGTAGGTAAATGATATCGTAGAAAACATAAACTTTGGAGCTTTTGGAAGAGCAATGTCAATGAATCCAGGGCAATAAAGGAGGTACAACGCAGGCGAGGCGACTATTATGTCTTTCTTTTATGACGATGTCTAAGTTAATTTATTGCGAATGCGACCGTCGTACGAGAAAGCCTCTCTCGAGGCGAGCGGGGCCGGCATACTGAACGCGACAACCTGTCTAAATTCAAACGCAACACCTGACGCATACGTCTTTAAACAACACTCCGGCTATTCTTTTCGACAGCATTGTCCGGCCATGTATTATGCTGATTTGTATTCAGCAATGCCATTCAGTTCCACATCTCTGGCTGACTTCCGACATCTTGCCGGATCTCTGAACTCTTTGTGGGTCGGAGGTGTGTCGTTCGGAATATTTGGAATTAGAAATGTGAACTTGGCACCGATCCGACAATGCGAGTTGTCGAAATCGTAAAATCGCAGGTACCTATCTATTTGATTGCGTTTCTTGTTCCTTTTGTTACCGGCAAGGCTAGAGGCCAAAGGTGTCTGCATGTCTCTGCATACTTGTCTTGTTTGTTGGTTATGAGATACCAAACGGCACTTCTCACCTCATCAATTGATTTATCTTCTTGAAGAAGGTCGTATTAATATTCCGATTTGCAAACTCGCGCGTGGGTAGTATAATTAGATAGTTTAAACTGTAAAGTTTTGACATGAATCAATCAGTAGACGATTTCGCAAACGTCAAGGTGTTTCTAGTAAGGCGAAGAGGAAGGAGAGTATAAAATTACTTGCAGGCCTGTGGCCCTTACTTTGATATTGGCGAAGTGTTCAAGACAGAAGCCATTAATTTATATAGAATAGAGTATAAAATTTGAGTGTGAGGAACAAGTTTAGATATGCGTAGGTACTGGGAAGATCGACAGAAAGGCAAATGATGCACGTGATGGAAGGCAGTGACCGCCGCCTGGAGACGTCTGGAGGTTTCACCAATGCGTTTACCGGTCTCGAATTGATTAGGACTGGACCACGGTTTCTTATACCGGATAATATAACGAGAATGCTTTGCGGCTTGTTTCAGAGCGGGAGTGGTAGCCATCGAGACAGACTGGCAATGTGGTGTTTAGTCGCCTTTTACAACATGCCGCCCCCAGACTGCAGAAAGTGTTTATTTCTCCGTTCCCGAATGAAAAGATAAATAACGTTGATTTATGACAAAGTAATAAATTATACTCCTATGCGCAAGTCGTTAAGCATAATGACTTAATGAGACAACTCGCTAGAAACCCGCCGGAATTCGTCATCGAAACAGATAATCATCTAACACACAAATATTAAGTGACTCTTAATTGCGGAAAGTGAAAAGTGAAACGACATTTTCGAGATCGCAGGTGTGAAGTCGTCGCAACACGCGATTTTACTTTTGATTGGTGCCCGGAGCTAAACTGGAGCTGTTTTCTAGAAACGCATAATAAAATGCAAAACCGTTCTACGAGCTTGAAAAGCTGTCCATAAAGTAATGTAACGTTAATTAAATAGGAATTGGTTTGTGTATACATGTTGAGTACGGTTGTCTGTGTAGGTAATGTATTAAGAAAGTATCGCTGACGTGAATTTTATATTACCCACTAGAAATAAAATGTGTATAATTGAAATATATATTATGTGAATAATCTACATACCTAAATACGTGACTTTGGCGAGTGCCGGCAGTCGGCAACGCATTATTGTTATTGTAACTAGTTTTCGTCGTGATTTTTAGCATACTGCCACCATTACGCAAATAACTTCAATTTCCAACGGTCAAACGTGGCTTATCAGTTAATTTTTAAACATTCTTTGATCGTTAGTAAATAAACTATTGATAACATTAAATCAGCGCAATATTGCATATTAGATTGCGACCAATTCTGGGGGAAATATGTTTGT